>CM076584.1:112827376-113180235 GCA_034641835.2 Pinus albicaulis | reverse complement strand
TCATCAGAGACTATGTGCAGAAGGGAGCTGTGAAGCTCGAATATATTCCCACTGATGAGCAGGTTGCAGATATTCTTACCAAAGCCTTACCACGGGGCAAGCATGTCTACTTCAGAGACAAGATGGGTGTGGTGAGGAACACCTTCCTCAATAAGAGGGAGTGTTGAAATTTGGTTACCGGAGGACAGGTGGTTCCCTAAGGCTTTGATCTTTGGCCTAGGGAAAAGTGTCCAAAAGAATTTAATTTTTCTCCTAAAGTGACTTTATAATTTTATAAAGTCAAATCTAATTTAAAAGTGACTTTAAGTGATAAAGTTACTAAAGTCTAATTTTAAAGTGACTTTAATAAAGTCAATGTAAAATTAGAAAGGAAAAGTGACTCTGGAAATCAATGACTAAGTGGGTCTTTATTAAAGTGGAGTGAATTAAAAAATAGAAAGTGAGATTTAAATGAGCATTTAATCTCAGCCCTAGATCTCAATCTTTTTCAGCCATTAGATTTAGAGATTCCCCAAAAGTCACTTAGGGTTAGGTTAAAGGAGGAAAATGAGGGAAAAGGTCATTCATTCTTTCATGAGCAGACTGAGAGAGGAGGAGAAGGAGAGCTGGAGACTTTTTCTGAAGAGAGCTTGAGAAGGTGAAGGAGAGGCAAACCCAGCAAATCCATACAGCAGCAAGGAGGGCACGGTTTTCGAGGCAGTAAGAGGCTGCACGAATATCGAGGCAGCAAGGTCGTACAGCAGCATGAAAACTGAGACAGCAGTTCGTACAGCTTTCTTGTGGCACGTTTTTCGAGGAGAAAGGCAACACGGTTTTTGAGGAAAAGTACAGCAACAAAGGGCTCGATTTCCAAGATTGCTAGGCACACTTTTTGAGGCAGCCAGCACAGTTTTCGAGAAAGGCAGTTTGCTGTAATAAATTTTTGTTTTGAGTATTTTGTTGTTCTGGCACGTTTTCCAAGGCGGAGGCAAGCACGGAAAACCAGATAAGTCTGTAATTAATTTGCTGGAATTTTTTCCTGTATATTTCACCTCTTTGTAAAAGCATTTTCAGAAATAAGAAGGAGCTCTCAAACTGGTTTTCCCCAAGAGTTGTAGGGGGTTTTTCTAGGGTCATGTTGACCAAAAATATCTATGTTAAAATGTGTGAATGACTGTTTTTAGCTTGCTGATTTTTATTTTTGCATTTTCCAGCATTCTGTAAATTTTCCAGAATTTGTGTTTTCAGCAAAAATTTATTTTCCAGTTTGTTGAATGTAAGGATATGGGAAAGGGCATTTAACTATTTGGAGAAATAAGGTGAAACTGAAAACCGGGGTGGGAAACAAGAAATTTCTACAAAAAATTTTGTTCACCTCAAGTCAGCTCATCTAGTCCCTCAAGTCGACTCCTAGAAGGCCTTCATGTCAGCCCCACTAGGGTTAATTACCCCTCAAATGACACCAATATATATGAGCTCATCAACTTTCATTTCGACCAAGCAATCATCAAGCAATTCAATCTGCAATTACAGGAAGAAGACACCACATGTGCGAGGAAGAAGAAAGGTTTTCTTGATCTGTGTTGACCTATTTCTTTGCACTGAAGTTGACCGAATTTTGTCTTGGGAATTTTACTTATGTTTGGGCTATTATCTTGTGTCAACTAGAAGGCCGAAAAACTTTAAAGACATCGATACTTCTGCTGACTGTAGCTTTGCCCCTTTAAGGTGACGTTGACATGAAGTTGACCGAGGGTTTTGACCGATTATTGGGTTGAGTTTGTAGACAATTCTTTGATTACTTCAGGACCATTTTTGGCCTCTTGTCATAGGGATCTCAAGCCAGAATTTCAGCATATTTTGCAAACCTTATTCATTGGACAAAATTGGATTATCTCTCCTTCTATCAGAAAATTTGATTGGTATTCCATTGTTGACTAATTTGGATTTGTTGGAACATTCTGATGTACTATTGATAGACAAAATCTCTCATCAGGAAACAAATCTTGGGCTTTCCCTTTGTGGGTTTTGCCCTGGCTATGACCCTAATCTTGGTGTCTGTTGTCTCTTATTGTTTATTGTCTAATGTGCTCTCTATTTACAGCTCTTGTTCAAGAATTAATGGTTGAAGTTTTTCATGTATAGCTACTTGTTGACTAAAGTATAAAGAAGGAACAATTTGCATCAATGGAAGTAGTTACCAATTGTGAAAAACTATTCTAGTCCATTGCAACCCTAGAATTTCAACATGGTTTCAAAGCTTTGGTGAAGAAAAAGAGCAGAAAGATCATCTTGAAGAGCACTTGAAGAACCCTCGAAGAGCATTTGAAAGGTTTTTGGGTTTTGTCCTCTATTGTGACTAGCAATCTTCATCATGAATTCTTCCTTCATGATGACTGTGTTGACCACTTTGTCTCAATGACCCCATAGTAGTACACCCTTTTTTCGCAAAAGGGATCCATCATGTTCGAGTGTCTGTGCCATTCAGACTGCATCATCAATCGGCAGTTTAATGAATATGGCAACCCTTTCTGCGTGAGTAAAATGTAAATAATCTCAGTATGACCACGTCATGGTGTAATAGCCTAGGTAAACATATGGTTTTGGTGACTATCTCCATTCTAGGAGGTTTTTTGTCTCATTGATTCATCTGTGTCCCTACACACAAATGATCAACAGAGGTTTTTCCTCCACTCTTACCCCAAACCTAGAGTAGATTTTTTCTCTAAGATCTTAGGTGAGCCCTAGTGCTTTAGATCGAATCTATGTGAAAGTGATTTTACTAGAATATTTTATTACAAGTCACTTCATTTACTAGATTATATTTTGTGTTGCGGAATTGGGTATTTTTCGAGGGTCTATAACGAACAGGTTTTCCCCTTTCATGTATTAAAATGTAAAATCTTGATGTAAAAAATATTTAGTGCATGGGCCCTCATAATTGGACACCATGGCCAAGTATTAGAGTGTTGCAAAAAATAATTAATCCCCTCATAAGTAAATTAATTAAATTTTCTGGCCAAATTAAATTAAAATCCTAAGCCAAAAATTTAATTAATTTTATGTCCTAAGTGAATTTAAATTCTCCAAAGGCAAAATTCGTGGGTCTTAAAAAAAAAAAAATTTTAAAGGTCCCAGGCCAAGGGAATATTGAAAATTTTAAGAAATCTTGGACCCTTAGACCTTGGTAGTAAAGTGAAAGTCATTTTTTTGATGTAATTAACTCAAAATTATTATTCGAGTTAATTAAAAGGAATTAAATGAAAATTTCAAAATTCCAAACAAAAAAAATAATTTCGACGGACAAGATAAAAGATAAACAAATATTTTTCAACAGTCGAGATTACTTTGACGAGGATCAAGCGAACTAGCCGTTGGAGAATTGATCTATAAATTAGGGGTCGATGTCAGTCTATTTTTTTAGCATCCGATCTTTGAATCGTGTACTAAGCTCTCAAGCTCTCTTGTATATTTTATGAAATTAATGCAAAGACTTTGGGGTTTCAACTTGGGGTGGTGTTCCTCTTCATGAATCTATTGCAACATTTTTTAATTTCTATAGATATTTTTTGAAAATCGCAAATCAATAGCTCTCTTAGAATAATCTGAATACAGGTATCTTATTCAGTTTGTTGGATCTAGGGTAACATTTTTTATTTTGCTTGAAGTAGCAGGTATTTCTATTTCTTCATAATTTTATTGTTATTCTATTTCTCTACTTTGTTTCACAATTGATCTAGTGCTTGCAGAAGATCTCTAAGGTTTTCATTGAGCGTTTGGGAATAGTCTTCGGTGTTGGAAATACTAAGAGGGGGGTGAATCAGTATTTCTTTTCAATTGCTAATTTTACCAGTTAGATCACTTATATTTAGAAAACAAAATGATCAATGATTGGAATATATACTTTTATTAATTTCTTCTTTACAATAAGTACAATAATGATATAGGGCTCCAACCCTAGATGAAGACTCCAATCTTCTAGGCTCCAACCTGTATTATGCCAAGCACTGACTTGGTCTTTCCAAGGCTCCAACCTTGTCAATTTGAGGCACTAACCTCTAGGGCTCCAACCCTATCTCTGGTACAGGCTTCGACCTGGTTTCTTGAGGACTCCAATCCTCTACGGCTCCAACCCTATCTTCCAAGGCACCAACCTTGTCTCTATGAGGCTCCAACCTCTTGGGCTCCAACCCTCAACTTCACTTCGTCAAAATATGTTTGGTTATTCTTCACTTCTCCCAAAGTATTCTTCAACGAGCCCTGACAATCTTCAGTTTTCCCATCACTTTGTCTCTGCGTCACATCATCAATGATAACCTTGTCTGGTCATGAAGGTGTCTCCACAGCTCTTCATGTTACCCAAACAATTTCTCCAAGGTTACCTCATGATGGCTTCATCAATGCATCATCGCCTTCAATGATCTCCACAAATATTCAATGTGTCTTCAATAGAATTCTCCAAGAGTGCTTCAAAAGGTACTCCAAATTTATGCTCCTTCAATCAAGGTTTCAAGAGTTTGTCCCAAAACTGCTCCTATAACCTAGGCCTCAAAACTGCTTTCAAAGTATTCCTCCAAGATCAATCTTCAAATTACACTTTGAGGAGGTCTTATGCCTTAGGTTTGAGCTATCTCCAAACGCATGAAAGCATGAATGATTGTCCACGGTTCCTCAATTTATTAGGCCCTCCACCACTGACTGCATATGCCTTTATGATGCCACCAGAGTTATTTCGATAGTGAACCACTGAAACCTCAAGGTGTTGGAATGTATCTAAGTTGTTGTCCTTGGTGTTGTAGTTGTCTCCTCCTTCACTAGTATAGCACGGATATATACATATATGCAGCTATAGGACAAACCCTTTAGACCTTCTTTACTGATAGTCCAAGCTCTCCAGAGAAATGACTACAAGATTGTCCTTCATTTATCTGAGCCTGAGGTGGAGACAATATTTATATATCCGAGCCTTGTGATGCTTGAGGTGTAGGTTGTGTCTAGGTCCGAGGTTACAAGGTATCTGAACCCTGAACAGATCTATGGTTTCTAGATTTGAGGTAAGGAAGATATATCAACAGTTCTGAGGAGGTGTTAACCTAAACAGATCCGAGTTATGTAGCTGCACCAGAAGACAGTCCACACAGTGTCGAGGGTTATTGTTGAAATAATAAGCCACAGGTACGAAGAGTATTACAGTTGTTACCACTGTAGTATGACCCCAAATATACCCACTGAAAAAGGTTTGAAGTCTGTAAATACTCTTCAAAATTTCAAAGATATCGAAATTCTGAACTTTACAACGACTGTACCATGCTCTCTAGCACACATCCAAGCTCAGAAAGCAAACACGAGCTCCTTTAATCCATAATTTGTGCCTCCTTCTAATTCTGGTTCACTGTCACAAGGGTCCCAGTTCCTTATATGCCTTTCAGGGATTTAAACAGTGATCTGATCTTAAAAAATTTCCCAAACAATGTTTTCCTATCCTCTTCGGCCTCCTTTATCCTTCTATTCTTATTCTCTGAGATCTTGACCGAATTGGATGACTAAAATGAGAAGATTTGACTTGTATTTATACCGGTTTTGCGTTTAAGGTGAGGAGACACGTCACTAAGGCAGGCCGACATGAGAACTAGGATAGGTCGACTCCAAAACAAGAATAATTATTGCACAACTCTAAAAATCAATATATTTCTAACCACAGGGACAATTTGGGGCATGTGAGGGCTCGTTGGAAAGAGGAAGGAGTCCTCTTTAAGATGGTGAAGGAGCCATTTTGAAATGACGTCTTCAAGATGTCAAAAAATAATTTTCTTTATGACTGTTTGGAATTTTTAGTGCATAAGGTGATTAGGACAGCAAGAGGTCATTAATGGCTTCTCCATTGTCACGTATCCAACAAAGTCATTAAATGTCATCAAGTATGGTGAGGTCATTCATGTCATATCTCCCATCATTGTCCATGTCATCATTATGTATGTCCTTATGTTTGATAGTGTAGCATCAATCATGTTACCAACCATGTCATAGTGTAGCATCCATTAATTTCAATCCAGAGAGCTCACCACGAGATTTATATTTCACCAATGTAAGGTTATTCATGTATAGTCCTCCATATGTCATCAAGGGCTTGTATATTAGATACATCATTGGCACTTAAAGGCGAGATCACTATGAGCATCAATCATAGGCACATGATTGACATGGCATCTTTAGACTTCCTTATTAAGGGTAAGGACATCATCCGGGATCTAGGGCATCTTCATGGTTATTTCAAGGACATCATCATTAGGGTATTATGATTAATGGACATTTAGGCAATGTTATCGCTTGCCGCCTACACCTACCTACAGTTAGTGGGAAAAGACTTCAACCCCACAGGTGTGGTTGGTGGCAAAGAACTCAGAGAAGGGGTTGTCACCTATTCCCAACTCTCTTCGTTTAAGCTATCTCCTAGGTTAGCTAAGGGGGGTGGTCCCTAAAGGAAAACTAAGTTAAAGATGTGAGATTTCTAGAAGAATTGATTAGAAGGAATTACTTATCAAAGATGACTCGATTCCAATATGTAAACAAGCATATAAGTATATGAGCAATATTCAATGATGTGTTCAAAATATAGACCAATGCTTTAAAGTAGATGACAAATGCTTGCTCAAAAATGAAATTCAAGATATAATGACAATAATCCCACAAAGGAAGTGTTAGACCAAGATCACAATATGCAATTAAATTTGCAACACCAAATAAGGGTATTTGCCAATGAAACGAGATATATCAATCATCCATAAGCATAATGATCATTAAAATGACGACATGCAATGAAGTTGCAAAAGTAGAAGCAAATTTCCAAGTACCATAGAATTAAACTTGTTGCAAAATTTAAGCAATTAAAATGCTTGCATCCAAAGTGCTTCTTGAGATAATATTTGCACGTGAATCTTTAAACCATCAAGATAGCAAAAAATTTGGGAACTTTGCAAGTAAATGTGATGAGATAGTGCTCTTGGTTTATTTTATTAATTACTTCTAAAGCAAGGTTACAATTGAACTCTAATCCTCAGACCTCACCCTCGCCCAAATATTTGGACCTCACAGTGAAGAGTCCATAGAGTTAGAGGGTCCCTAAAACATCTATTCAACCAACTTAAGTTGGAGGAAAATTTTAGAGATTCAAGTCTAGTATGAAAAGTGAAATGCCTAAATGATATGAGATTTTGCAAGTGCTATGTAAAAGATGGAGATGATTCAATTAAATATACTTCATAGTTAGAACAATAACTCAAGTTGCCATAAATTGAAAGTGTTATGCTTCTTTACTTGTAGTATATTCTGAAACTTATCCAAATGAGAAATAGATCACAAAACATAAGTAAGTGATGGCAAATGAGATTGCAAATTAAGAAATAAAAGGACTATGCGATTTGTGTTACTTCCCAATTAGAGCATGCATATGTGATGTGAAAGAAAACGGAAATGTCAAAACTACTAAGTCAATCCATCTACAAATTCTCTCTTTTGAAATGGAGAGATAGGGATGCCAATGGGTAAAACCCACGCTCCCACAACAAAAACAAAAATTTTATTAATTTTACAAGAATGAAATGACCATGAGGCCTTTTCTACACCAAGGAAAGTCTTTACAAATATTGAGACCATAGAATTTTCCTCGATGAGAATTTTTTTAAGAAAAGACTCAAAAGAATTCAAACTTTACAAAAGGAGAAGAGAAGCAAATCCCACAACCAAAGAAGAGAGAGTTATCCTCCTCATTTGAAATTCGTAGCCCAAAGGTCCTACAACAACTTATTAGTTATTTTGTAGTTGTCCACTCAAGCTGTCACAAGAAAAAGTTCGGAAAGAGGACTACAAAACCAATCAAATATTAAATAGATAAAATTACAAAATATTGCACAACAATTTACAAAGGGCTAAGCCAAAGAGTTCGAGTAAACTCTTCTCTTTGTTTAGTCATCTTCAAGCTCTTAGATAGCAAATGAAAGCAATGAAGTATAATGTTTTAAAAGATATTCAAATTTAGAAGTATTCGGATTGTATACAAGCTATGTCCCAAAACCACTCTGTAAGATAAGACTATGAAGGTTCAAAGAACAAATGAGAGCTCCTTTGAGAATGTATTAAGAGTGGGTTGGTCTCTCCAAAGACTTCCCCCAACACTTGATTCTTTGATCCCAACAAGATGTCCCTCTACAAAACTTCAAACAAGAATTAGTTCCATATAAATCTAACAATAAACAATGATAAAAAACTCTAGAGATTTATTTGAAACCAATTAGAGCATTCTATAGTTGAAAAAATCGCGATATTATCGCGATAAATTGAAATTATCGCGATTTTTTTAGCCGGACGATATTATCGGCGATAATTTCAAACGATAAATTGAAATTATCGTTATCGCGATTTTATCGCGATAATATCGAAATTATCGCGAGTCGACCCGAATTTATCGTGGGAGGCTTGGACAGCGGGTTTTTATGCCGGTTTTTGGGTTTTTTTTTTCATTTTTAGTTTGACAGCGTGGGGTATGAGAGCCAAGGAGGAAAGGAGAGCAGCCAAGGAGGGAAGGAGGTGATTTACACGCCCAATAGTGAAGAATCTCTTGCAAGCCAAGCGAACAAACATTGAATTTGGACCAAGTGTCTCCGACAAAACGTTTTTCCAGGTATGGGCATCAAATTTGACCCATTTTTTTTTGTTTTTCTCTTGTTCTTCCATGGGTTTCTATTACCCATGTATTTTTCATCATTTGTGATTGCATTTGGTTGTGTTTTTTTGTTTTTTTTTGTTTTATTGAGAGGAGAGGGTTTATTTTGGTCAAAAATGCAAAAATTTGTTTGTTAAATTATGTTTTTTATATTTCTTCTTGTGCTCTTAGGTTCTTCCCATTATTTTTGTTTGTGTTTCAACATGTATTTTTCCCTATTATTATTGCATTTAGTTGAGGGTTTTTTTTTGTGAAAAAAATCAAAATGTTGCATGTAAAATTGTAATTTTTTTATTTTATTTTTTAAGTTTTAACTGGCAATTTTTGTTGTGCCCTAGGTTCAAATTTCAACATTCAAAGTTCAAAGTTTCCAACATGCCAAGGAAATTAGATCCTTTCTGGGAATTTGGTGACCCTAATGGGGGGTTTGACCGATTACACTTGACTTGCAAATTATGTGGTCAACACATGGCAGGGGGGGTATACAGGTTGAAATACCACCTGGCACAGATTCCTGGGCATGAAGTAGGCCCTTGCAATAATACCAATCCAGAAATAATCAGAAGAGCCATGAACTCATTGGAACAAATGGAAGCCGCTAAAGTCAGCAAAGCAGCTCTGAAGAGTCAAATAACAAAGTTTGGAGTTGAGCGTGAGAGTGGTAGTGGCTCTTCAGCATCAGCCTCTTCTACAGGCAGCCCCGCAGCTGCCTCCTCATTTTTTGTTCCTAGAACCACTCACGGAGCACAGCCATCTATCTCCTCCCTTATTAAAAAAAGGAGAAGGAAGAAGCTGATAGGTTGTTGGGCAAACTGTTTCTTTGGAGTGATATTCCTTTCAATGTTGCCAGGAACAATCCATTTTATCAGGCTGCGATTGATGCTATCGCTGTTGTTGGCCCAGGATACAAAGCCCCTACAGATCATGACCTTAAAGGGCGCATTCTGCAAAATGAGAAAGCTGACTGCACCAAGAGATTGGAAGACTTAAGGGCATCATGGGAAGTCACAGGATGCACTGTGATGTCAGATGGTTGGACTGATCAAAGGGGTAGGAGTCTTCTTAACTTCTTGGTTAGTTGTCCCAAGGGGACAATGTTTATAAAATCTGTTGATGCATCTGCACATGTCAAAGATGCAAGATTATTATGTGATTTATTAGATGTGTTCATTATGGAGGTTGGGCCCCAAAATGTTGTCCAAATCATAACGGACAATGCTGCAAACTATGTTTTAGCTGGCAAGATGCTTATGGAGAGGTATCCAAGCATATTTTGGACACCTTGTGCTGCACATTGCCTTGATTTGATGTTGGAGGACATCGGAAAGCTTGATTTTGTCAAAGATATTGTAGAATCATCAAAGAGAATCACAAAATTTATATATAACCATGGATCTGTGCTTCATTTGATGAGGACATTCACCAACAAGAAGGAGTTGGTGCGGCCTGCTATTACACGATTTGCCACTACTTTCATCTCTCTTCAATCCCTCTTGAATTCTAAGTGATTTGAAGAGAATGTTTCTTTCAGATGAGTGGCGTGCTTTGACTATCAGCCGCAAATCAGAGGGACAGGCCATCTGCAGGTTGGTGTCATATCAGGAAGATTTCTGGGCTGGAGTGGAAGAGGTGTGCAGCATTAGTGAACCTTTGGTAAAGGTTCTTAGATTGGTGGATGGAGAGAAGCCCGCAATGGGCTACTTGTATGAGGCCATGGATAGGGCCAAAGAAGCTGCTCGCAGCTATTATGATGATAAGGGTGATGATGGGTTTCAGAGACAACTTCTTTTATGGGAAGTGATTGATGATCGATGGAACAACACACTCCATCGTCCCATTCATGCTGCAGGGCTCTTCCTGAACCCCGCATTTGCTTATTCATGTGGTTTTGTATTTGATGCTGAGGTCATGGATGGCTTTTTCACTTGTGTTCAGAAGATGGTGCCAAGTCCATCAGACCGTGCAGAGATATCCAAAGAGATGGAGGTATACAGAATGGCAGGTGGCATCTTGAGCTTCGACATGGCTGTCCAGGATAGGACTGCTAAAATGCCAGGTAAGATTTTCATTATTTTAAAAATTTTCTTATGTTTGTAACTTTATAAATTATAAGTTTATCTTATTTGTTGTAACTTGTAACTTGTAGATGCATGGTGGAGGAGCTACGGTGGCAGAGTACCAAAACTTCAAAAATTTGCCATTAGAATACTTAGCCAAACATGTAGCGCTTCAGGATGCGAGCGCAACTGGAGTGTATTTGAAAAAATACACACCAAAAGGCGCAACAGGTAAAACACTTAACATATTCAAATTTCGAACTGATTTTTTGAATTCATTAAATATTTTTTTTTTAAATATTTAATTTATTAATTTATGACCCTTGTACAGGTTGGAGGGTCAGCGGCTCAATGACATGGTTTACGTCTACTACAATCTTAGATTGTGGGTGAGACAACTTGAGAGGACCCCTGATGTGGAGGCCATCTCTTTAGATGCGATTGACACCACTGCTGAATGAAGGGTTGAGGCTGAGAGGCCTGTCATGGAGTCAGCCCTTGATTGGATAGAGGAGGAGGTAATGGAGGGGGAGGACGAGGAGGAGGATGAGCAGGAGCAGGAGCAGGAGCAGGAGCAGGAGGAGGAGGAGCAGGAGGAGGAGGTGACACCACCTACCACTACTACCGGTAGAGGACGTGGTGGTCGGCCTCCTTTAGCTCCTAGTGGTTCAGGTTCCCGTTCCGGTTCTAGTGCTTCATTTTTTTCTTCTAGAGCACGACAGAGCCCATTGCCAGTCCCGCCAGCGTCTTCATCTAGAGAGAAAGGCAAAGCTGTTGTATTTTCTCGCAAGAGGGGCAGAGGAAATCAATAGTATAGGACCATAGGTTATATGGTCACCGGTGCATTGACATTCCTTTGTATATGACTGTTGACATTATGACTCATGATATGAGATACATTATTATATTTTTGTTGATATTTTGAGGCTGAGTTGACTCTTGAGACTCAGGACTTAGTATTCAGGACAGGATTCAGTTTTATGTGTGATGTAGCACTAGACATGATATTACACATCTTATATATTAGTTTTTTTTTTCATATTTATGTGTCAATGCATTTATTTTATGCTGTAGATGCTTTAGATATTAAAAAAATTGAAAAAAAATGAATATTTTTGTATGTGACGATTTTTTGCCGATAATTACGATTTTTTGCCGATAATTCCGATTTTTCCGATTTTTTCCCCTCGCCGATAATATCCCGATAACGATTTTTTCATCTGAGCATTCTATACTTAGAGCATACTCCTAAATCAAATGTCAATGTAAGATAGCTCTACATTAACAAATCTACAAGAGCATATGGAAACAAATTAGATCAAAGCATGAGTAAAAGGAATTATACCAATGATCAACAATTCATCACACTCCAAAAGGAGGAACACCTCATGAATGAAACCCCAAAGTCTTTATTGATATTTCTGAAAGTGTACAAGGCAACAGCGCTTTTGCAAGCACAATAGCTAGTAAACAATGATTACAATATGAGAATCCATGGCTCCATTATATAGAAAGTTGGCAGCAAATCCTAATGAAGAACCATATGCCAAGTGGTGAGAGGGAGGAAATCTCAAGGCAAATTCAAATTTGGTAAGTGGAGCTCCAATGTCAAGTGTAAAAATCGAATTCTGACAAGTGGACATCATTTTCTTCTTCCCTTATGTGCCAAATTCGAATTTTATGATGGAATGACATGTGTATATGGTTGGTAACCCATGTGGAGACAATTTCCCACAAAAATCTCCACCAAATATTCTCCCAAATCCTCCCAAATATGCACTAACTTCACAAATTCGAATTTCCAAGTAAGCAACTCTCATTTAATGTCGAAAATTCAATTTTATTTGAGCACATGTCTTTTCCTTGATTTTAGGAGTCCATATCACCTTGGGACTTCACTTTAACTCCTCCATAATTTTCCACCTCATTTCCACCTCATTTAGCATGTGTGGATATTTATTTTTCTCCATTTATTTAATTTCTGGCTTAATTAAATGCCAGATTTCCCACTAAACTTAGGAAAAGTGGGTTTTGAGGGTTCATAACACATTTTTAACCCCTCAAAGTGTGTCATAGTAGAAAGTTGAGCGTGAGAGGTGTAATTTTGATTACTCATACCCCATACAACTTCTCTAAACAACACTTATTACAATTCAATTACAATTTTTATTGCAATTTTTGACTTGCGGGAAATCTAAAAAATTAAAAAATCACTCCCTAGACTTAACCAAATTCCACGAAATTTTTTGTGTGATCTAGTATGGTAATATATATTGACACTAGACACTAGGAGTCACCCAAGGCCTCACCATTAAGCCGTACTCCAGCTTTGGGGTAAAATTGAAGGAAAAAACTCAATTAATTATTAACTCCTAGTAGGGAGATGGTAATTAACCAAGTAAAAAAAACCTCCCAGAGTAATACTCACTTGTTGGCAAGGTCTCAGGCTACCTAGGCCTGTTACAGACTCAATATTGACTCAAAACTCATCATTACTAGCATCACTTATTACAATTACCCGTAGGGCGTGGAATCTGAAACAAGAGAAAATGATAAGAAGTAGAAGTAGAGTTTAAAAACTTTGTTGAACTGGTGATATCTGATGATATCTGATCGTACAAATGTCTTCTGGTTCATCCTTGGGCATGGAGTCTTCTCATTATCATCAAGTGCCACTCCAGTGGTCACCAGGCAACATCACACATCATAAGAACTTTCCATCACGAACAATCCGATATTGACATCAATGACAACCCTGACGAACAGTCTCCCCCTTTGTCATTGATGGCAATATTCTTGCCTTCTCAACGTTCTCTCCCCCTTTGACATCAATGGCAAACAAGGTGCCCAAGTACTCCCCCTATAAAGTTGTTTCATCATATTTTCTTCATCGATAATAATTCTTCATAAGTATGTTGCTCCCCCTGTCATGGTGTTCTTCCTTTTAGCAATATGGTTAATGATATATTGCATTTCTTCATGAGATGAACCAACTCCCCTGCCTGCATAAACTTCTCTAGCTCTTATTTTTTCTCAAGAAAGAAAGATTGCTACCTAGTGATTAAGCAGAAGACATGTTCCTAATTTGATGATTTTCTTCAATGGAGTTACTCCCAAGATATGATCAATCAAGATTGTCCATGTGTGACTCATCAAGGATTTCTTCACGGATAGCATCTGTAAGAATGGTTAAGAATCACATGCTTCCCCTAACAGTATGCGTGATCTCCTTTTTGGCAGAGTCTCATCATCAAAACTTGGAATATCATATCTACCAAGGATGTCATCATCAACTCAACAACATGTGTTGTTGGCTTGAGTGTCTAAGAGACTTTCGGATCCAATTTGCTTCCTTCTCCATACTTGTGTAATTTTCTTCTCTGGCTTGGTTGTCATGGTTTTAGGGACCCAAGTCAAGTTACACTCACTTGCCATACGTCCAATGTTATGGCAATGGAAGCACTCCATCTTGTTCATGAATAAGAAATCATGACTTCTTCTTGCAAAATTGCTTCTAGGAGATTGACGAGGACCATTATATTTGTCTTTGTGATATGCCCTACAATCTTTTTCCATGTGCCCAAAATTTGTACAAGAAAAAAGATAACCAAAAAATATACTTTTGTACTTGGAGGATGGAGATTGCCTTAATGTACTTCTAAAATAATTCAATCGTGGGATCCTTTGCTCAAATTTATTGCCTCTAGAATTCTTGACACCATCAGCATATCTTCTTGGAGTAGGGTTTCTTACATTGCCATCTTGACTCTTCTTTTTGCCTTTGTTGGAACTGAGGGCATCAATATTTCTTCCAAGCTTTTCCACATCCTTGTTATTTGAAGCATTAGGGATTGCATCATTCTTATTTCAAGATTCACCTGCATAACCAAGACCCGATTTATCAAGAGGAGATCTTTGATGACTTAAGATGTCATCTAGGGTTTGGGAGCTCTTTAGGCTCTTGTTCAAATGATCAACTTCCTTTTTAAGGATACCAATTTCTTCTTTCATTTTCTTGCATTCTTCATCCTTCTTTGATAGATTGATCTCCATTTCTTCCTTCATCGCGGTTGCTTCACATGATTGGGCCTTGAGAAGACTAATGTCTAATTTTAGTTTGAAGATTTCTTCATCCTTTTCTTCTAGTTGGCATATCATGGTGTTTTTCTCCTTTTCTGCTTCATCAACTTGTCCTGCTATGAATGCCAAAGTTTCCATCACCTTCTCGGCTCCTTGTGCTTGTTCCCTTGCTTCTTCTAGTTGAGATCTAAGAGAGGAGACCTCTTCCTTGTATTGACCAATCTCTGCTTCAAGATTGTTCAAGCTCTTAAGTCTTTGTTCAAGGTGGCTTGACAAAGCTTCTTCCCTTTTCTTTGCCTTATCCAATTGATTTGTCATAGATATGAATTCTTCATGATGCTCTCTTTTGTTTTGATGAAATTCCTCCTTAAGTTTGGGGAGCTCCTCATCTCTTTCTTGTACTTGAAGCTTGACAAAGTCAAATTTTCCTTCCTTGTCTTGTCTTGGTTACCATCTTGTGCTTTCTTCTTAAATTCCTCATTTTTATTTTTCAACCTGTTAATATCTTCCATGGAAGTCATAAGTTTATTCAAGAGATCTTCTTCAAATTCTTCTTTGTTCTCTTCATCTTCTAGGTCTTCTTTAGCCTTGTTGTCATCTCTCTTATCTTCAGCTTCCTTGATGAATTATGGACTTCTTTCTTGTTTTCCATCATCTTCTTGACTAGAGATCATTGTCAATGCTCCTTTTGAGTGAAGATCATGAAGTTTGTCCCATATGACTTTTGCTGACGAACATTTTTCAAAATTGGCCTTCACAGAATTTGGTAACCCATTCAAAATTGCCTTCATTGCTCTTGTATTGTAATCCTTGGATTGTTCGTCCATCATGTCATCAGTAATCAGTGATTTCCAAACTTCAATTCCTTGAGTCTTCAAGAAATTCCTCATTCTTGCCTCCCATATATCAAAGTTTCCCTTAAACAATGGAGCCTTCACAAATTGGATGACTTCAATTTCAATAGTTAAGGAAGACACATCTTTAGCAGGATTGGAGACTTTCTTCCTTGGCTTCGCCATTTGTGTTCTAATGATCAACCTTCAAGCTGTTAGGCTTTGAGTGAAGGTACTGGCTCTGATACCAATTGTTGGAAATACTGAGAGGGGGGGTGAATCAACGTTTCTTTTCAATTGTTAATTTTACCAGTTAGATAACTTATATTTAGAACAAAAAATGAACAATGATGGAATAGATACTTTTATTAATTTCTTCTTTACAACAAGTACAATAATGATATAGGGCTCCAACCCTAAATGAAGACTCCAATCTTCCAGGCTACAACTTGTATTGTGCCAAGCACTGACTTGGTCTTTCCAAGGCTACAACCTTGTCAATTTGAGGCACCAACCTCTAGGGCTCCAACCATATCTCTGGTACAGGCTCCGACCTAGTTTCTTAAGGACTCCAATCCTCTATGGCTCCAACCCTATCTTCCAAGGCACCGACCTTGTCTCTATGAGGCTCCAACCTCTTGGGCTCCAACCCTTAACTTCACTTCATCAAATTATGTTTGGTTATTCTTCACTGCTCCCAAAGTATTCTTCAACGAGCCCAGACAATCTTCAGTTTTCCCATCACTTAGTCTCTGCATCACATCATCAATGACAACCTTGTCTGGTCATGAAGGTGTCTCCACAGCTCTTCATGTTACCCAAGCAATTTCTCCAAGGTTACCTCATGATGGCTTCATCAATGCATCATCGCCTCCAATGATCTCCACAAATATTCAATGTGTCTTCAATAGAATTCTCTAAGAGTGCTTCAAAAGGTACTCCAAATTTCCACTCCTTCAATCAAGGTTCCAAGAGTTTGTCCCAAAACTTCTCCTATAGCCTAGGCCTCAAAATTGCTTTCAAAGTATTCCTCCAAGATCAATCTTCAAATTACACTTTGAGAAAGTCTTATGCCTTAGGTTTGAGCTATCTCCAAAAGCATGAAAGCATGAATGAATGTCCATGGTTCCTCAATTTATTAGGCCTCCACCACTGACTGCATATGCCTTTATGATGCCACCAGAGTTATTTCGATAGTGAACCACTGAAACCTCAAGGTGCTGGAATGTATCTAAGTTGTTGTCCTTGGTGTTGTAGTTGTCTCCTCCTTCACTGGTATAGCACAGATATATACATATATGTAGCTATAGGACAAACCCTTTTGACCTTCTTTACTGATAGTCCAAGCTCTCCACAGAAATGACTACAAGATTGTCCTTCATTTATCTGAGCCTGAGGTGGAGACAATATTTATATATCTGAGCCTTGTGATGCTTGAGGTGTAAGTTGTGCCTAGGTCCGAGGTTACAAGTTATCCGAAGCCTGAACAGATCTATGGTTTCTAGATTTGAGGTAAGGAAGATATATCAACAGTTCTGAGGAGGTGTTAACCTAAACAGATCCGAGTTATGTAGTTGCACCAGAAGACAGTCCACACAGTGCCGAGGGTTATTGTTGAAGTAATAAGCCATAGGTACGAAGAGTATTACAGTTGTTACCATTGTAGTATGACCGCAAATATACCCACTGAAGAAGGTCCGAACTCTGTAAATACTCTTCAAAATTTCAAAGATATCGAAATTATGAACTTTACAACGATTGTACCATGCTCTCTAGCACAAATCCAAGCTCAAAAAGCAAACACGAGCTCCTTTAATCCATAATCTGTGCCTCCTAATTCTGGTTCACTGTCACAAGGGTCCCAGTTCCTTATATGCCTTTTAGGGATTTAATCAGTGATCTGATCTTAAAAAATTGCACAAACAATGTTTTCCTATTCTCTTCGACCTCCTTTATCCTTCTGTTCTTATTCTCTGAGATCTTGACCGAAATGGATGACTAAAATGAGAAGATCTGACTTGTATTTATATTGGTTTTGCATTTAAGGTGAGGAGACACGTCACTAAGGCAGGCCGACATGAGAACTAGGACAGGTCGGCTCCAAAACAGGAATAATTATTGCACAACTTTAAAAATCAATATCTTTCTAACCACGGGGATTTTTGGGGCATATGAGGGCTCGTTGGAAAGAGGAAGGAATCCTCTTTAAGATGGTGAAGGAGCCATTTTGAAATGATGTCTTCAAGATGTCAAAAAATAATTTTCTTTATGACTGTTTGGAATTTTTAGCGCAGAAGGTGATTAGGACAGCAAGAGGTCATTAATGGATTCTCCATTGTCATGTATCCAACAATGTCATTATATGTCATCAAGTATGGTGAGGTCATTCATGTCATATCTCCCATCATTGCCCATGTCATCATTATGTATGTCCTTATGTGTGATAGTGTAGCATCAATCATGTTACCAACCATGTCATAGTGCAGCATCCATTAATTTCAATCCAGAGAGCTCATCACGAGATTTATATTTCATCAATGTAAGGTTATTCATGTATAGTCCTCCATATGTCATCAAGGGCTTGTATATTAGATACATCATTAGCACTTAAAGGCTAGATCACTATGAGCATCAATCATAGGCACATGATTGACATGGCATCTTTAGACTTCCTTATTAAGGGTAAGGACATCATCTGGGATCTAGGGCATCTTCATGGTTAGTTAAAGGACATCATCATTAGGGTATTATGATCAATGGACATTTAGGCAACATCACACATCATAAGAATTTTCCATCACGAAAATTGCGATAATGACATCAATGACAACCCTGACCAACATTCGGTTGGACCAGCTGACTCTCAACATATATTTTTTGAAGAGCCTAGTTCATAATAACTTCAATATTTATCTAAAGGTTAAATTTTTATGCATGAAGTTTTTTTGGGCTAGTACCTCTCTAAAAAAACCAAAAAACGTTCAAATATCCTGTGGAAAATATGTAGATTTGGCTAGTAAGAGCCTTAGATCTTCAGATCTGGGAGACGAGTGTGAAATTTCTGAATCTAAACCAACAAAAATCCTACTGCATTTAATTGATTTGCATCACCTACTTGTGTTCTTCAATTAACAAGTTATTTATAGGATTATTCAGAAAATATTAATACAAAAACACTACATCCTACACCAATATATATATATATATATATATATATATATTACAAATCAAGTACTAAAAAATAAGATGAGACAATCACACAAAGGACACACTTATTTTTGGACTAAACGTCACTGGAAAAACTCAATCACTTGAGCACTGAATCACTTAGATCTTATCTTCATCTGAGCACTGCTCCGTCAGAAGAATTTGATCTCCAGATTCACTCACTGTGTGCTCTCCAACTAACCCTCAAGCCTTGCTTTATACTTTTTCTGCTGAGGAATCAACTGTCGTGATCAAATATTTAATCAACGACTAAGATTAAAACAGACTTGATCCTTCTCACTTAGAAGCTTCTCACCCACATTTATATTAATTCACTTTAATTATTTTAATTTCCCAAGTTTTAACTTAGGCTCCATTAAAAATAATTAATTATTTGAATAACATTCATTCTAGGCGTAATTTCTCCAAACGATTTCTGGGTCTTGGAGATTTCATGTGTTCTAGTCCCTCCGCAAAATTCTGGAGCTAGAGCACATCCGATGCTACCCAAAAATGAACACTCCCTCTTAGCGAGGAATGTGCTCTAGCAATACTTCTCACCATAAGCATCACCCTGATCCACGACAATAGTCCTCTGCGCTGCTGATGCTCGACCTACTACCCCTCATCCACTGCGCTGTTGTAATCTGCACTGCTGCCCATGACACTACCACTGACACTATTGCATCTATACTGCAACTCCCTCTCAATATGTTGCATCATGCTGCCCATAGCATTACCACTGCTAACTGTTGCATTGCAACTTAGTTGCTGAGAATTTAGCAACTGAAAGACATCCCAAATCCTAGTATACAATCCAGTCTGGATGCACCTTCATGTTGAAGCTTCCTCTACTGCTAGTCTGTGCTGACCTTCTAATGCACTACGTTGTTGTTGCTCTGCATTGCGCAACACCGATCTGCACTGTGTTGCACTCCTGTGCACTGCGTTGTTGTTGCTACGTTTTTGTTGCCTTTGCTCTACGCTGCTCCAGAAATAAGCACTCTAGCTCTGCCACTATCGATCCATCATCCCTGGCACCAACTGACTCTCGTCATTCTGCTACTATCATTAAGGGCTCCCGTAGCCGTATGTGATCCAAGAGTTTGGGCACCTCAAGGATCCTGCACCTTGTTTCGATTTCTTCTCCCTTCTGCATCTGAAACAATCTCAGTTGATTCTCAAGCAACATCTTCCGATGGACAAAAGATCCCTCGAACAATGTCGTTAAGTCCACCCACATTTCCTTTGTTGTGTTCTTCTCAGCAATATGTGGGATCACATGTTCCTTGACTTCGCCTATGATCCTTGACTTTGTCCATGATCATGCACTTCGCTTTCTCTTAAGCCTCCTTGTACTTCTTGAGAGGATCAACATCTACCGGAACAAGAATCATGTTCAAGGCATGATCCTTGATGCGATGTTCATCCAAAACTGCCAGGATCATGGCCTTCCAGATGACAAAGTTGGATGATCCATCCAACCTGTCCTAATCCCTCAGTCTACTTGCAGCCACCTCTACTCAACTGAGTGTCAAACAAGTTCCTTTCTCCCTCTTCCGCTGCTGCCCCAACAAAACTCGAATCTGGATTTCTTTGGTGCTAGAAATCCTCTAAGGAACAAGCTCCCTCTGAATCTCGATTTCCTTCACATAAATCCTTCTGCCAACAAAGGTCAAAGCACTCCTCTCTGATATCTCTTTGTTGCTGCTCAACGTTGGATCTAGACTTCTTGGCAAGAAATCTTCTAAGGAACTGATTCCCTCTACTTTGCTTTTGCCCCACTAGACATTGTTCTGCACCAACAGAATCAACATCCCACCAGCAACTTCAGATAAAAAAATATGCACTGCACCTCCAGTCTCGGCAACAAGAAAAATGAGACTCAATAGCCTCTACGCTGGCCCAGCAACCATTACGTTGCCTTCTGCAGCTACAGCTTCACCCTCGCAGGCTGACACAGGCTCTGCGTGAGCCTTCCTTGGTGATTACGTCACCTTTCCTTTGCCTCTCTGGTTCAGAACTGCACTGTCTCTCGGGACAGCTGCTTTCCTGCAGTAGATTTTCCTCTATCCTTTCACTGATGGCTTCAGTCCTCCTTGATCTGCAATTGCTCTGATACCATGTGAAAATTTCTGAATCTAAACCAACAGAAATCCTATTGCAATTAACTGATTTTCATCTCCTACTTATGTTCTTCAATTAACAAGTTATTTACATAATTATTCAATAAATATTAATGCAAATACATTGCAGCCTACAACAATATACAGATCAAGTACTGAAAAATATGATGAGACAATCACACAATGGACACACTATTTTTGGACTAAACGTCCCTAGAAAAACATAATGTGGGAAAACTGATGCAGCAGATATGAGAGTTTTTATTAAGCAAAAGTTTTCTGAGTACAATCTATGGATGCCTTGTTGGCTATCTAGTACCGAGAATTCACGGCAGACAAATAAAATAGTGAGTTTTACCTCACACTATAAGGCCCGGCTAATCCGGATCCAAACTGGCAAAACCCCAGCTCCCTCTGTGTTGCCTCTACGCAGTAGATGCGTAGGCCTGTGTGGGGATGGCTGAGGACTGCGTCACCTCTTCTCTGAATCGATCTACCTCTCGAAAAATTGAGTTTCAGCCCTCTCGGCTCAGAAACCCCTATCTCCAACAAAACTTGGACTCTCCCATGGAAACACTGCGTAGTCTTTGCATGAGCCCTATGTGAGCCCTGGGTGAGCCCTACATGGGCCTGCATCACCTCTCGTGGTGCTTGCACTGCTTCCTCTGTTGTCTTTGCTGCCTCTTTGCTATGTACTCTTGGTCCCGGAAAACATTCTCCGACCAATAACTGCTTTTTCCCCTCACTGCACTGAATTGAGCATTGCTCCTTCAGGAGAATTCAATCTCCAGAGTCACTCACTGTGTGTGTTCTCCAACTGACCCTCAAGCCTTCCTTTATACTTTTCCTGTTGAGGAATCAACGGTCGTGCTCAAATCTTTAATCAACGGCTAAGATTAAAACAACCTTGATCCTCGTCACTTAGAAGCTTCTCACCCACATTTATATTAATTCACTTTAATTATTTTAATTTCCTAAGTTTTAACATAGGCTCCATTGAAAATAATTAATTATTTGAATAACGTTCATTCCGGGCGTAATTTCTTCAAATGATTTATGGAACTTGGAGATCTCATGTGTTTTAGCCCCTCCACAAAATTTCAGAGCTAGAGCACATCCAATGCTACCCAAAAATCAACTGGGAGTTGGACTCATACTCCTCAGATCTGACAGATCCGTAACTCTTGTGCATAGATTTGTATATATTGTACAGATTTGAGGTTTGTGTAAACATTTTTTGTTTTAATTGCTAACTTGGGATTGGGGTTTTATTTTCATATTTTTTCTATAAATGTATTGGGTTTCAGGGTTTTTGTTTGTGGTTTGTGCAAGTGTGGATTTGAGGGTTCTTTAAAGAAAACCCCAAGATCTGAGCAAAAACTAAGCCCTGGAGGGCAAGATCTTGTCTCAGAATACAAAATTTTGCCAGAATTTTTAGTCAGGATCATTTCATCAAAATTCATTTTTCAGATCAAGAATTTCTCATAAAAATCCTGAAGTGATTTAAAGTAAATTTTTGAAGTGAATTTTAATTTCTAGGCAAGAGATTTATTGAAATTTTTTGACCCTCTTGGTTTCCTCCCTACTTGCTCGAGCCCAGCTCCTCTTCGACGAAATTTCCTTCCCTTTACACTGCCTGCAGCAGCATTTTCCTCCTGCGTTCCAGGCTCTCCATTTCGCTGCCAGTGTCCATCTCCTCCCTCAGCTCCTATCCTTGATTTTCTTTTTTTTCTACATTTCCCTGCATCCTGATCTCTTCTTCTTGTTCGTTGTCGGCTCTCTTCATCCGCTGCTTGTCGACTTCAAACCCTCTATGCCTGCATTTCTCTGTTGCAGCTCCTTTCCCTTACCTCCACGCTGCCTGCTCCCTCTTCCCTCGTCCTTTCTTGCCCTCGAAACCATGTTTGCTCCTCTGCTCCGCTTCCTCTTCCAGCTCTCGATCCTCATCCCACAGCCCTGTCCTAGCTGTGTTTCCCTTCTCGAGTTGCAGTTCCATTCCGCTCCTTCCTCCTTCATCCCCGTGCTTCCATCTCTTCCTCACCTCCTGCAGCCCGCTCTTCTTTGTTGCATCCTTCCTCCCTCATTTCTTTCACTCCCTGCCTCCACCTCTGCACTATTCCTTCTTCGCTTTCCTTTCTCCCTTTGACCTTAGACTTTTCCTAAACCTAATCTCAAAGCTACGAAAAAAAAATCGATTTAAAATTTTTATGTGGCCTTTGGCCCATCAAAATATTTACAATTTCTTTTTAATAACTTCTAACTTTAAGACATTTGAAAAAATTTAGAACTCTAACTTTTAATTTTTTTTAAATCCAAAAGAAACAAATTATTTTATTAAAAAGGAAGCCTTTGGCCTTTTGCAAAAATTGAAATCTGCACATTTCAAAAAATTAAAAAATCTAACTTTTAATTGTTGTTTTAATATTTTTTCATTTAACATGAGCAAATTGAAATTAATCAAAAGATTTTAATTTTCTTTTTGTAATATAAAATTTTGAAAATCAATTTGTGAGCTAAATTTTGACATTGGGGTTTGGGTCATTTATAATGATTAAATCTTTAGGCATGGGAAAATATTTAATTGTGCGAAGGCTTCTTATAGTCGAAGTAAATTTTTAATTTTTAGAACGTCCCTAAGTTTCACTGTAGGATTAAAAATATTTCTTTCTAGATATGAAACATTAGAAAAATTAAAAAGTTTCTAGAATTAATTGAAGACATGTGTTGGCATCTAGATCTCATTGTTATCCTGGATATTAAATCATCAAAATTTAAGAGCTTAGGTGAAAATTTTGTGCTTGATAATTATTGACATTGCCTTTTGTTTTATTTACTTGAATTATTGGAAATTTATTGAATATTTAATATTGGAAAAATTTCAAGTAATTGTGATCAGTATTTTTGAGCACTCTATTGTGAAACTATGACAATTGTATATCTTTCGATTGAGCATTTACATAATTGGCCTTTGCTTAAAGTAATTGATGT
This sequence comes from Pinus albicaulis, assembly GCA_034641835.2. Classification (NCBI taxonomy): domain Eukaryota; kingdom Viridiplantae; phylum Streptophyta; class Pinopsida; order Pinales; family Pinaceae; genus Pinus; species Pinus albicaulis. Next base: position 113,156,246 of record CM076584.1, on the reverse strand, counting down.
TTAAATCAGATAACTTGTAATCTAAGTGCCTCAAGTCTTTCACATCGTATTTCGCTCATTCATCTACTAATTATCTCATGCATTTGCATATTAAGTTAACATTGCATAATTAAAATTTACTTCCAAACATAAGCTTGGTCGATAGAAAGATAGGTACCCATCCATCTTTGCTTGAGAAGCTTGATTTTAATAGTACTTAAAACAGTGACCATCATCAGAGCCATAGCTCTCTGCAGCGTCGGAGGCACTGGGTAAGTTAGATTTTAAGGAGAGGTATTGTTAATCAAGCCTTAGTCTGCTTCACCTTATCTTCTCTCTGCCACTTACTAAGAAACCATGCTCAATATAGAAAGAATTGAAGGGTTTAAACTTAGAATAGGCATTTAATTAAAATTAACCAAGATTCCTGCATTACACACTAATCTTGGTATCTGCATCACATATAGGATAGTTATTCATCTAAGTAGCAGTTGCAAATCAATTACTTAGCCCTAAATTTTTGAGCAAGATAGTTGATTTTATAAGACACTGATATCAGTTGTCTAAATCTAATCAAATCCATTAAATCTTGCTAGATCTAATACGAGTATTTGGTTGCTTAACTGTGTCTCCCAAACTTATTGGTTCCCAACTAGTTCTTCTTCTTTCCATTTCCGTAGGGTCTACCCCCCTTAGTCTGTTGTAGGGAGATAGCTTAAACAGAGAGATTGGGGATCAGAGTGACTTCTCCCAATCTGAGTTGTTGTCGCAGTTCCTAGACATTCTATGCGACAACAAACTGAAAGCAAGCTTGAAGGAGCCACTAACTACATGGCTTGTGTTAGCACTCCACCGGATCTCCGAGGCTGAGAAGAGACCAGCAAAGGAAACCACAGACCAAGCTCTCTCCAAGTAGCTAGCCCTACTAGGCAAGAGAGGGCTCTCTGCAACGGATCACGGCCAAAAGGGTTGGATCAATTAGCTTTTAGGCTAGGTATAGTAGCACAGGGGTTTGATTGGTTGATTTGGGTGTTGGGTGAGTGAATTAGGTTAAAGAGGAAATTAGGTTAGGACAAAAGGAACAGCAATTGCAGAGATCTGATGGAGCAAGATAGGTAGGTACTTTAACACTTTAAGGAGCTTTGATGGAATGGATAGACTAATGAGGTGCTAAAAAGAGCATGGCATACATGAATTCTTTTTAAACAGAAGAAATGAACACAAGTATGATGATTCTCCCAAAACAGAGCATAAAACATGTATTATGCTTATCATACTTGAGAATCAAACATATCATAGGAGTGAAATGAACATGGATAGTACAAAACATTCATACATATGCAATAGAAGAAGAAATTGTGTCAAAATACAGTACCACAAGAATCCCACCAAAATAGCTGCAACTCATCCAATATATTCCTGCCAAAATCTGAATACATTAGTGTCTCTGATCAATACAACAGCATCCAACCCTTCAAATGAGTGAAGAGGTGAAAGATATAGACATGAAACAACTTCTCCCAACCTCAGGGGTCGAATCCCTGAGTTGTGGAGCTTATCCACAAAAGGCTGAATTGCAAACCTAAAGTGTAGGGAGGTCAAACTGACTCATCCCTAACTTTGGTGAAACTGATTCATTCATCCTCAAAAAGACTTTTACGTAATGTATACCCTTAAGTAACTCAAAAGTAACTTAATTACATTTACATCCATAATTTACATCAGTAAAATCATGATTTTCCATGGTCAAACTCAGAAAACTAAGAAATAATCAGAATATCAGTGACTGGTCAGGAGCGCAGCACCAGTGTCAAGAGCGCAGCGCTAACTTCAGCTCAGCTTTTGAGGGGGTTGCTGATGTCCAAATTGAGCTCAGGATAGCTCATTGGAAAGCCTGTCCTATCTAGTTTCCAGAAATGTACTTGGTTTCCAAAAATGATGATTTTTGGCCCTCCAAAAGGTCAATCTCCCAAGACTGGTCAGGAGAGCAGCACCAAGCCCAAGAGCGCAATGCCACCTTCAAACCTATTTTTGGATGACTTCCCGAAGTCCAAATTGGGCACATGATAGCTCATTGGAAAGCTATTTCTGTCTACTACACAATGGTCCAAAAGGTCAATCTCCCAAGACTGGTCAGGAGAGCAGCACCAAGCCCAGGAATGCAATGCTACCTTCAAACCTATTTTTGGATGACTTCCCGAAGTCCAAATTGGGCGCATGATAGCTCGTTGGAAAGCTATTTCTGTCTACTACACAATGGACCTATCAAGAACTGATAATGATCAAGTATAGCCCCTCAAAAATCAATTCTCCCAAGACAACTCAAAAAGTACAGAATGGGGGTGCAAAAAAGCGCAGCATGCTCTTGCAGGCCACTTTTTGAGGCCTGCCTGAACTCCAAATTGAGCTCATGATAGCTCATTGGAAAGCTCCCTCTATCTAGTTATCATTTGATTCATCAAGCAAGTCATTTAGACACTCCATCTAGGAGAAAAATTGAATTTCCCAAGATCAATCCAAAAGTGCAGCAACTCTCTTGTAGCAACTATATTTTTTACATTTCTCCCAAACCATAACACCTGTGTAAAAACTGAAGGAGGTTTTTCTTCCTTTTTTTATGTTTAACAAAAACCTCTTTTTGTTTTATGAAATTCATCTCCATTTGGTCAGAAACATACTTTGAAGCAAAATTCGCCCTATGTGCAGCAAATGATTTGTCCCTTGGAATGACTACTTGAAAAATGATGGAGACATGATGTTTATGAGCTGAAATGGCCTCATACTTGATGAAATTTCATGAATTGGCTTGGGACCCACATTTCCTCGAATTGCTGGTGCAAGCTGGTGCAATTTTGTTTTTGATGACCTTGAAAACCCTAATACCTAATGGACGCCTTGACTAAATGGACTTCATGATGACATGACTGAAAAGGTGATAAAGACTCATGAATGATGGACACTCAGCATAGTGATGAAATGAGCCAACGAGTGATGAAATTTTTTGAAAAGAGTGAAACTTGCTTTAAATCTGCACCAAGTGACCAAATTTTTGCATGACCTAGTGGAATGACAAAAATTTCACAATGGGACCCCTAACATGACATGAAAGAGTTAATTTGATCATTGGTTTAAGGATGCAAATACTCACACTAACATTGGCTCCAACTAGGCATGGTAGCTCCTTGGAGGTGCCAAGAACACCATAGACCAACTGCCTATCCATGGGGCATGGAGTCAAAAGCTAAAGACTAACTGAAAACTGAAAACTTAAACTGAAAGCTTGTCTTGTCTAGTTTCCAAAAATGTACTTGGTTTCCAAAACTAACGAGTTTTAGCCCTCCAAAAGTTGAATCTCCCAAGACTGGTCAGGAGCACAATGCCTGCCTGAAAATGAGGGCAGAAATGTCATTTTTGAGGTGTTTTTGGCCATTTCTCCTTGCCATATTGTCCAAATTGGGTGTGCAAAGTGTCAAAATTGGGTGTGCCTAGGGCGTTGCGCTCCTGACCAGTCTTGGGAGATTCAACTTTTGGAGAGCTAAAACTCATCATTTTTGGAAACCAAGTACATTTTGGAAACTAGACAGGAAAGGCTTTCCAATGAGTTATCCTGAGCACAATTTGGACATCGGAAACCCCCTCGAAAATTGGCTTGAATTTGGCGCTTCGCTCCTGACAATTGTCTGATTTTTCTGATTTTTTCCTAGTTTTCTAAGTTTGACCATGGAAAATGTGAATTTTACTGATGTAAATGATGGATGTAAATGTAATTAAGGTATTTTTGAGTTACTAGAGGATAAATACGTTAGGTAAAAGTGTCTTCATGAATGAATGAATCAGTTTCACCAAAACTAGGGGAGAGTTTGTTTGACCTCCCTAGTCTTTGGGTTTTCAATTCAACCTTTTGTGGATCAGCTCCTCAACTCAGGGATTCAACCCCTGAGATTGGAAGAAGTTGTTTCTTGCCTATATCTTTCACCTCTTCACTCACTTCAGAGATTGGATGTTGTTGTATTGATCAAAGAACACTATTGTATCAGAGTTTTGGCAGGAATTTATTGACAGAGTTGCAGCTATTTTGGTGGGATTCTTATGGCACTGTATTTTGACATAGTTTCTCCTTCTGTTTACATAGGTATGAAATTTTTGTACTTTCCATGATCATGCCACTTCTATGATGTGTTGATTCTTAAGTGAGATAAGCAGAATTCATGTTTAATGCTCTGTTTTGGGAGAATCATCATACTTGTGTTTCATTTCTTCAGTTTAAAAAGAATTCATGTATGTCATGCTCTTTTTAGCACCTCACCGATCTAATTCACTCCATCAAACCTCCTTAAAGTGTTAAAGTACCTACCTACCTTGCCCCATCAAATGTCTGCAATCGCTGGTCTTTTTGCTCTGACCTAATTTCCTCTTTGACCTAATTCACTCATCCAGCACCCAAATCAACCAATCAAAACCCTAGAGCTACTATACCTAGCCTAAAACCTAGTTGATCTAGCCCTCTTGGTTGTGATCCCTTGAAGAGAGCCCTCTCCTGCCTAGTAGGGCTAGCTACTTGGCGAGAGCTTGGTCTATGGTTACCTTTGTTGGTCTCTTCTCAGCCTCAGAGATCCGGTGGAGTGCTAACAGCTTGGAAGGCTGGGTGGAGATCATTCTTGAAAGGAATAAAGTCTTGGGAATTGTCACAAGTAAATTCATTGAACCATTTGATCAAGCAAGAAAGGAAAAGAATCATGACGACGATATTTTGGCAAGAAGTATTTTGTTGGATTCCATTTGGGATCATTTGATTCCCTATATTTTTGAACATAAGACTGTTAAGGTTATGTATGATGTTATCATTGGGTTGTATACCATTAATAATGTGAATCAACCGATCAATCTAAAAGGTCAACTTCGTGATATCAAGATGACACAGAATGACATGGTGGCATCATATTTTGTCAAGATATCTTAAATTAGAGACCAACTCAAAGCCATTGATGAAGAAGTATCTGATAAGGAATTGGTAGTTATTGCTTTGGGTTGTCTCCATACATCTTGGGACTCATTTGCATCAAGTATTAGTGCAAGAGAGAATGATCCAACCTTTGACAAGTTATGGGCAGCATGCACTCAAGAAGAGTCAAGACTCTATTCTACATGAGAAATTGAAGATCCTAGTATAGAAGCATTTGAAGCTCATGCAAAGGAAAACAAGAAGAAGAAACCAAATTTTGGCAAATTCCAAAGAAGTGCGAGTAAAAATCAAGGTCCAAGATATGCTTCAAGGAAGGATTCTACCTCTCATAGAAGACCTCCTCCTCCCTCTCCAAGTAGAAGAGATAGAAGAGACAACAGAGATAGAAGAGATAGAAATGATCTAACAAATGTTTCATGTTTTCGTTGTCAAGTTTATGATCACTATCAAGCTCAATCTCTGTTGGAAATACTGAGAGCGGGGTGAATCAGTATTTCTTTTCAATTGTTAATTTTTGCCTGTTAGATTCTTCACAATTAAAAACAGAGAAGTGTATAATAATAATAATATTAAGGATCAAAAAGAACTTCAATCCTTTTTCTAATAATTGAGTACAATAGATGCGTGAGGGCACCAACCCTTCAATGAATCAGGCACCAACTTGGACTTTGATGAGGCTCCGACCTCTAGCGCTTCGACCCTATCTTCTCAAGGCACCAACCTTGACTGTTAGTGGCTCCAACCTCTAGGACACCAATCCTTTAGTCTTGATAAAATGAGTAATGTACTTACTTGGTTACTTGAATATCTTCACAAGATTCTGCACTGTTCAACGCTTCACATGTCTTATAGCTTCATGACACTTAATGCCTCATTGCTCATTGATTCTTACTTCACTGTTCAGAGTTATGCCATCAAGTTCATCACTGTCCCAACATCCAAATCTTCTTATTCATCACACAGTTCTAAGGCTGCAACAGGTAGAGTCCTAAAAGTGTAAACACTCCTCAGATCAAAAGCTATACTGAGTGTCTCAGATCCGAGTTCCAAACAGTTCACAAGTGATTGTTTAAGGGTCTGGTTCCTTAAACAAATATGACCTTTGTCCGAGTTGCTGTCCACAAATCACAGATTTCAAAAAGGTGACTGTCTAGTTGTGATACTGTGATTTTCGAGCCTCCAAAAGATGACTGTTTTATTGTTCAAGCTTTCACAACAGGTCCGAGCTACAAGACTGATCTCCCAAAACTGATCCAAACTCCACTTCAGGCTGGCCTGTCACAGATTCAAGACACTAAACTATATTACAGTGAGTCCGAGCAAGTTCACAGTGAGCTACCGCAGGTCTAAAGCAAAAACAATGAGACTGCACCACTGTTTCGAGCCACAACAGGTATCAGAGAATATGATCACACAGGTCTGTAGAGTAATCTGAGTTATACACAGTCACCACAGTCCGAGGATTATACAGTCACCAGTCTGAAAAATATACAGTCACCACAGTCCGAAATTTTTACAGTCACCACAGTTCGAAATTTTTGCAATCACCACAGTCCTGATCCGAAGTTGTAAACGTGATCTATAGGAGGTATGTCTTTGTTTTTTAAATGTTTCATGCCCTTCTTCTCATCATAGGTGTGAGGTATCAAGACAGAGAAGATTAACCCTTAAAATAATACCTCCTCAGTTCATGAGTTGTGAACTTCCCTTGCTGCGTTATGCTTGTCGATTTACCTCCACCGAGTTGATGTTGGAGATTGAGGGCTATACGGCATATAAATAGAGATATGTCAAACGAAGAGGTGTGTTAGGGCAGCCAACATGAGTAGGCAAGGTGAGGTCGGCTCAATAAATGAATATATGTACCTCTTGAATTAAAAATTCAATTTCTCCCTAACCACTGGGAATTTGGAGGCGTGTGAGGGCTCGTTGGAAAGAGGAAACAATCCTCTTTCAGATGGTGTATGGCTCATTGTGAAAGAATGACTCTAAGATGGTGGAAAAAGCTTTTTATTGTGACTGGTCTTTTAGAGGAGCAGAAATGGAGGTAGGGCTGAGTGTAGGCTTCTTTATGAGTCCTTCATTGTCAAATGATCATCTTAAGCATGGCCATTCATTATCATCTAGAATCCTATTGCCATCAATGACAACCATGCTTAACAATGTCAAATGAATCGAAGAGATGACTATGAAAGGGATGATGATCGTAAAAGAAGAAACAGACACCATGCATTTGTTGTTGACCTAAATGCACCATCATCAAAGAGGAGCAATAAGAGAAATGATTATGAATCTGAACAATCATTTATCTGTGCTCTTACAGGTTCCATTGAAAATCATGATGAAATTTGGCTTGTGGGCAGTGTTGTTGTTAGAAAATTATATATTACACAGCAATGGAACACATGAAAATATGTGGAAATACAAACACAGAAAACATATCAAACAAGAGAGAGAGAGATATGTGGTTCACCCAACTTGGGCTACGTCCACGGAGAAACAGCGAGTCCTTCCTTTATATTATCCAACAAAATGAAGAGACACAACCTACAGCAGATCTACTGTAATATCCTCTACTCTCTCACACAATCCCCGTTTCTCTTTCTCACTCAAAATATACTCTCAACACACAGCCGCAATATAATTCCCTCATACAACAAAGGGGTTGCCTTCTAGGGCAAAAAACCCTAAATAAAACATAACTTCTACTATTAGATCATCCTCCTAAAGAACGGCCCAAATTGACTACGAAATTACAATATTTTACAATGCAATTTTACATCTATTTTTAGCTTCGGGGGCGCTGCCCCCGAACCCCCCCAGCTGAGGGGGATGCCATCCACCTCCTCCCCCCCCCACGTGGAGGGGTGTACAATCTTCTTGGGGTATAGATCTGGTTGAAACAAATACCTCTAAATCAAGATGATAATCAGGCTCCACACCCAACAGGTGTTTCTAGGCACATGACTAGAAACCATGATTATCTATTTGAATTACTTGAAAATACATTCTCTTAAAAGGTCGAGCTTGGTTACAATTGCAAATATGAAGTAAAGGGCATTGGTACGTCATGCTTCCAATTGGAATCTGGAGGTAATGTATCCATTAACAATATTCTATATGTTCCTAGTTTAAAGAAGAATTTGTTGTCCATATCATCTCTTGAAGACAAAGGATATAGAGTTGTGTTTGTTGATGGACAAGTCTTAGCATGGAAGAAAAATGCATCCTGTGAATCTACTAAAGTCATTGGGGTACGAATTGGAGGACTCTGTCGTCTCCTTGGTTGTTCATTCCAAGATCTTTTTCAAAACACTACAAAACTTAGTGAGATTTCGCATATAAGGTATGCTCACATGCACTATAAAGCTTTGAGAACAATGAAAGATTTTGTTAGAGGAGTACTTGAACTTAAGTTAGATCATGATGGAGTATGCAAAGGATGTGCCCTTGGGAAAAATGTTAAAGGGAGATGTACTAGCAGTGATAGTAGATCCAAAGGAATATTGGATCTTATACATTCTAATGTTTGTGGACCCATGCTTGATAAAACCTTGGGTGGATGCTTATACCATGTATATTTTATTGATGATTATTCTCGCAAAACTTGGATTTATCTTCTCAAGACCAAGGATCATGTGTTTGAAAAGTTTTGTGAATTCAAAGCACAGGTTGAAAATGCTACAGGAAGAAAAATCAAGACTCTAAGGTCTGACAATGGTTGGGAGTATGTATCAAATGAATTGATTGATTTCTGCAGGAATGTTGGAATTAAGTGGGAGCTAATAGTTCCTTACTATCCCAAACAAAATAGAACTGTAGAAAGAATAGAACTATAATGGAAGTTATCAAAGTGATGCTTTGTGATCAAGAGAAGAAGGGTACCTTTGTTGGATACAGTGAAGATTCAAAATCCTTTAGGATCTCTATGCCAAGGCAATGATATATTGAGACTTGCAAGGATGTTAAATTTAATGAGGATGCTACATTCTAGAAATCCAAAGGTTCACACGTGCACTCTCATGATGGAGTACACGCTGCTCCAAAGAATGTGGAACCAAGGCCCCAGGAACTTGTACCTATGAATGAAGACTCTCATGCAAAAGACATTGATAATGAACCTGTTGAATCTATAAAAGCTCCTATTGCCTAGACAAGAAAGAGACCTTCCTAGTTAGAGAAAACTTTGAAGGAAGTTGAGGGTCATGTTGTTGCTCGTGGGACTTTCAAGGAAACAAGAAGCCTAAAAGGTACTTTGGTTATACAACCTTGATGTGCAAGATCATTGAGTCTGAGCCATCCTCCTATGAAGAAGTTGTTGAAGAACAAGTATGGAAAGAAGCGATGAATCAAAAATATCGATCCATATTGGGGAACGATGTTTGGGAGATCATGCCTAGACCTGAAGGAAAATTCGTTGTACCTTCAAAATGGATCTAAATTCGTTGTACCTTCAAAATGGATCTACAAGATAAAACATGTTGTTGATGGAAGTGTGCAAAAATAGAAGGCTAGATTCGCGGCTCGTGGATTCTCCCAGAAAGAGGGAGAGGATTATGGAGACAACTTTGCTCCCATTGCCAAGTATGCGTCTATTAGATTTGTTATTACTCTTGCATCTATTGCAGGTTGGAAGTTGCATCAAATGGATATCCAACCATCTTTTTTGAATGGGGTTACTGAAGAAGAATTTTACATTGAACCTCAAGGTTTTGAGGTCCACAATAGAGAGACACATGTTTGCAAATTGAAGGTGGCCCTGCATGGCCTAAAATAGGCCCCTTATGCTTGGTACTCCTGTATTGATGGTTATTTGTTGAGTCTTGGCTTCAAGAAGAGCATTGTTGATCCAAACCTATATTTCAAGATTGTTGATGGTGAACCCCTGATACTACTATTGCATGTAGATGATGTGTTTCTGACAGGAGCCGAAGTATTGATTGTTCAGCGCAAGAGGGAGCTAGTTTTTGAATTTGAGATGAAATATCTTGGCCTCATGCATACTATTTGGGATTGGAGATTTGGCAAAAACCTGATGGGGTCTTTGTGGGCCAACGCAAGTACATTGTTTCGATTCTTTAAAGATTTGGCATGATGGATTGGAAGTCGATGGATACTCCTATGGTGACGAACTTGAAGAAAATCCGGGATAGTGACTCAGAGTTGTTTGATCCTATTGTATCAGAGATTGATTGCTTCGTTGAACTATCTTGGAAATACCAGGCATGATATTTGTTATGCAACTAATACATTGAGTCAATTCTTGATGGAGCCTCGTTGTGTAAATTGTGTTGCGACGAAACACATATTGAGGTACTTGCGAGGTACTATTGAGTATAGTCTGATGTATGCTTCTCATGGTGAAATGCAACTGTATGGTTTCACTGATGTGACTGGTAGCTCTAATGATAGAAAGAGCACCTTTGGATATTGTTTTAGTCTGGGCTCCACTATGGTTTCATGGTCTAGTAGTAAACAGAACTCTATCGCTCTAAGTACAGATAAAGGTAGCTAAAGTGGAATACATCAATGCTAATGTTGATTGTTGCGAGGCTATAGGGTTTCGAAAATTGTTGTTTGATTTATTTGATCAAATGTTAGAGTCGACTATTATCTATCATGATAATTAAAGTTGTGTGAAGCTATCTGAGAAACCCGATGTTCCATTATAGATCAAAGCACATTAAAATCAAGTAAAGAGGAGTTGTGAGGCTCAAATATGTTCCTACTAATGAGCAATTTGATGATTTACTAACAAATTCGTCCCCGATGATGTTGCCTATTTCAGAGAACAACTTGGAGTTGTTAAGAATCCCTCTCTGAGTGAGAGGGAGCATTGAATACATAGCATCATGGATAGACCATCCCCGTAGCTTGTGTGTCCTCAGACATTGTGGTATGGAAGATGGATTCCTCTTGTAGGTTGTGTACTGTGAGACATTATTGTCCGGGGGATGTATTGATGGATTTCTCCCATAGGCTGTGTGATGTGAGAAATTGTTGGTCGAGGATGTATTGATGGAGTCCTCCAGAAGGTTGTGTGTCATGAGACATTGTTGTCTGGGAGATGTATTGATGATTCCTCCTATAGGTTGTGTCGTGAGGCGTTGTTGTCCAGGAGATGTATTAATGATTACTCCTGTAGGTTGTATGCCATGAGGACTGTCTTCCGGAAGATGCTCCGAGATGGATGCTATGTATCTTTCCTTATAATGAGATTAAAATAGAGAGACTTGGATTGTGATCTCTTCCTTAGGATGTGGGCCATGAGATCTATGGATTGGTTGGGAAGATTGATCTTGAGAGAGAATGAAAAACTACCGCCCTAGCTAAGAGGGAGTGTTGAAAAATAATGTAGCATATCAAGTCGGTTCCTAGAAGGTATTCATGTTGACCCTACTATTTGTTTTGTTTTGGTCATATCAAGTCGGTTCCTAGAAGGTATTCATGTTGACCCTACTAGGGCTAATTAGCATTCACATGACGCCTATATATATGAGCTCAACAAATCTCATTTCGACCAACCAATCATCAAGCAATTCAACCCGAAATTACATGAAGAAGACATTGCTACTGCTCAAACTAGTAAGGGTCCTAGGAGGGGATCCTATAGAGCAACTACTAGGTCAGGGGGCAATAATGGACAATAGCCCATTGTCACCTCAATTAACACTCCCTGCTCTCTACAGACTTACACCGATGGGAGGAGTCTCGGTATGAGAGGAATCATAAGAATAGATGGATCAAAGATCAGATATGGGGCGATTCCCGAAGCCTATTCACAAGTTACAAGAGAGACTCAACTATATGGTTGCTTGACTAAACAGCAAGGTTATGGGCTCTCTAGGAAGGGCTAAGGATACTTAAGCCTAGGCTTTGGGAATACCCTTTGTCAAGAAGCTTCCTAGGTCTAAGGATCCCTATGAAGAAATTGCTTCTATGTAATCCTTGTCGAATTTGAGTTGTGGAGTTGTGGGACCACAAAGAACCCAAGTGGATGCAAACTAGGTCAAGGGTATGGAGTTGATCAACCAAGGAGGGACTTTACCTAATTAAGGGAGAGAATAGGATCAAAGGACAAGTTTTCTTTTGAGATTTGAATGCAATGATCCAAGTGAAAACACTAACCCAAATCAACCTAGGGCAAGAATTGGTCGTATGGTTATGGCTTGTTATATCTTGGGATTCCACCTTCGGATTTACCTCAAACTTGGAGGACCTCTAGAGAAAATCCTAGCATAGTAGTGGACCAAAATTCGAAGTGTTTGGACGGTTATAAAGAAATTCGATTGATGCCCTAGGTGACCCTCTAGGGTTAGGCCAAGAATTGAGAAGAGTGCAGAAAAGAAAGGTAAATATGAACACTAAGAGGATGTGAGGATCAGTGCCTTGCTTGGGGGGGGCTTAATAGAGTCAAGATACACCTGGATCAAGGAATTATGTGAGCTAAGGATCCCTAGTTAACCTTCGCTAGCCTATTCAAGGGCAGCAACTGGGTAATTAGAGATTTATACTGCAAATATGCCAAAGATGAAGTTTCGAGGTCTTTCAACCTAAGAGGTGCCTCTACGAACACTCACCCACCACTCAAAAAGCAACACATGTATTAAATCACTTATTCAAGGTCCCAGAAGAATTTCGCACTACATTAACCCATACAAGAATAATGATAGCAATATACATGCATTTGACAAGATAACAATAATAGCATTAGAAGTTCACTTACATGAGAGAGAGAGTACATCCATTCATAAACTTTGCATTAGAAAGAAACTCCAAAGGCAATAGTGAAAATCCAAACATCATAGTGCATCAAGAAGCTCCAAAAAGTTCATCCCAACAAAAAGTGCGAAATTCTCTCCAGAGATCATAATCCAACCCAAGCTATGATGAGAGGAATGAATGAGCCTCTCATCAATTCATATCGTCTGTAAAGAATTTGATTTTCCTAATTAAGCCCCAAATAATAAAATAATGTGCAATAATAACAACCCTTGGTGACAAGCCCGCCAAGATAGCCCAATAACATAAAAATAACCCTCTCAAGAGGGCAGAATTATCAACATAATGAGTCATTAGGTGTCAATTTTAGATAACAATGGTATGATCTATACTTAGCACAATTTACTTCAATGTTCTTTTAGCAACCTAATAACAATATCCAAATATTTCCAATAGAAATCACATTGACAGTAAATGCAGATAGAAAATAAAACAAAATGCAGAAGACAACCCAAGTCAAGAGAACAACGGATTTGGCGGATGCCAGGGAAAAACCCCAATGTGGGGAAACCCTTTGATCAATTCTTCTTATTATTAGTCAATAGTTTAGCAGAGAGAGAGACTACAAAAATCAAATTCACTTGCCCAATACACAGTCAAATCAACCCTGTAAAATTCTACAGTCAACTGCAGTCAAATCAACCTTGTAAAATTCTACAATCAACTGCAGTCAAACCAGCCCTAACCAGAATTTCAACGCTGGTCAAATCAGCAGCAACACACCTTTCAAGCTCGGTCAAAGGCAATCCAATTAGGCCTTCAGCAAAGAATAAAGTCAACCCCAAAACAATCCCACAAACTTCGGTCAAACAGTAGCCAGCCCTACGTTCAAAGAGGCATGTGGTCAATGCATGTCAAACAACCCCAAACACCTCGATTTTCGTGTCAATCAATGCGGCCTCAAGAAAGTGGAATTATGCCCTTAAAACCGCAGTCAAATTCAGTCAAAACAACCTCGGTCAGTGTTGGTCAATGTTGTTCTGAAGTTTGAAATTTTCGACCTGCAATTTGTCCCAGAAAAACTCGTCCTTTAGCCACACGTGTGAGAGAGAGAGAGAGAGAGAGGATACCCAAGCTGTATGAACCAATATAATGAAGAAAGAGAGAAGAATGTGTGAATGAATGATGTCCAAACGAGGTGAGAGGTCACTCCTCTTTATACAATTCATTGTGGGTGAAAAGACATGACTATTGGGCTTCTTGAGCCTAAATTAAGCTAAGGCCGACCTGAACAATTTGCACATGTGAGAGAATAAATTCAAAATTACACTTTTGCTTGTCTGAATGAGATGATAGTTAGATCAATCTTGGACCTCTCGAAAAGAGGAATCCAATGCAATCATCATCTCCATCAAATGAGTTGTTCCAAGGTGGAATTTGGCCCTAGTTTCCAAATTTAACAGTCCCTATCAACTAGGGAGAATTCCACCTTCCAATCCAACTACTGTTACTAATCATCATGTACCATCTGTGTCATCTCTGCTTTGCTGAACCATGAATTAATAATGAAGAAGAATTGATCGAGAGTGTGTCATAAGACCTTGCCACTCTCCACTGAAAAAAGTCAGCCCAGAAGTATAACCTCAGTTTATCCCACATCAAGTTGTTGAACACCATGCATTATAGACATGAGTATGACAGTACACGATGCGGCCATCGGTAGTGCTATGGTCCCTATCCTCGATTCCCAACTCATTGGCCAGATGAGAGGTACTTTCCAGGAGTCCCGGACTACATGGGTAGGATGTATGTTGGGGCATCAGCAGGAGAAGGTGAACCACTCATCCTGCTCATATGCAATAGAAGAAGGTGAACCACTCATCCTATGCATATGTCAATTGTAGGGGAAGGTGAACCACTCACCCTACATACATGTCAACCATCAAGGGGTATCACAAGGGAAGGTGAACCACTCACCCTATACATAGTGCACCGCTAGGGGAAGGTGAACCATTCACCCTGTACATAACGCACCGCTAGGGGAAGGTGAACCACTCACCCTATGGTCGCTCATAGCTCCAAGAAGTACCCCAAGCCCCCAGGAGCTCTTAGAGCTCAGTGTCCAACTCATGTGGGACCCTCATAGGAGGGTCTTTTCACGACTCCAAGTCTCTCACGGAAGGCTAAGAATTTGACCTTCCCTAAGGGCTTCGTGAGAATTTCTGCGACCTACTCATCAATATTGATGTGATGGAGCCTAGCTCCCCATTGTATCATATCTTGGATAAAGTGGTACCTGATATCAATATGCTTGGAGTGGTCTTGGAACACGGGATTCTCTGAAAGGCAAATCCCACTTTGATTGTCGCAATAAATCACGGTGGTATCCAACACATGCTCAAATAGCTCACTAAAGAGTTTCCTCAACAAAACAACTTCACAACAGGCCATACGAGCAATAATGTATTCAGCCTCAATAATGCTTCAAGCAACTGATTTTTGCTTCCTGCTCATCCAAGATAATGAAGCAGATCCAAATGAGAAGAAACATTCATATGTGCTCTTACGATCCACCACACTGCAAGCCCAGTCAGCATTAGTATATCAATGTAGCCTCAAATTCCCAAAAGTGTATCTCAAACCATAGTTGATTGTGCCCCGGAGATATCTCTAGAGATTCTTGGCAACAATCCAATGTATGTGATGAGGCTCGACCATAAATTGACTCAATGTATTCACAGCGAAGCATATGTCAGGATGGGAGTTTACTAAGAACATCAAAGTCACCACAAGTTGTCGATACTCGAAAGAATTTTCCAAATCGGACCCAGCAGCACTTCGACATAGCTTCTTGAAGTTGAGTTCCATCGGAGTAGACACAGACTTGCAATCCACCATCCCACATCTCTCGAGTAACTTCACAATGTATTTTCCTTGAGAAAGGAAAATCTCACCTGGCTTTTGCCAGACCTCCAAGCCTAGGAAGTAGTGCATCAACCCTAGGTCCTTCATCTCGAATTCAAAAGCCAACTCGCTCTTGCATTAATAAATGAGAGGGTTTGAACCTGTCAATAAGAGATCATCCACATAAAGTACCAAAATGAGAGGCCTATCCTTTTCAACCTTGAAGTATAGGTTCGAGTCAACTTCGCTCCTTGTAAATTCCAACTTCAAAAGATAGCTATCAATCCTCCCATACCAAGCCCTAGGGGCTTGCTTCAACCCATAGAAGGTTTTCTTCAACCTACATACATGTGTCTTTCGATCTTGAACTTTGAACCCCTCGGTTTTCTCTACATAGACTTCCTCCTTAAGCAAGCCATGCAAGAAAGCAGTTTTGACATCCATTTGGTGTAGGCTCCATCCTTGAGAGAAAAACATGAGCGATGATAGATCAGATAGTGGTGTATCGGGAAACTGGTGCAAATATCTCATCATAGTCCACTCCTTCCTTTTGAGAGAAGCCTCGAGCAACAAACCTGGCCTTGAACTTCTTAGCACTTCCATCAGCTCCATGTTTGATTTTGTAAATCCATTTTGAAGTGACCACAAACTTGTCCTTGGGTCTAGGAACCACATCCCAGACATCATTCTTCATGATCGATTCATATTCCTCATTCATCGCATCCTTCCATACTTTGTGCTTCACGGCTTCTACGAACGTACATGGCTCAGACTGAATAATGGTACTCGGAGCAATTAAGTACCCTTGGTACCTATTCGGCTTCTTACTTTCACAAAATATCCCTCTTGGAGCAATATGTCTTTCAGCATCTTCAAGAGTGTCTATGAGCTACGAAGGTCTTTTCCTTGAGGTAGAGGGTTCACCAGGAGTTGGATCAATGGGATCCGTCGGGCCTTCAACATCAAGAATTGGATCATCAGACAGAGATTCATCCTGCTTTCCTACATCATCATCATTGTCCTTCCTTGGGATAGGAAGATCTTTGACTTTCCCAAGGGCAGAATCTTCATCGCAGGTGATATCGTGACTTATTTCAACTTCTCTTTGACCAGGCACATAGATTCTATATGCCTTTGAAGTTTCACTGTAGGCCATAAATAGTCCTTTCTTCCCATATGCACCTAGCTTATTTCTTTTCTCTTTCGACACATTAAAATACACGAGACAACCAAAAATTCTAAAATGAGAAACATCAGGTTTCTTACCGGTGAAAACTTCTTCGAGTGCCTTGAAGTCAAATGCTTGATGTGGGCACCTATTTTGAACATATACGGCAGTGTTGGAAGCGTCTCTCCATAAGAACTTCGGTAGGCCTCGGTCATGAAGCATGGCATGAGGAGATTCTATGATTGTTCGATTCTTCCTTTCAGCAATTCCATTTTGCTCAGGAGTATATGCAGTAGTGGTCTCCCTCTTAACGCTAGCTTCTCTACAATAGTCATTGAATTCCTAAGTCACCTAACACGAGGACACAATGGACACGCGGATTCGAGTGTCGGACATGGACACGGTGACCCCCCAGAACAGGACAAATCCGGACACGTTATATATTATTTTATTAAAATATATATATATATATATTAAAAATTACATATTTCTTACACAAATTCATACAAATTCATTGATTCAAACATAGATCTTCATCTAGATGTAAGTTTTACAAAGATACATCATACAATCATACAAAGTAATAGACATATTCATCAATGATCCAATAGGAGAAAGACAAGATACTGTAGTTTTCTCAATCATACATGATTTTACCAATCAGATCTCATTTAAGCTTAAAATTTTGTTCTTGGGAGGTCATTCACTGATATTTTGTAGGGCATGGATGATGGCTCATTATGTATAATTGAAAACGAAACTTTATTGTCTGCAAAGGATACTTCTTGAATAATATATAAACATTGATTGAACCCGATAAAGGAAATGACCTATATGATAATGTTAGACAATACACAGGTTGTCTGCCTGTATTCATGATGAAGTTGTGGTTCTAATGGCCCTTTCTTCATTCACGACTCACATTTAGTCGGTTGTTATAACCAACATTGGTGGTTGTTAGGTGGGCTTGTGGTGCCTTGTTTTTATGGGATTAGGGGCAGCTAATCTACCAGATGTTTAAGGCTTTGCCTCAATTGTAATATATTCAAAGCAAATTTAAAGCTTTGATTTCTCCCACAGCAGGGATGAAGGAATTTCTTGCCCCCACACAGCAGATGGTCAATGGATTTGTGTCCATGGAAGGTGCCGGAGAGGCCAATTTGGCCCACAGATCTTGAGCAGCTCCCCGTCAGATCTGAACTTAACGTAACGAGATTCGGTTCAAAAATTTGAGCTAATGGAATTAATGCAATACATTACAGACAGAAGCCTATTTACTCACCCACTATGTTTTGAACCTAGAATTGAAACAACAAATATATAATATGAAGAAAAATCATGCTTTTCCTTGCCAAGCAAGTCTAGAAAATTGGGATTCAATCGTGTTGGGACACAACGTGTCCTGTACGGACACGATAGGATTCAATCAAATGGACACAAATCCATACGAATCATGTCTGATTCGACCGATTCGGGACACGTGGAGGGTGGAGGACGAATCCGGTTTCATAGTTGAATTCATTTGATTCATATTCGGTCCCATTATCGGTCTTCAATATTTTGATCTTCTTCCTTGTTTGATTTTGAACCAAGGCTTTGAAAGAGCAGAACCATTTGAACACTTCGTCCTTCTTCTTCAAGTAATAGATCCATGTTTTGCGGGAGAAGTCATCCACAAAAATTGTATAGCACAAGTATCCTCCCAAAGATGTTACGGGCAACATACCAAATAAATCAGAATGTACCAATTGAAGAATGTCGGTGGTTTAACTCTCACTTGAGGGGAATGGTCCCCTTGTATGTTTACCATTTGCACAACCCTAACAAACACCTTCATGATATATGTTGAATTAGGGCATAGATGTGACCATCTACCTTGCATCAAGTGCTCACCTTCGGTGCCATAATTCAGATTGAAGAGAAGTGTCGCATGTCATAGCTCCCAAAGGACTTCCTCCAACCTGATAGAAACCTTCAACCCTAAATCCAAGTGTAAATGCAACTTTCGGGTTCCTTTGCCAAATACGTACCTTCCCATCAATGAATGCTACCTTGAAGCCTTTGTCTTCCAATGCAGAAATAAATACCAGGTTCTTTTTCAAATCAGATACATAAAATACATCGTAGATGAAGGATTTGACCTTGATTCAAGTGAAGAGTGACAATCCCTGTCCCTTTCACGAGGTAGGTGGCATTGTCTCCAAGTATGATCTCCAAATTAGTCTTCTTTTCAATCAATAGAGAGGGCCTCCTTGTACCCAGTGAAGTGTCTTGAGGCACCACTATCAATCAACCAATTATCCAAAGTGTCTGGAGGAGAGGCAATAGTGAGGGCAGAAATAAGGTAAAATTCTTTTTTCTTTTCTACAACATCAATTTCCTCATACCTAGAGTTTCTCGACCTATTGAGTGGTCGGCCATTTCCATATCGAGCAGCTGCAGCATTCCTCTTTCCTTTTTTGTTGAACCTATTATTCCTTTGATTGCCATTGCCTTTGAAATTGTTGCGGTTGTTGTTGTTGTCTTCATCCCGTGGTGTATCCTTCTTATGAGGACACTCTCTAGCATAGTGGCCAAACCTGTTACAATTTAAGCATCTTCTCTTTCTTCCTTCTTTGAATCCATGCTTGAATCCATGACCTTGTTTCTTTGGACCAACAATGTTTTTCCTCTTAGCATGAGCAGAGAATGTAGTGGGCTCATTTCCATTTGAAGGCTTGTCTCTCTCCATCATCCTCATCTCTGCTTGAGTGCATCTACTCAATAATTCGTCGAAACCAGGAATCCTATCATTGTTAAGAATAGTGGTGTTAAGCACATCCCAAGCTCGTGGGAGATCTCCAAGAGCAATAAGAGTGAGTTCCCTGTCAGCAACAACTTCTCCAACAAATAAAAGATTATTCTCGATTTCGGTAATCCTCATGAAGTAGGATTGGATAGATTCCCCTCTATCCATTTTGATGTCCTTCAGCTTATTCTTGAGAAAGACGATTTGGTTTGCATTGTTGGCTTTGAACATCCCAACCAACTTGTCATACATCTCCTTAGATGTGCCCAAATCATAAATGTAAGCAACCAAATGTTTTTAAACGGAGTCTCTAATGATATTCTTAGCTTTGACCTCACCTTTCTTATACTTTGTCTTACTAGCAACTGGTGCATTTGAAGAAGGTTCCACCATCTACATGCAGATAATCCATGACATCATTTTCTTCCAATGTCAAGTCCAAAGACATCTTCCATGCATGATAATCAGATTTATCATTGAACTTATCCTCAAATTTGAAGTAAGATGTAGAAGCTACTGAGGCTTTGTCCATGTCCAACTGATCTTAGTGATTGCTTTTCTCTCTCTTGCTTGGGTTTTGTCTTCACCTGGGCTTTGATACCATGTTAATTTTAGATAACAATGGTATGATCTATGCTTAGCACAATTTACTTCAATGTTCCTTTAACAGGCCAGTAACAATATCCAAATATTTCCAATAGCAATCAAATTTACTTAATCACATTGACAATAAATGCAGATAGAACATTAAACATAATGCAGAAGACAACCAAAGACAAGAAAACATCGGATTTGGCAGATGCCAGGGAAAAACCCCAATGTTGGGAAACCCTTTGATCAATTCCTCTTATTATTATTCAATAGTTTAGTAGAGAAAGAGTACAAAAATCAAATTCACTTGCCCAATACATAGTAAAATCAGCCCTATAAAATTTTGCATTCAACTGCAGTCAAACCATTCCTACCCAGAAAGTCAACGTTGGTCAAATCAGCAGCAACACACCTCTTTTGAAACTCGGTCAAAGGCAGTGCAATTCGACCTCCAGCAAAGGGTAAAGTCAACCCCAAAATAGTCCCACAAACTTCGGTCAAACACCAGTCAGCCGCGGTCAACGTAGATCAAACAGCCCTGAACACCTCATTTTTCGTGGCAATCAATGCGGCCTCAAGAAAGCGGAATTATGCCCTTAAAACCGCAGTCAAATTCAATCAAAGCAGCCTCGGTCAACGTTGGTCAACATTGGTCTGTAGTCTTTTAATTTTTTCGGCATGCAATCTGTCCCAGGAAAAATCATCCTTCAACCACACGTGAGAGAGAGAGAGAGGATACCAAAGCTTTACAAACCAATCTGATGAAGAGAGAGAGAAGAATGTGTAAGTAAATGATGTCCAAAAGAAGTGAGAGGTCACTCCTATTTATACAATTCTTCATGGGTGAAGAGACACGTCTATTGGGCTTCTCGAGCCTAATTAAGTTGAGGTTGACCTGAACAATTTGCACATGTGAGAGAATACATTCAAATTACACTTATGCTTGTCCGAATGATATGATCTTTAGATCAATCTTGGACCTCTCGAAAAGAGGAATCCAATGCAATCATCATCTCCATCAAATGAGTTGTCCCAAGGTGGAATTTGGCCTATTGGCACTGAAACTAATAGGGGACCTAAAAGGGTTTCCTAAGAGGGCAACTGCTAAGTTAAGGGTAATGGTGCAGGCTTAGCCCACTGTCACCACAGCTAAGGCTCCCTGCTCTTTACGGAATTTGACCGATGGGAGGAGTCCCAATTCTTTTGGGAATCCACTTATAAAGGATATATCAATGATTAGACGGGAAGTGACCCCTTAAACCCTTTCCCTAGGAGGAGGTGAAGAATGGAGATTGTTTGCTCTTTAAGCAAGGGCCTTGACTTTCCAGGGAGAGGGGGTGAGGATTAGAGGGTGAGAATGAACGATATAAATTGTAGAGGTGCTTTAAGATCCCTAAAATCAATTAAGAACTTGGATTCCCACATAGCACTTGATAAATAGTCTTTGACAAAAAATGGGACCACACGGGGCCAAGTGGACCCAGCCCAAGTTCAGGGATTGAATTTAGCAACCAATGATGTTCCTATCCTGGACAAGATGAGATGAAAGGATCAAACAAGAATTTTTACTTCAAAAGGCCATATTGATCCTATTAGGTACTAGCTTTAGGCAACACAGGACAAACTTGATCCTATAGCTAGGGCTTGGGGTATCCCGAGATTTCATTATCAAAATGTCTTCAAAATTTTAGGAGACCTCGGGAATCCACCAACGCAGTTGGCCCTAGGAGATAAAAAAAAAATTCTATAGCCAGATTTCTCGAAAAGTGATGCCCTAGATGACCTAATGGGGTTAGACCTGGGAAAATTTGAGAAAATGTAAAAATAAGGGTTAAAATGATCACCATGTGAAGGATCAGTGCCTAATTTCACTTGGGGATATGGAGTCAAGATAATTAAGAAGATGGATTGTATTTCTGTCGTTCAAGGAGACTTCAAAGTCAACTTCGTGAAATGTTAAAGGCTACAGAAGAAAGGTGACTTTAAAACATGTATACTTCTTGCAAATGGTGAAGGCTTATCAAGATAACACAATCTCTAGGAATTTTCATTCATATAACATGGCCCATACACATATATATGATAAAATAGACACATAATTCCACATTTAACATATGCAGCAATTAGCCCTAATCAAAGCGAAGTTTAAATGTATGCAGCAACAAGAAAAATGACATCAAATTTGCACTTGCATATTATAGAATATATCCAAGCAACGTCACATTCGCGATATAAGAAGCTCCAAGATAGAGAGAACCCAAATCCATACATCAAAATTCATCCATCATCCAAAAAAATCTACACCAAGGAAAAAAAGCGAAATTTTATTAAGAGAGAGAGATCCCAACTCAAGTGATGATACAAATGAATCCAACTAACTCCTATTTATACATCTTTTAGGATTTCGATTAAGCTAATGAGCCTACATTAGCCCCTAAACATAAAATAATGTGCAAATAACCTAACTTTTGATGACAAGCCAACCAAACTAGCTCATAAATGAAATAATAAGCTTCTCGGGAGGTCAAACAATAATATGTGCATGTCGTGGGGCCCTCCAAAAGGCCTGATAATGTAAAGAAGTGCCATAATAATGAATAAACTCCTCAAATTGTGATGGACAAGGGGATGGCCCTTTGTTCTCCACATGTGTGGTGCTCCTATGGGGCTTGTTGGGCATAGTTTACCAAGTGCGTCATCGTCGTCCCAAAAGTGGATCTCTAATAATCTCTGGACATCGGTGGGGATCCATGGAGTGTTGTCTGTTGTTGTGGAGGCCCATGGCTCTCTACACACATCCTATATGTGCCAATGTAGCCCTCTGGGAGGTTAGGACCCTATATAGGTAGACCAAACCAAAACGGACACCATCTGCAATCCCGTCTAAGATCCAATGTGTCCCCTAGCCTTCCAGTACAACAAGTCATTAGAGTAATCATGTAAAAGAGCTTACAAACCATAGACAACAAAGTGGGCACTTCATAATGGCATGCCCTTCCGTAGTGGGCTTTGGCATGTGTTGATGTCTCCAAGCTACAAAGGGGGTTAGTCAGGTACCTTATTAGGTGGTTTCTATCATTAGAGGGGATGGTATGTCCAAGGTGCATCCCTTAAATGGCGGTGGCAAGTGATAAAGAAGTGGATGGAATAGGGAATGAGAGGGGTTGTCATGGGCCACATATTGAGGCTCAAGGGTAGCTAGATAAGGGGAAGCCCACACCTGGATATATAATGTGTAGGAGGGAGAAATCGTGGTACATGAGGTGCCTCGACCTTGATTTGTCCCCCCTTCTTTATATGCCTTTTGCCAATTATGAATTTTCTTTAATTAACTGCTCGGGCCTCAAAAGACAAGAGCATGATGTGTATGATTAGCCTCTTTTAGCCTTTAGGTAGGGCAACTCATTGCCTTGCAGGGGTTGGGGCAATCATTGGTTCCTAAATGATAAAAGAGGCTCATCTAGGGCCTATGGAACCAGGGTGATGACCATGGGTATGGGGAAGAGGTCATGTATTGGCTTTTGCCCACGTGCTAATTATTTTTTTGTCTCGACCATATTTTGCATTTTGTGGTACACTTTCCTGTTGAATGTGGTCATTTATGCTTTTACTTTTTCTTTTAGACGCTTCAACCTCCAAGGGGCATCATTCCAAGCCTGACCCAAGGTGGAGGCAAGGGGATAGGGAGGTTAACCCTATGTGGACCCAGAGAGGCAATGTGGACCAAGGCAAGAGAAATGATGAATGGGGTATAGTGAGTAGAAAGGGAGTAATATATGCGGATAAAGGAGCGGGACCACGCACCTAAAGTCGGGATTTCCCAAGTAGTACCATCCTAGAACCAAATGGTCAATAAAGGAGATCCCACGGGACTAGGATCCAAGGGTAACATCCAAAACAGATCAAGGGGACAGGAGCACAAGCTAATCCCACTCTTTCCACCAAATCCCCCATCGATCCATGCCCAGAAATATCCATGATAAGTAAACCCAATACTCAATTACCAAATGACAAGACATACCTTTAGATTCGAGAGGCCCACCTTCAAACATACGATCAATACAGATGGGTGAGGGACCACATGGCTGGCTCAAGGTGCGGAGAAATGGCACAATGAGCTAGTTGAATGCTGCAAGGGGTTGTTGGCTACCAATTGAGGTCCATCCTCAAGAAAAAAATTCTCCTAGGATATCACCCACAAAGTGGTATATAACATCTGGCTCCAACTGGGACGTGATCAATCGAAAAAGTGGGCAAGGCTACTCGAACGAGAGGTCACGAGAACTCCAACAATCTCTTGGTCACCGTAGACCTATAACCTGCACATGTCAATGACCAAAGCCACAGGGAGCATGATTTTCACGGTGTCTCATGATCACCCATGCTTAATGTTAGCCAATAAAATCAACAAGTAATAAAAAGATGCAATTTTTAATCTAAATGCAGCTAATCTATTATGAGAAATATCATATGAAATTAGTTCTAATGCAGAAATCAGCATGCAATGCATCCTACCCTAACATGCATATAGTACAATGCTAATACTAAGTGTAATCATAAAGCCAATGCAACCAACATATCATCATATCAATATAAATCTATCGGCCAGTATGATTACTCATGTAGCAAATCCCAAAGTGAATGTCGATACAATTATATGGAGGATGAAATTTGTGGGAGGTGGGAAAATATGATGCACACATGGATGATCATATGAGAAGAGGTAAGAAAAGGATTTAACATAGTAAATGAGATCCTCTCTTCTTACCAAAATATAGAGATGTCAATGATTAGGATCATAAATTTTTGATGGATGGCAACCTCAAGCATATTATTTCCATTATCATTTATGTCATATTTTATTGCCTCAGAAGGGTTATGATTAGTAGGAAAGGGAGACTGGTGAGATGGAGAAACATAAGCAGGTCACCCATGACGATCACACCAAATAAAGGAGATTATAGATTGGTCATGATCCTGAGAGTGTGCCCAAGAAGACAGAGTATATTCAATGAGGAGCTCTTCCTTGACACCATACTCAGAAGTTGGAAAGGGCTCATGGCCACTCAAAATCATTTGAAAAGAGGGGAGGGAATCATTTGTGGAAGAATTGAGGTGATGAACAAGAGGATGAAACAAAGGGGAGGGTGAAGTATTATTCAACGAGATTTTACTCCTCAAAATCATCCTTTTTAAGGGAAATTAATGATCCTTCTTCTCAAGAGTGTCATGGATATGTCATCATAAATAATACCTGAGAGATAGGGGATACAAAATTCAACCTCATCTTCCTTGTCGGTGCCATAAATGGGAGCACAAACAAATCGAGGGCCAATAATTTCCCATTTATCCTTTTCAATGTGGAAGTAATCTTCAATGTCATCTTCCAATAATGGGATTGCCTTCCTCAAGGATCTCAAAAGGAGATTCATCGAGAGTAATATCTTTGAGAAAGGTAAGGTTAGTCTCAAATTCACTTTCCATGGACTCATCCTTCCCAACACACGTGTTCTCAAAATCTTCCTTTTCATCATGTGGGCCCAAGGAGGACTCATCTTCCCATTTATCACTTAGGTTCTCAAGGTCTTGATGATGCTCAATGAAGGCTTCCTCTTGAATGCTCAATGTGGGGCATACTTGAAAATGTCTAAGAAAGCCATCAACAAACTCCTCAATAGATGAGATGCTCCTAGGTTCGTGATTTTGCAACCATGAGTTATGACCATAGAGGTAACTAAAGAATCACAATATAAGGACATCCTCGTGGACAACTTTCTCCTTTGAAGTATGTGCATTAAGTCTTTCCACATGGTTAATTGCGGAACTTGGGTCACCATCAAATACAGGTACCCCGTGTACCATCCTACCTGTGACATGATTGGGGTGCCCTAGGATGCCAGCAATGTCCAAAGCAGGAAATTTATCAAAGAAGGAGAACCTATTTGAGATATACATGGAAAATATATAGGAGTTGTCAGGGTGAATTTGAAGATGCCCAGAAAAATACTTGCTTCACCCTACATGCATTGACCTTAAAGTTCAAAGAAGAAGTAGGGCTTCGGTCTTCCAATGGAATCGCCAATAATGATATGTTAATATGTCATAAGGGGAACAAAACACACGTCTCGTGTCCACAGCAACGGTGCTAGAAATGTTACCACTCAAACTAGCAGGGGACCTAAAAGGGTTTCCTAAGAGGGAAAATTCTAGGTTAAGGGCAACGGTGGAGGCTTAGCCCATTGTCACCATAGCTAAGGCTCCCTGCCCTTTATGGACTTTCACCGATGGGAGGAGTCCAGATGCTTTTGGTAAGCTACTTATAAAGGATATTAAATGAATAGACGAGAAGTGACCCCTTAAAGCCTTTCCCTAGGAGGAGGTGAATAATGGAGATTGCTTGCTCTTTAAGCAAGGACCTTGACTTTCCAGGGAGAGATTGTGAGGATTAGAAGGTGAGGATGAAGGGTATAACTTATAGAGGTGCTTCCCGATCCTTAAAATCTTATAAGAACTTGGATTCCCACATAGTCCTTGATGAATGGTATTTGACAACAAATGGGACCCACACGGGGCTAAGCGGACCCAGCCCAAGTTCGAGGATGGAATTTAGCAACCAATGATGTTCCTATCCTGGACAAGGTGAGAGGAAAGGATCAAACAAGAATTTTTACTTCAAAGGGTCAAATTGATCCTGTGAGGTGCTAGCCTTGGGAAACACGGGCAGAACTTAATCCTTGAGATAGGACTTGGGATATCCCAAGATTTTATCGTCGAAATGTCTTCAAAATTTGAGGAGACCTGGGGCATCCACCAGCGCAGTTGACCCTAGGAGATCAAATTTTTCCTATGGCCAGATTTCCGAGAAAGTGATGCCCTAGGTGACCTAATGGGGCTAGACCTGGGAAAAATGGGGAAAATGTAAAAATAATGGTTAAAATGACCACCCCGTGAAGGATCAGTGCCTAATTTTACTTGGGGATATGGAGTCAGGATAATTAAGAAGATGGAATATATTTCTATCGTTCAAGGAGGCTTCAAAGTCAACTTCGTCCAATGTTAGAGGCTAGAGAATAAAAGTGGCATTAAAACATTTATACTCCTTGCAAATGGTGAAGCCTTATCAATATAACACGATAACATGTGCAGCAATTAGCCATAATCATAGCAAAGTTTAAATGTATGCAGCAACAAGAAAAATGACAACAAATTTGCACTTACACGTTATAGAATATATCCAACCAGCATCACAATCGCAATATAAGAAGCTCCAAGATAGAGAGAACCCAGATCCATACATCAAAATTCATCTGTCATCCAAAAAAATCTCCACCAAGGAAACATGTGAAATTCTCCTAAGAGAGAGAAATCCCAAGTCAAGTGATGATACAAATGAATCCAACTAACACTTATTTATACACCTTTTAGGAGTTCGAGTTAACTAATGAGCCTACGTTAGCCCCTAAACATAAAATAATGTGCAAATAACCTAAATTTTGGTGACAAGCCAACCAAACTAGCTCATAAATGAAATAATAAGCCTCTCAGGAGGTCAAATAATAATATGTCCATGTCGTGGGGCTCTCCAAAAGGCCTAATAATGTCGAGAAGTGCCATAATGATGAATAAACTCCTCAAATTGTGATGGACAAGGGGGTGGCCCCTTGTTCTCCAAGTAGTAGACTTGTGGTGCTCCCAATGGGTCTAGGGGCACACCAATGACCAAATGGGTCTCCATATGAGTTGAAGTGCCTATAGATCATCTGTAAGGGATCAAATGATGGGAACAGACGCTGCCATGTCATCGTACAAGTCCTAGGACACCTGCCAAGTGTGTGGTGCTCATGTAGGGCCTGTTCGGCATAGTGTACCAAGTGCATCATCCTTGTCCCAAAAGTGGATCTCTAGTAATCTCTGGACATCGGAGGGGATCTATAGAGTGTTGTCTGCTGTTGTGGAGGTCGATGGCTCTCTACACACACCCTAAATGTGCCAATGTAGCCCTCTGGGAGGTTAGGACCCCATATAGGGAGACCAAACCCCAAGTGGACACCATCGACAATCCCGTATAAGATCCAATGCTTCCCCTAGCCTTCCAGTACAACAAGTCATTAGAGTAATTATGTAAAAGAGCTTACAAACCATAGACAACAAAGTGGGCACTTCATAATGGCACGCCCTTCCCTAGTGGGCTTTGGCATGTGCTGATGTCTCCAAGCTCCAAAGAGGGTTAGCCAAGTAACTTATTAGGTAGTTTCTACCCTTAGAGGGGATAGTATTTCCAAGGTACATCTCTCAAATGGGGGTGGCAAGCGATAAAGAAGTGGAATGGAATAGGGAATGAGAGGCACAGTCTTGGGCCACATATTGGGACTCAAGGGTAGCTAGATAAGGGGAAGCCCACACCTGGGTATATAATGTGTAGGAGGGAGCAATTGTTGTACATGAGGTGCCTCGGCCTTGATTTTTCCACCCTTCTTTATATGTCTTTTTCCTTTTATGAATTTTCTTTAATTAATTGCTCGAGGCTCAAAGGACAAGAGCATTATGTGTACAATTACCCCCTTTTAGGTAGGGCGATTCATTGCCCTCCAGGGGTTGGGACAATCATGGGTTCCTGAATGATAAAGGAGGTTCATCTAGGGCCTATGGAACCAGGGTGATGACCATGGGTATGGGGTAGATCTCATGTATTGGCTTTTGCCCACGTGCTAATTATTTTTTTCACTCGACCATCTTTTGCATTTTGTGGTACAATTTCTTGTTGAGTGTGGCCATTTATGCTTTTACTTTTTCTTTTAGCGGTTTCAACCTCCAGGGCATCATTCCAGGCCTGACCTAAGGTGGGGGCGAAGGGATAGGGAGGTTGACCCTATGTGGACCCAAAGAGGCAATGTGGACCCAATGTAATATCCCAAACTCAATTTTTTGTAATTTTTCGAAATTCAACTCAACAAATGCTCCATATAAAATTTTCATTCATTAACAGAACATTGCCAAAGTAAAACTCAACACCATAGAACAGCAAAACAACCACATAATGAGCAGAAATAATCTCAACTTTTATTATCATATATAATTGGGGTTACGTGCACATACAACCAAAATAACTGAGATAAGGTTGGCGTCCAAGATAATATCCTGCACTTCTATGTTGGCCCTCCAAATTGAACTAAACTGTGCTACTGAGCACTCGTGTGAATTTTGGATGAATTCACCAAGGGGAGATGGGTGCTCGCCCAATCTCTCTAAATAACCCGAGGGTTTCCGTCCTGAGGCTACCAATGGAGTAGAGAATCGGGTTCTCAATCTCACATACAAGAAGCAATAACAAATACAAGATGCCCTCTAATGGCCCTTCCTCCTTTTTATAGATCTGATGGACTCCTCTAGAAGCTCCTATTTTATTATTATTTTAATTAGTGAGCACATTTCCCTTATTGAAATATTTGTTTTAATGTGGGAAAATGGTGAATTGGCCACCATGCCTCCTCAGGTCACTGAAAATCACTCCTAGCCATCTCATCTTGTATATCTTCTCGTTCTGGATCCAACAAGCTATTACACTAAGGTGTTCTATCAAGAATTCCTCCCAAAATGCCACCTTAGGCATAATTAATTGAGTTAGGCCCATTAATAACTCAATTTTCTGAAAGTTGTCGGAATGCAACAAAACGAAAGGAAAACTGTGCGGATGGTGGAATATACTGAGCGAATACCATCGAACCTCATAAGAACTCCTCAACACCCCTCCAAAAGCCCCTAGGGCCTGCCGATGATGCCAACCTGCACGTGTGACCTGTCTACCCCCAACTTTGAAAGTCCATCCTAACCATGTCATAAGGAATACCAGAAAAAGGAACATTACAGATCCTCCGCCCCAAGGTTGCTTGTCCTCAAGCAATCCAAATATGTGGACCAGCCTATTGGCCTGATGCAACTGCGACTCAATGCCCAGATCCCATACAAACCGCAAGGTGATGCTATGTCTTTGTGAGCCACTGGAAATAGACCCCTCAATGCCTGGATCCCAAACTGATCTCTCATTGTACATATCATCGACTAATCCTCCTAGATCCCAATGCCACCATGGCCAATCATCGCCCAGGTCCCATGGCTCGGACTGTGCTCTGTCTCTGGCTATAGTTGTTGCTGCATGAAACGAATACCAACTCAGCAACTCTCTCCAATCCAACCTCTGGCATAGGCCGAGGTCAACCCTCCTCTACTGATGTTGGGCTAGTGCTACTGAAATACTGATGAATTGTCGGTCCACAATCCACTACCCACTGAAACATGCAATAACTCTCTCATCTAAGGGCTCTTGTTGAAATGTGCCCCAAACTAAGAATGATACTCCATCAATAGGATACCAACTCATGATCTCTCGCCATTCTACTGTATGGAACCCTATGCAATGAATAAGTCTACCAGTCAGATACCAGTCCATGCTCAACTCCTGATGCTCTACCTGGTCAACTAGCAAAATATGTCCAAGAAATCCTACTCCTCTCCCTATAATGGACAAAGTGGGCAAGTTATGTTGCAAGCCCTATCTATGTACTCCTAGAGAGGGTTGTGGCTGTGTTGGCCGCCACTACCTCTGTTTGCACCTCATCAATGGGCAAACCTAGAGATGAATGCATTGTTGTCTCCCTCGCCTAATAGGAAACCCCATGCTCCTCAAGTCACCAACCTCCTGCAAAACTGTCCCGCCAGACTCCAACACCTCCTGAGGATGAGTGTTTGTAAATACTGCCACCCTGTCGGTTGTCTGTACATCTGTCTACTCCTCATCAATGGCTGACCCCAAGGGTAGTTGCTCATCTTCCTCCAACACAAACTCAATATGATCCTCTGACTGGCCCTCCACAAAAGGCTCATCATGCATGTTGTGCATATCATACTCCTCAGCTGACTCGTGCTCCACCATATGCTACTCATGTTTAATCATCACGAGTAACTCATCATCCTGAATGTCTCCCATAGGGTCCCCTGATTGCTCACCATAAACACCAGAATTAAATCTGGCCTACTGTCAACGACTCCACATGACTACTCACGCTCCCCAGACACATCCTCACATGACCCCATGGACTCATCCAAAGAGGAGTCCTCATCCTGAAAGACAGAAGAAACATCCTCCTACTCTACCTCGACCATCCCCTCTGCATCTTTCAAACATGAGTGATCAGGCCCCCAAGGTTCTTTGCAGATGAAGCAAAGTCCCTTCCTCCTCAACTCATTTTTGTTGCCTGATCCACCAAACTGGAGCAACTCCTCCCTGGTCAATTGTTTCCTAAACAACCCAATGTTCTGCTCAACCAGCCTTCCAACTAGCCCATAAGCAGCAAGTGAGACCAACTGCTCTCTCCTCCAAATGCTCAAAAATTTAGTCTGCAACTCCCGACAAATGGCATCATGACCTCTCATACATGATAACAAAATGGACTGCATGTGTGCTATGATTGTGTCAGGGTGATGTTTCCTAATGCTGAAGAAGCATTGAAACATCTGTAGGATCAAGTCATCACACTCCAGCTCAAACATGAGGTCATAAACTCTAACCATGGCCATGACTTCTAAAATCTCTAACCTTTTCCCAAAGGTAGGGCCCTCACTGTTATCCAAATCCTGCAGGGTCTCCACTATCAACCTAAAGACTCCCCTCATAATGTTACCACTGTAAGGAGGTATAGGTGCGGTCAAAATCAAGATACTACTAAGACATGAGGCAACTAGAAGTTTGACTCCTATACAAGGGTGCTCCAAATACTTGGGTTGTACTAAGGCAAGCATGGCTTATTTTAGAGTCCAAATCAAGCTCTCCCCATTTGACTGATCCACCTTGGAAAGGAGTGAAGCAATTTCTTCTAGTTTGAGAATGGCTTTTGC
Source organism: Pinus albicaulis (assembly GCA_034641835.2). Lineage (NCBI taxonomy): Eukaryota > Viridiplantae > Streptophyta > Pinopsida > Pinales > Pinaceae > Pinus > Pinus albicaulis. Next base: position 113,124,239 of record CM076584.1, on the reverse strand, counting down.
AGTCACCCCCATGCATCTTAAATTTGTCCCAAGTGCAAGAATTTTGTGTCCCAATTCATGTTTTGTTTGTGGTTGCCCTTGTTGTAGCAAGGTAATTATCCCCTTGGGAAGGGATTTGTTGATTGTTGCTGCTTGTTTATGAAGAGAATTTATGAAGGTTTGATACATGTTTTGTCCGGTGATGGCAAATATATCAAGCTAATTTTACATGGCTATGACCGACCAACTGTTGAAAAGTATAACTAGGTCAGTCTTCATATTGACTATGTAATTATGTATTTTTATGTAAAGAAGAAGTCAAAGATAATAAAATATATTTTGTACTTGCCTCGTGGGTTTCATGAGCAAGATTTTACTATAGGTTGAATAGACTTCTTCTTGATGTCTATCTAGGGTTTTTGTATTCTAGATAAAAATGCAATTAGTGTCATATATGAAGGATCTAGAAATGCTCCAAGACCAAGCCTAGAACCTATGGAAGAGTAGCTCTCATTTACGCTGGAAGAAATGTTATATAAAGTGTATCAAGTCGGCCTCCCTACAGCATGAAAGGTCAGCCTAAATTAAGTGAACGTTATTATATATATATATATTTTGCGGATTATAAGAGGACACAGATTTCAGACACCTCTAAGTTTGACGGATATATGACAGCGTAGATCACAGATATATTTGATGATACCTGAGAACAAAAGTTTCGATCATCTCTCTGAAATAGTATGCAGAGAACATAACGAAGTAATATGTAATACTTTGAAGTAGATTACGTATCAGTATGAAGTAGCTTGCGAATAATATAAGTTTGAAGCAGATTAAGGATAATATAGTATGAAGCAGATTCCATATCAGTATAAAGAAGATTGCGGATATTATAGTATGAAGCAGGTTGTGTATAAATATGAAGCAGATTGCAGATAATCTAAGGAAAATAGCGAATGCCTGAAACAAGTCAGCAGACTGTTCTGAAGAAGATGTGGTTAAATCTGTTTGAATGCGGACTCCAAGTCTGAATCGGTGCGGGCTTAATGAAGTGTGAAATATATCACAGTATATCTCAACATGACATATTCTGAAGTGTATGCGAAGTCAAGATATTAGTGGACTAAATTAAGTAATGGGATACAAGAAAGGAAGGATTTACCTTCCTGATCTGAATACATAAAAGAGGCAGTATATCTTGGTGAAGAATTTTTCAAAGACGTGAAGAAAAAGGGTCTCGAGTGACCTTAACGAGTAACTGAGAAAGATTGACCTAGAGATCAAGCTCTCTAGTATTGGTGCAGGACAGTGCAGATCATTATAGAAAAGAAGGATCAGCGTTGGAGATCAACTAAGAAGTAATGACAAGGTCTTGGATGCATATATAGGTCAAGGGTCTAAGTCTGGGTCATGGTACTTGTCACTGGAAGATCTATAAGAAGAATTTCTCGTGGGTTTTCCTCTCCAAGAGGGAGAGGTTTTGCCCTGGCTCTAGGAGCCTAATTTATGTGTCTCGTGTATTTTGATAATTGACTTGATGAAAGATTAACTAAGCTAAAGAAGAGAAGACACAAGTAATCCAAGTAAGTTCACAAGTAATTATCAAGAAGAGAATTTTGTATTAATCTCCAACCCTCCAAATTCTCAACATGGTATCGGAGCTAAGGTGCTAGAAAGGCCATAGACACACTCAAGGATTAGATTTCATGGAGGGTATCAAAGCAAGTATTTGACTAGAAGAAAGGTTAGTCTTCCACAGTGAAAGAAATAAGGCAGTATTATGGAACCATCTTAAATGTGCCAGCAGATCATTGCTATCTCAAAGTATTGCCATCAAAAGCTTCAAGGCAAGTTACCTATCATCCTTGATCTTTCAAGGAAGCAACAAGAATATCCTCATCAATCACCATTCAAAGGAAGCTTCAACCATCTTCAAAGTAATCAAGTTGATAGAAGAAGAAAAGCATCTACTCAAGTAAGTATATATATGATTTTATATGAATCTATTATAATGTCTCCTTTGAAAACAAAGAAACGAACTGTTTGGGATTTCAAACTTTCCATAGAGGACAAGGACAATGAAGTCATGCCAAATTCATGAAGGGAGATATAAGAGCCCAAAGCATTCTTATAGAATCCATAAAAGACTCTATCATCTCCGATGTACCAAATCTAAAATCATCAAAAGATGTATATAAGGAATTAGTGGAGCTATTCTTTGTGAGTACTACAGGAGAAGCAATCTCTCAGATCAACTGCAAGAACTAGGAGAAGACTACAGTGGTGTTAAAAGCTCTATGAGAAGAGTGGGGAAATCTCACTTCACAATTATATGGGAAGATAGAAGTCACACCATTCCACGATTTAGGGTCTCTATGAAAATAGAGGAAACAAGATTGAAAGCCAAAGCTGTTACGGGATCAAGTGAAGGAATCAAGCCTTTGCAGCCATGTCCAGCAAGAAAGAAAGATTCGGTAAGTTTTGAAAGAAGAAATGTGCACGAAGCACGATGCCTTGGATATGATGAACTTGGGCATTAAAATAGAAATTGTCCTTAATCTGAAAAAGGACAAGAGAAATAGGGAAGAAACCCATGTCTCTGAAATGAGGAAAGAGTCTGATAAGAAAGAAGAAGCAAGGGATCTCCACCACGACTGAGATCATCTTCTCCTTTAAGTGATTTCTGTTAGTTATATGATAGGAAGCAGTGTAGCATCCTAATAAAAGCATGGTAGGAGCTCCTGGTGAATCAGTTCCAGAAAAACCTCTCTGATAAACATTACTAATGGAAAGCAGTCATCAAGAGCAAGGGTCATCATGGAAGCATATTTCTGGGATGTGATGAAATATTGATGCAGCCGGCCAAGGGAATGAAGCTCTTCATTCTTGAGAAATTGCTACAGGATGACTCATGGGAAAAAGGTATGAGGTATGTATATATTTATATGCTGACATTGGATGTTGTGAAGTCATGTCATATGGTTGCAGGTAATGGACTTTTGTACTTAGAAGTATGATCTATGGAGGAGTATCTCTCAGTGCACAGACAAATGAAATCAACATAATATGTCCTCATGAATATGAGGTGGTTGTATATGAACGAGAAAATAGAAAAGTTGTAAGTTCCTGGGAATGGAGAATGTGTAGAAAGGAAGAGATCATGAAATGCAACCATGTCAAGAGGAAGTTATCATCCGGAAGCCAAGAAGATATGACTAGGAGATCTCCTGGGAGGATATGCAGAATCTGACATAAGTTTGGTAAATAAGAAGACCCTTGACAAAACATATCATTAGGAGATGTGTCAATCTGTATGAAGGATACCGATGCCTCCAGGAAGATGTCATGGTGAAAGATCATCACTAAGGTAACTTTTGTTCTAAAAGATCATATGAATATGTTTATCTGGATAAATATGTGCAGGGCTGCTAATCATAAGAAAGGATGTATGATCCTTGGGGATGATTCGAAGGAAAGCAGCATGGCATAATGGTGGACCAGATGAGGAAGACTGATGAATCACTTTCTGATAGTGGACATGACTCGTGACTGAAAGTGATGGATGATCTGTGCCCTATGAAGCCAAAAGTTCAAGATTCCTCAATATCGAAATCCACGACATCGAGGGGAGGAAATCTTCATGAGTAGCTGGATTGCCGCTGCAGGACCCTGGTTGATGAGGAGCCTGGTGGTAAGTTTCTTGCTTGGAAGAAACTTGAAATATGTCCTTCCTGTGTTAAGTGGGAGTGACGTATGTGATTCTCTATTACATGTGTCATGCACTAGACCAGGACTAACAGCTGTAACTCTTAGTGAAGGCCATGTGAAGAGAATGGATAGACACATCATTCTGGTCTTCACCTGGAAGACAAAATGGAGGATTGGGTAATCATCTGGCATTCGATACTCTTTGAGAATGAGAAAGGGCATTCAAGATAAGAGTAGTTGTGGACCAATATTCTTTGAGGGCTGGCTACCCAAGAGAAGAATAGTCCAAGAAGGTCATACTTTGGGAACACCTAAGTGGGGTATGTACCTTGGAGAGACAATGACTATGGTGTCTATTAGTCATGTGTCTCGCTAGCATTGTAGCCCATTGTCTCGTTGAGAGATGGGGTTGTCAATCAAGGCCTTGTACTAGGACAATGCTGGTTGATATGATGCTATATAGATGCGATTACCAATCCGATTCTTCTTATGAGATTCTTCAGTTTGAAAGTAACCATGTCCCTGTATGAATACCTCCCTAATTAAGAGGGAGTGTTGAAAAGTGTAACTAGGTTGGTCTTCATATTGACTATGCAATTATGTATTTTTATGTAAAGAAGAAGTCAAAGATAATAAAATATATTTTGTACTTGCCTCATGGGTTTCATGAGCAAGATTTTATTATAGGTTGAATAGACTTCTTCTTGACGTCTATCTAGGGTTTTTGTATTCTAGATAAAAATGTAATTAGTGTTATATATGGAGGATAATATAGTGCTCGAAGACCAAGCGCAGATCCTATGGAAGAGTAGCTCTCATTTACGCTGGAAGAAATGTTATATAAAGTGTATCAAGTCGGCCTCCCTACAGCATGACAGGTCAGCCTAAATTAAGTGAACGTTATTATATATATATATATATTCTGCGAATTATAAGAGGACACAGATTTCGGACACCTCTGAGTTTGACGGATATATGACAGCATAGATCATAGATACATTTGATGATACTTGAGAACAGAAGTTTCGATCATCTCTCTAAAATAGTATGTGGAGAACATAACGAAGTAATATGTAATACTTTGAAGCAGATTACGTATCAGTATGAAGTAGCTTGCGGATAATATAAGTTTGAAGCAGATTACGGATAATATAGTATGAAGCAGATTTCGTATCAGTATAAAGAAGATTGCGGATATTATGGTATGAAGCAGGTTGTGTATAAATATGAAGCAGATTGCGGATAATCTAAGGAAAATAGCGAATGCCTGAAATAAGTCGGCAGACTGTTCTGAAGAATATGTGGTTAAATATCTTTGAATAAGGACTCCAAGTCTGAACCAGTGTGGGCTTAATGAAGTGCGAAATATATCAGAGTATATCTCAACATGACGTATTCTGAAGTGTATGCGAAGTCAAGATATCAGTTGACTAAATTAAGTAATGGGATACCAGAAAGGAAGGTAAATCTATGATTTACCTTCCTGATCTCAATACATAAAAGAGGCAGTATATCTCAGTGAAGAAGTTTTCAAAGACATGTGAAGAAAAAGGGTCTCGAAGAGAAAGGGTGACCTTAACGATTAACCGAGAAAGATAGACCTAGAGATCAAGCTCTCTAGTATTGGTGCAAGACAGTGCAGATTGTTATAGAAAAGAAGGATCAGCGTTGGAGATCAACTAAGAAGCAATGACAAGGTATTCGACGCATATATAGGTCAAGGGTCTAAGTCTGGGTCATGGTACTTGTCACTGGAAGAACTATAAGAAGAATTTCTCATGGGTTTTCCTCTCCAAGAGGGAGAGGTTTTTGCTCTGGCTCTAGGAGCCTAATTTGTGTGTCTCGTGTATTTTGATAATTGACTTGATGAAAGATTAACTAAGCTAAAGAAGAGAAGACACAAGTAATCCAAGTAAGTTCACAAGTAATTATCAAGAAGAGAATTTTGTATTAATCTCCAACCCTCCAAATTCTCAACACCAACTTCCCCAACTTAACCACGAAGTGTGGCAACATAACAAATCCTAACATACAACAGTGTCATATGGTTCTGACTTATACACAACTTGTATGGTCTTGACAATAATACAAGGCCAGTTAAGAAGTGTCATTCTGGCAGCATTCAACATACAGGTCACATGGAACAACATAAAACAACCCTGACCAGACACATTACTCTCTAGAAATTATATAGTGAATGACAGAGCTTATGATAAGAAACAAAATCAAAGAACATGGTACATTCCTCCAACTGAAAGCTGTTGGGTAGATAGTTTCCTCAGCGTGAGATCTCAATCAATTCACCAACGATTCTACGCTTCTTGTTGGAGCATATTGGCTTCAAGCGAAAAGAAGCAAGGTAAGTTTAGACTCGTGCTGAGAAATATAAAGAGGGTTTGTTTGATTTGCCACAATAGAACCTTCAAGGAATGAGGCCTTCACACTCCTGTAGGAAAGATAATTTGGGCCACACAGTAGAATTCAATCTATCTCTGTAATTCAAGCCCCAAGTAACGTTACTCCAGCCACATATACAGTGATGAATACAATTGATAATGGTAGCCCGTGGCTCACACAAAAAGACACTTGGCCTTGTGACTAGCTTCCAAAACACCAATAAACTCGCCTTCAGAGGTACAGAGAGATGACTTGATCGCACTTTCATAATATTCCTAGAAATGCAATAGACTCCTGGATTAATACTTCAGCCTTTAAACTCAGTTAAGTCGATCCCCTCAGCTACAGGTGCATTGTATGTAGCTTCAGTGTATACCAATGTTTAACATTTTTGGGCCTCGTCCAATTCAATTGTGTCGACCAATTTAACCTAGTTGCCACGATTGCTACAAAAATGAATTTAGCACCCATGACGATGGTCAATCAAGCTCTGCGTTAACAATCCTCGATTCAATGTTTCCTTCCAGATATGACGAGCGAGATTCCACGTCGTCAATCTTTACAGAGATCACTCCAAGCATATTGCGATCACAATTCTTGTCACTTTCACGCCCCAAATCTCCAATTTGTTGTTGTAAGAATTAAACTGGATCGTGGACCTCGCGCTAACACCGCCTCACCTTTAACACACATGCATTTAATCAATCTGATGCTACAGCCAAGAATCCATGTGGCCTATTTATTATGATGCTTGCTCCGTCAATCTTCAATGCACAGTGACAACAAAGGTCCAGCGTCAATTACTTTTCTGTAATGGCGGCCCTTCAGTCTGCAAATTACACATGCCACTGTCGCAGCCTTCCTCCGCCCAATTTCTAACGATGCACCAGCGGTTCAATTTTGAACAAAATGGCCTCCATCAAGCAAAATGTGATACAATAAGTGCCTCTCCCCAGGACAATGAGAAACAAAATTTGATCCCTTGGTAAAATCTATAAGGAATGGGCACAGATTTTGACGCCAAGAAATTCAAATCCAAATAGCTTCGAACTGACTTCTATGCTCGGGCCAACTATCTCTTGGATCAAGTCATGGATCAATCGGCCTGCAAAAATCGACCTTTAGATTCGATGCACTGGGATCTCTACATCAGATGCTCGTTGTACCTCAGCTTAAGATTCAGTCAACGAGCTTAAGGAACTGGTTCTGTAGTTATGGTTTCGAACCATGCAAAAGGTGATTGATCGATCTCTAAAAATGTTTGGCCCCTGTACTAAAACTCGACCCCTTTTCATGCCCCTGCAAATAAATGGTCGGTCCTTCAGTTAAGCGACTACAGGGAGGTGCGTTTTCTAAACAGGAGGCTCGGCCCTGTCAGTCTCCTTCAATGGGTGATCTACTAATGACATGCATGTCTGTTTTGAAAGGTTAGTGTTGCACCAATTAATTATTCGACCCTAGCAGAAACCCGAACATGTGGAAAGTGCGCTCAAAATTCTGGATAGAAAACTCCACTCTGTCTTCACTGATTTGGCTAGCATGCATAATCGTCTCATCTCGTGTATCCCAACCAATGTGCTTTGGGCTTCAGTTACTTGGCTTGTGCGTAAAAGGGGTTCGTGGCCTTCCCCATTAGAATGATGCTCACAACTAATTGATCTCGGCCAGCACCAAGAGTTGCAAATTTCGGTCGTGAAGAAATAATAACTCAGCCCTCAAGATAATTACGACAAATGGTTCGCGAAAATAATATGGTCTCATTAGCTATAATTGTCTTCAGCAAAAATAACCCACGAACTTGATTGCAAATATGGAAAACTTGGCATCATTGTGATTTACACCCACAGCAGGCCAAAATCATGCTCTGATACCACTGTAATATCCCAAACTCAAATTTTTGCAATTTTTCGAAATTCAACTCAACAAATGCTCCATATAAAATTTTCATTCATTACCAAAACATTGCCATGTAAAACTCAACAACATAGAACAGCAAAACAACCACATAATGAGCAGAAATAATCTCAGCTTTTATTATCAGATATAACTGGGTTACATGGACATACAACCAAAATAACTGAGATAAGGTTGGCCTCCAAAATAATTTGTTGCACTGCTATGATGGCCTTCAAGATAATCTGTTGCACTGTTATGTTGGCCCTCCAAACTAAACTGAACTGCACTACTGAGCACTCATGTGAATTCTGGATGAATTCACCAAGGGGAGATGGGTGCTCGCCCGATCTCTCTAAATCACCCAAGGCTTTCTGTCCTGGGGCTACCAATGGAGTAGAAAATTGGGTTCTCAATCTCACATACAAGAAGCAATACCAAATACAAGATGCCCTCTAATGGTCCTTCCTCGTCCTTTTTATAGATCTGATGGACTCCTCTAGAAGATCATATTTTATTACTATTTTAATTATTGAGCACATTTCCCTTAATTAAGATATTCTTTTTAATGTGGGAAAATGGTCAATTGGCCACCATGCCTCCTCAGGTCACTGAAAATCACTCCTAGCCATCCCATCCTGTAGATATTCTCGTCTCGGTTCTAATGAGCTATTACAATAAGGTGTTCTGTCAAGAATTCCTCCTGAAATGCCACCGTAGGCGTAATTAATTGAGTTAGGCCCATTAATAACTCAATTTTCTGAAAGTTGTTGGAATGCAACGGAACGAAAGGCAAATTGTGCGGATGGCGAAATATACCAAGCGAATCCATCAAACCTCATAAGAACTCCTCAACACCCCTCCAAAAGGCCCTAGGGCCCACCGATGACGCCAACTTGTACCTGTGACTTGTCTGCCTCCAACTTTGAAAATCCATCCTAACCATGTCATGAGATATACCAAAAAAAGGAACATTACACCCAGGCGGGAGAAATGGTGAATGGGGGTATAGTGATTGGAAAGGGAGTTATATATGCGGATAAAGGAGCGGAACCACACACTCGAAGTCAGGATTTCCCAAGTAGTACCATCCTAGAACCAAATGGTCAATAAAGGAGATCCCACAGGACTAGGATCCAAGGGTAACATCCAAAACAGATCAAGGGGACAGGAGCACAAGCTAAGACAACTCTTTCCGCCAAATCCCTCCATCAATCCATCTGAAAATTTCTGAATTCACTTAACCAAAATTCTACTGCAGAAATCTGGTTCACTTCTCCTACTTGTGTTTAAATTAACAAGTTATTTTCAGAAATATTCAGAAAACATTGAAGTAAACACACTAAAGCCTACACAAATATAAAGTCCAAGTACTGAAGAATTAAGCACATTCGACAAAGCAAACACAATATTTTTCGGACAAATGTCCCCGGAAAAACCCAATGCGAGAAAATTGGTGTAGCACCTCTTGAGGGTTTTATTATTATGCAGTTTCTGAATACAAACTAGGGTATTAGTAGTGGTTTACCCAACAGAGAATGACCCAGCAGAAGTAACTCTATCTCTGCAACAAATAATATAGTTGATTTAGCTGAGTATGAAGAACCCCACACGTGCCTACGCAGTCACTGCGTCACCCTTTCAGATATGTTGAATACGAGCCCTATCTTTCCCACTGAAACCCGAGTGTTGCCTCTGATGGCTCTACGTCAGCTCCTCTTGCTCTGTGTCACCCCTTTGGACATGCGTGAGCCTCTGCGCTGGCTCTGCATGAGCTTGGCTGGGCCAGCGTCACCCCTCCTAAACCTGTGTTGCTCCTCTGGTATGGATTTGCCTCTCTGTTAATGTATTCTCAGCCTCGGATCTGAAATCCCACTATCGAACTGCCGCTTGTTGCACTGCAAGCTCACTCGAAAATTCTCAGCAAACCGCGCCCCAGAATTTCAACTTAGCTCAACTATTGCCACTCTGTCTGTTCTCCAACTAACCCCAAGCCTTCCTTTAATACTTTTCCTGTTAAACATTCAACGATCATGATCTAATCTCTAATCAACAGCTAAGATTAGAAAAGGCTTGATCCTTATCACTTAGAGATTCTCACCCACATGTTTAAATTTATTCACTTTAATTATTTAATTTTCCTAATTTAGACTTAGGGTCTCCATTAAAATAATTAATTATTTGAATAACTTAAGCTCCGGGTGGAATTTCTCCAAACGATTTCTGGTTCTTGGTGATCTCATGTGTTCTAGCCCCTCCATAAACTTTCAGATCTAGAGCACATCCGATACTACCCAAAAATTAACAATCCATGCCCAAAAATATCCATGAAAAGTAAACCCAATACTCAATTAGCAAATAACAAGACATACCTTTAGATTCGATAGGACCACCTTCAAACATACGATCAATACAGATGGGTGAGGAACCACACGCTGGCTGAAGGGGCGGAGAAATGGCACAACGAGCCAGTTGAAGGTTGCAAGGGGTTGTTGGTTGTCGGTTGAGATCAATCATGGAGAAAAAAAATTTCCTACGGATATCACCCACGAAGTGTTGGGTAACATGCCCCTAGTTGCCAAACTTAACATTAGGCTATTGAGGAGGCCTAGTGGAGTCCAAAGAGTGCCATGGAGAGAGAATGGACTCCAAACATAGTGGAAAACGAGTTGGCCCTTGATATCCAAGCAAGTCACATGTGGTGTCCCCAAGTGGGTGTGGGGGCACTATGACATCCTCATGGATCTCAAAGTGAATCGATTACACCTGTAAACCATCTGTAAGGGCTAGGATGATGACATAATCCCTCCCTTTGTCTCTTGCAGTGAGACACATCCTCATCTAGACTCTGGAACCTCTACCAAGTGTCTGGTACAAGTGTGGAGCCGGTTGGGCATGGTGATCTAGGTGCATCATCCTCATCCAAAAGGTGGAACACCAGCAATCACTAAATGGTGTTGGGGATCCATGAAGTACTCTCTATTATGGTGGAGGCCCATGGCTCTCAACGCTCACCCTACAAGTGCCAATGTGGCCCTTTGGTGGGCTTTGACCCCGTATAGGGAGGAAAATCCCCAAATGGAGACCAACCTGCAATCCTACACAAGATCCAATGCATCCCCTTAAAATTAATTAATTTATTATTTAATATTAATTCTTAACTATAAAAAAATTTTAACTAACTTTCTAACAGCTAGTTCTTAAAAGCTAGTCTTAACGGCTAGTTCTTAACAACTAGTTCTTAACAGCTATTTCCGAGCAACGATGCATCTCCACTATTTATTCATCAAGATCGATTAGTTTCTTGATAAAATGCTCCATTAGATGTATCCCTCCTTCCTCCTCATACCCATGGGATTGCGAATACAATTGTTCCATTGAGCAAACAATCTGTTGTGTCCTACTGTGTTCCGAATCTCGTTTTCGTTCCTATCATAACCCTGTGGCATCCATGAGGCATAACATCATGAAAGAGGATTGTGATAGGGAGTTCTTGAGTTCGTTCATTCATTCTTCCATCCTATGCTTAGAAGGAAGGCTTCATGCTTCTAGATTGAATTATTTTCTTTCTAGGGCTTCCTTTTACATTGAATATATATCATATTTTCTGACTTCCAACCCGCATCATCCTCCATGTGATTGTGTCCACGTTCGCTTTGGGATTTGCTACATGAATAATCATAAAGGCAGACATATTTATATTGATCATAGTTTTAAAAACCGGAACCGATGACCGGACCGGTGGACCTAATGAACTTGGTTTCTAACCGGAACCGGTCTAACCAGGAGCGGTCAGATCTCAATGAACCGGTTTTAAAAAAAATACATTAAATAATTATTTTTTAATAAAAAAAACTATTTTTAAGATTTGCAACCATGATTCCAAGCCAATAGAGACAAAATATGCAAAGTTTGCTCATTTATATACCATGCAAAGGTGAATATATCAAAATGGCACCGAGTGCAATACATATCATCGAAAAATACATAAGCAATGAGGCTCCAAATGGCCCATAAAGTCCAAAAACAATGCTACAAGTTATGAGGCCATTGGCCTAATACAAGACTACATATTAGTGATCAACAACATGATCACTCCTCATCATGATCAAAATCATCACCACTACTAGACAAGGGATCATCAACATGAGCTACATAAATAATATGGCTCAGAGTTTGAGGACTCCTAAAACTTCTCTACAACTTTAGTAGTAGTAGTAGTGTTAGTAGCAAAAATAGACATCAAAACTACAAATCATTGAGCAACATGGTCTCTCATGAAACTCAACATTGATTCATCACTACTAGAAATGGGATCATCAACAAGAGATACATAAACATCATCTAGCTCAAAGTCTTCAGACTTGGATTGCTCAACCTTATAACATGATAGAAATTGAAAAAGTTTAACATGCTTAACCAATGATTTTGGTTTGAGTGAAGGGTTCATCTCCTCAACCTTAAAATGCGGTAGAAAAAGATTAACATGCCTAACCAGTTGTTTTCCTTTGAGTGAAGGGTACATTCTTGTTAAGGCCACTGTAGGGGAGTTCAACAATCAATACCACCAACATCAACAAAGTTCAACAATCAATGCCACCAACATCAAGGTTCTTAAAGGACTTCATACTCTTGATCAAATGCCAATCTCATACCCTTACACATAATAGAATCAAATGGAAACAATGCAAATCCCCAAACCATGAAACCCCGAAAACCATTAAGTCTGCTGAATTTTGAGTGAAATCTAAAATTCTAGTTTGTAATATCCCCAAAGGGAAATAACCAAGAATAAAACGTAAAATTGCCGTATGCATATAGAAAATAAGAATGTCAACTGCATTATCGAACAATTGCACATAGGATTCCAGAAAACTGAGCCATTTTATTAATCTGAAAGTACATAGAGAGGAGTACAAGAAAATCAGAGTAAGTGCACCTATCCTTGCCCTAGGCAAGTGGAGACCCTCTCAGATAAATAATGGCTGCAACAAGGACAGCGTCCTAGCTGCTCTGAAGACCGAAGCTGGACTGCGCTGGTACTATGAGTTGAAGACTGGAAAATAGCTGATCTCCAAACTCCAAACCCTCATCAATGGAAAACGCTGTCTCTGCTAGTGACAGCGTAGAAACAGATGAAGCCCTAATCACCAAAACCTCCAGATAGATGGATCAGCTACTGAATGCTAGAAAACGCTGTTGAGCCCACCTCACACAAGCCTGCTCCTCAGATCAGCGTCCTACCTGGTGGATCTGCCTCCTGAATGCTCAGATCTGCTGGATTTGAAGCCTCCAAACCAGATCTGCGTCCTATCCCTCCTGATCTGCGCCCTCCTAGGTCAGATCTGCTACCAACCCTTCAGATCTATGTTGGATCTGACAATATCTCTTCAGATCTGCAGCCTCCAAGGCTGGATCTGATGTTATCTCTTCAGATCTAGGCTAGATCTGCCAATATCTCCTCAAATCTGCAATCTCCCAAGCTGGATCTAGTGCCATACCTTCAGATCTGCAACATACAAAACTAGATCTGCAAATATCTGCTCAGATCTACCCTCTCCAAGGCTGGATCTATCAATGGCCTTCAGATCTGCATCCTCCTCTTCAGAACTGGACAGCGTCCTCACTCCCAAAGCTGATCTGCGTCCTTCCTCCCCCTGGACAGCGTTTCTCGCTCGCATCCGGGATCGCGTCCTCCCCGGAACAACCGTCCTCACTCTCCTGTGGCCGACCGCCGTCCTCTCTCCTCCTGAATGGGGCCGTCCTTCCTCCCTCTCGAACCGCGCAACCACAAGAGGGCTTCTTCTCTTTTCCAACCGCACCAATCGTCGCTACTTTGCTACCGAAAACCGAAAAGTGTACTCGTACCGTAACCTTTACTAGGCGGTACCGAAGTCTCTAAGCTAAGGGTGAAACCGTAAAACTTGCTAAAGATAGGCTGTGTGTTGCACTCGAAGTACCCCGAGGCTAAGGGTGAGATCTCCGACCGGAGACACTCGTGCACTAAACAGTGCTGCAGACCGACTAAACAACCGGCGTGCTGAAGCAGACAGAAGTCTAGCTCTCAATAATAATATCAAATCATGAATGATCCAAATGAGGTGAGAACCCCTCCTTTTATAATGCCAAACTCCCTCCAAAACTTAACTCTCCTTTGACCTGCGCAGTTTACCTTGGGTCAGCCTGATGCCTCCCCCATCATACTCATGTGGACCCCCAAGGCCCCCTCTCTAAGTTATAACGTCAATCTACTAGGAAAAGAACACTTTATTTATAAAGTGAGGTGACTAAAGTGAGGTGACCCCTCTTATTTCTCACTTTATTTATAATTTCTAGCTAAAGCGGCAAAATAAAGCAAAAATGAAATATTCCAATTAGCAAGGCTAATTGGGAATATTACAGTCTCCCCCGGCAAAACGTTGCTTGTCCTCAAGCAACTGAAGAGACGGATGCTGTAAGATCTTCTCATCCTCCCAAGTGGCATCCTCATCCAGCAGATTCTTCCATCTCACCAAGAACTCTCTGATCTTCCTGCTCCGCAGCTGTCTCTCCCTGGTGTCAATAATGGCCTCCGGCTGTAACACCAAGTGCCCCTCATCATCTGTCGGTGGTAGCTCCCCGGTGACTGTCACGTGCTGGCCCAGTGCCTTCTTCAGGCATGATACATGGAAGATGTTATGAATCCGGCTGCCTTGGGGCAGCTTCAACTCATATGCAACATGCCCGATCCTACGCATCACCCTGTACGGTCCATAAAAGCGAGGCTTAAGCTTCTCTGCCCCCTTCTGTTTGAGTGAAGACTGTCGGTATGGCTGTAACCGTAGGTAGACCAGGTCCCCTACCTCAAAGTGTCTCTCCACCCGACCCTTATTAGCATACAACTTCTGCTAATTTTGTGCTGTGGCTATGTTGTCCTTGAGAGTCCGGAGGATATCTTGGCTCTCTTGGATCCATAACTTGGCTCGTGGAGCCCTGCTAACCCCAAACATCATGTCCACAAAAGATAGGGAATGATATCCATACAATGCATAGAAAGGTGTCATACCGATAGACATATGGTGGGTTGTGTTGTAGCAGTACTCGCCCAGATGTAGCCATTTCAGCCACGCTCTCTGCTGCCCGCTGACGTAGTTACGCAATTAGCCCTCCAGCCACTTGTTAACTATCTCCATCTGCCCGTCCGTCTGGGGATGATAACTAGTGCTCGGTGTCAACTCGGTCCCCACTAGTCGGAATAGCTCCTGCCAAAATCCACCCATAAAACGGCTGTCCCTGTCACTAACAATGGTCTTGGGTAGACCATGCAATCTGAAAACCTCCCGGAAAAACAACTCTGCCACCTGTGCCGCTGTGTGATGTGCCGATATGGCGAAGAAATGAGCATACTTCGTTAGCCGGTCAACTACTACGAAGATGCAGTCCTTGCCCTGCACTGTGGGCAACCCCGTGATGAAGTCCATCGAAATACTCTCCCACTTCCCCTCCGGAATGGGAAGCGGCTGCAACAACCCCGCAGGATGGCTCATCTCCCCTTTGTTCCGCTGGCAAACCTCGCACTCCCTGACATGCTGGAGTACGTCCTCCTTGAGGCCCTTCCATGCAAATCTCTCCCGGATGGCCCTGTACGTCTTGGTGAACCCCTGGTGGCCCGCCAATGGTGAATCATGTGAAGCCTGGAGTATCTTCTCCTTGAGCTGAGATCCCTCAGTCAAGAAGATCCTGTCCCTGTAATAGATGACCTCATCGGCCACCCTGTATCTGCTATCCGCTACCTGCCCATCCAGAACCTCGCATGCAAATCTATCTTTGGAGTACTCAACCAGTAGTCGAGCCTTCCAGTCAGCGTCCAGGCTCATGAGAGATAACGTGGCCGGTCTACGGGAAAGAGCATCAGCTACCACGTTATTCTTACCCTTGACATACTCTATGTCAAAATCGTAAGCCCGGATCTTGCTGATCCACTTCTGCTGCCTCTCCTGCAACTGCTTCTGCTCCAGAAAGTACTTCAGGCTGTTATGATCTGTCCTCACCCTGAATCTGCCACCTACCAGGTACTGTCGGAATTTGGCCAATGCATGCATGATGGCCAACATCTCCTTGTCATATATGGGATATAGCCTCTCGTGTGGAAGGAGCTTCCGGCTCTCGAATGCAATCGGATGACCCTCCTGCATCAAAACTGCTCCAATCCCCTCTCCCGATGCATCGCACTCTAGGACAAAGGGCTGCGTAAAATCTGGCAATGCTAACACGGGACAACTGCTCATCACCTCCTTGAGCTTATCAAAAGCTCGCTGTGCCGTATCCGACCAACTGAATGCTCCCTTCCTCGTCAACTCCGTGAGGGGTGCAGCAAGCTGAGAGAAGCCCTTGACGAACTTCCTGTAATAGGTGCAAATACCAATGAACCCTTGGAGTTCCGTTACATTCCGTGGCTCTGGCCAGTCCCTGATAGCCCGGATCTTCTCATCGTGGACTCTCACCCCGTCCACTCCTATGATGTGCCCCAGATATAGCATCTCCGTCAATCCAAACTCACACTTGGAGAGCTTGGCAAAGAACTGCTGCTCCTCCAGAATGTGCAAGACCGTCTCAATGTGCTGTAGGTGCTCCTCCCAGGTCCTGCTGTATATAAGGATATCATCAAAGAAAACCAACACGAACTTCCTCAGATGATCCCTGAAAATGTGGTTCATACACGACTGGAAAGTAGCAGGTGCATTGGTCAACCCAAATGGCATGACCAGAAACTCAAAGTGCCCGTAATGACACCTGAAAGCAGTCTTGGGAATGTCCTGTTCCCTCATGCGTATCTGATGGTACCCGGATCTCAGATCAATCTTTGAGAAGAACCGTGCTTCTCTCAACTCATCCATCAACTCATCGATCCTGGGAATGGGGTACCTGTTCTTTAGGGTCTTTTTGTTCAGAGCCCTGTAGTCAATGCACATGCGTAATGTGCCGTCCTTCTTCTTCACCAGCACTACTGAAGAAGCGAAAGGACTGGTGCTGGGTCGAATGTGCCCAAGGGCCAGCAGCTCCTGAATGGCCCGTTCTATCTCATCCCGATCGGCTTTGGGATGCCTATACGGTGTGGTGATTACCGCCTGTATCCCCTGCTCCAGCTCGATCGTGTGCTCAAACCCCCGATCCGGTGGCTGTCCGGGCGGAATATCTCCAAAAACTACTGCATATCTGTCGAGAAGAGTCTGTAGATCAGGGTGCACCGTCCGTCCTGTATCTACTGCCTCTGAAGCCCGCAACTCGACCGCCCACTCTATATCTCCCTTGCGGAATGTCGCCTCCATGCTGTGCGCCGATACTGTCTGGGGTGGATATGTGTTCTGCCCTCGGATCTTCTCATGCCTTCCCGTCTTGGGATCATCCCACTCCATCTCCAGGGCCTTCCAATCAGTGGTGACCTTTCCCAGAGTAATAAGCCACTGAACTCCCAATATTACATTGGTGTCCGGAATGTCCACCACAAAGAAGTGATCGGTCAATGTATAGGTGCCCATCGTCACTGATAACTCTGGTACATATCGAGCACAAGCCATGGTCTGATCTCCTGGGACCAAAACGGAAAACCCATCAAAGCCCTCCGTCGGTATGCCTCTCCGTGCAACCATCTGGGCATCAATGATGTTGTGGGTAGCCCCACTGTCAACTAAGACCGAAACTCTCTGTCCGCGCACTGTCCCACGTACACGCAATGTCAGATACTTGGGGACTCCTCGTAACGCTGCTAGAGCTCCCCCAGTAGGTGCGAATGAAGCCCCACCTGCATCGGGTGGTGGAGGTGGTAAGGTACTCTGCGCCGCATAACATCCTCCTGTCTCCTCATCATCCCCCTCATCCTCTTCCCCGCTGCTCTCGGAGAAGACCTCTATGAAATGTGCCTTCCCTGCCGTACACTTGTGTCCCGGTGCCCACGGCTCCTGGCAGGTGAAGCATAATCGCTTCCGTCTCAGCTCTCTCCTGGCCTCATCATCATACTGTCCTCGTCCTGGATTCGCCTTGGGAGGCAGAACCCTCGTGTCCTTACCCCTAGGCTGGAAAGCCTGTCTCTGGGGATAAGGTGGCCGAGTCCTAGGCAAGACATCTTGTAGGTCACGGGCCCTACTGACAGCATCCTGTAGTGTAGCCGGTTTGTTTGACCGGACTAGGCCACGAAGTGGCTCTGACAGCCCCTCCACAAACATAAGGACCATCCGAGCTGTCGATAACTCAGGTACCATCACTGAAACCCTCAAGAAATCTGAGATGTATGCCTCTGCACTCCCCGTCTGTCTGAGCTTGGTCAGCTCGAAGAAAGGCTGCTCTGGGTCCTTCCTGTCAAAACGTTCCACCACTCTCCTGGTGAACTCAGCATATGTCGTCACTGCGGAATGTCCCAGTGTTGTCAACCCATGAAACCACCAGTCCTGGGCCTCACCCTCTAAATGTAATGCAGCCATCTTAATGGCCTCCCTCTCTGGCATCTGGTTAAGCTGAAAATAGAGGTCCAACTTCTCCACCCAAGACTTTGCCGTAGTCTTCTGTGATCCATCAAACATCGGCAAATGGAATTTACTCGCTGCACGGTGACTATCACGGTGGGATCCACGTCCCTTGTGTTGGTCCTGCTCATGGTTCTTGCCTCCACATCGGAACTGGATATAGCGATCTAAGGGGAAAGCATCCATGAACGCCTGACCCAGGCTCTGCCAGTCTGCAAAAATGGCCGCATGTTGAGCTAGACCCCCATCTCTTGGTGCTGTTGGCTCCTCTGCCTCTACCGGAAAGGTAGGCATGGTGGGTCGCGTGGGTGCGGAATTGACCCTCTGTGCTGTCACAATGGGAATAGCGTCTGGTATGTAGCTAGACACGCCCGATCCTTCTCCCACCTGGAGAACTCTAGGGGGTTCTCTCTGTGATGCCTCCATAGCTACAACCCTCTTGGTTACATCTTGCATGTGATGGATGAGTGTATCCATCTTCTCAGCTAGGTCTTCCATTGGATTCCGCTGTTCTGTCTCTGAATCAGAATCACTTCCCCCGAAGAGACTCTTCCGATGAATGTAGGGGTTATCCCCGGACGTCATAGACTGCTAGCACCACAGGCTGAGCCAGATCTATGCTCTGATACCACTGTAATATCCCCAAAGGGAAATAACCAGTAATAAACAGAAAATTGCCAGACAGATATAGAAAATACAATGCTGAACCAGATCACTGAACAATTGCACATAGAATTCCAGAAAACTGAGCCATTTTATTAATCAGAAAGTACATAGAGAGGAGTACAAGAAAATCAGAGTAAGTGCACCTATCCTTGCCCTAGGCAAGTGGAGACCCTCTCAGACAGAATAATGGCTGCAACAAGGACAGCGTCCTCGCTGCTCTGAAGACTGAAGCTGGACTGCGCTGGTGCTATGAGCTGAAGACTGGAAAACAGCTGATCTCAAACTCCAAACCCTCACCAATGGAAAACGCTGTCTCTGCTAGTGACAACGCAGAAACAGATAAAGAACTGATCACCCAAACCTCCAGACAGATGGATCAGCTACTGAATGCTAGAAAACGCTGTTGAGCCCACCTCACACAAGCCTGCTCCTCAGATCAGCGTCCTACCTGGTGGATCTGCCTCCTGAATGCTCAGATCTGCTGGATCTGAAGCCTCCCATTAGATCTGCGTCCTGTCCCTCCTGATCTGCGTCCTCCTAGATCAGATCTGCTACCAATCCTTCAGATCTATGCTGGATCTGACAATATCTCTTCAGATCTGCAGCCTCCAAGGCTGGATCTAATGTTACCTCTTCAGATCTAGGCTAGATCTGTCAATATCTCCTCAGATCTGCAATCTCCCAAGCTGGATCTAGTGCTATACCTTCAGATCTGCAACATACAAAACTAGATCTGCAAATATCTGCTCAGATCTACCCTCTCCAAGGCTGGATCTATCAATGGCCTTCAGGTCTGCGTCCTCCTCTTCAGAACTGGACAGCGTCCTCACTCCCACAGCTGAACTGCATCCTTCCTCCTCCGGGACAGTGTTTTCTCTGCTCAGATCTGGACTGCGTCCTCCCTGGAACAGCGTCCTCACTCTCCCAGGCTGTTCAGCGTCCTCTCTCCTCCTTGAACAGCGTCCTTCCTCCTCTGAGCTACGCAGCCACAAGAGGGCTTCTTCTCCTCCAAATCTGCACCAGAAACTGCTGCTACTTTGCTACTGAAACTGAAAAGTGTACTCAGAACAGAACCTTACTAGGGCGGGCACTCGAAGTCCCCCGAAGCTAAGGGTGAAACCAGAAATAACCTTACCAAGGCAGGCACTCGAAGTCCCCCGAGGCTAAGGGTGAGATCTCCGACCGGAGACACTCGTGCACTAAACAGTGCTGCAGACCGACTAAACAACCGGCGTGCTGAAGCAGACAGAAGTCCAGCTATCAATAATAATATCAAATCATCAATGATCCAAATGAGGTGAGAACCTCTCCTTTTATAATGCCGATCTCCCTCCAAAACTTAACTCTCCTTTGACCAGCGCAGTTTACCTTGGGTCAGCCTGATGCCTCCCCCATCATACCCATGTGGACCCCCAAGGCCCCCTCTCTAAGTTACAACGTCAATCTACTAGGAAAAGAACACTTTATTATAAAGTGAGGTGACTAAAGTGAGGTGACCCCTCTTATTTCTCACTTTATTTATTATGTCTAGCTAAAGCGGCAAAATAAAGAAAAAAATGAAATATTCCAATTAGCAAGGCTAATTGGGAATATTACATAGTTTCTCCATATGAAATCCAATGAGGACGAAACCACTCTTAAACATTCTGAGTCATTTCATGGTAATGTTAAAAATTTAAGTAAAAGGATGATTTTACTTTAAGAATTTAACATTACCATTAATTGCCAAGAGGATGTGTCGGGAAAATAAGAGGGTAGGCAAAGTCAAGTGCAGCCCCCTTGCCCTCCTGAAATGGTAGCACAAACTTGAGCATGGGACACCTAACCGACCGGTTAGGTACGGAACCTGCCGGTTTATGCATTAACCGGTCGGTTCCGTACCTAACCAGTCGGTTAGGTCCGGTTAACCGGCCATTTTAGGTGACAGGCCTCCCTTAACCCGGTTGCTTGAGCGATTTATACCGGTGCCTTAGCTGACTGGCCGGTTTGACCAGTTACCGGTTACCGGATCATCCCTCTTGCCAATACTACCCCTTGCTGCAGCTGAAACACTTTTGGAAATTCTTAGCAAACCACACCCTAGAATTCCAGCTTAGTCTCAGTGCTCTGCCTCCGTGTGTGTATTCTCCAACTAACCCCAAGCCTTTCCTTAATACTTTCGCGTTGGGAAACCAACGACCGTGATCTAATCTTGATTTGACGGCTAAGATTAAAATAAAGCTTGCTCCGTGTGACTTAAGTCATTTTCTTTACATGTTTAAATTAATTACCTTTAATCTTATAATTTTCCTAAGTTAGACTTAGTGTCCTTAATTAAAAGGATTAATTAATTAATTATCTCTTAAACATGATGAAATTTCTCAAATCCCTTTTTGGGTCTTGGACATCTCATGTACTCTAGTCCCTCCACAAAGTTTGGGAGCTAGAGCACATCCGATACTACCCCAACACTCAAAAATCTCAACAGAAGAGAATACAAAAGTGATGTTTATAATCACTCCCTCTCAACTAGAGAGGATATCCCTATTCCCATTTGTTTTAGGGAATATAACCTTGCTCCTTCACAAATATTAAGGAGACGTCATACTCCCTCTAAAGCACAGAGGAGATTCTTTCACTTTCTTTCAATTTGGAGGTCATAACCACAAGTCCTCTAGGTTGTTTCCGTAAGTGTATCAACTATCTCTTCTTCATGAGGATAGCTGCAAGGCTCCCTCTTTCCCATTTGTATCTCATCATATTGAGCTTCTTCCTATTATGGAGCCATTTTCTTCCTTTAAATCTTGTGACAGGGTTTGGGCCATCAAATTTGCACATCACTTTCCTCCAAACATCATTAATGAAGGAATTATGTTGAGCCTTGTCAAACTTCAAGCTAGTCATAGCTCCGTTATGAAAGTGATCTTTATTGATGAACATCAAGTTATCTTCTCTTGTTGCTAACTTTCAATCCTAAGGTGACGCTATGAACACCTTGATTTCTTAATTTCCAAAACCATATACTCAATACATATATTCGTTGAATTGAGTTCAACACCCGTAGTTGAACTTGCCTCAACTATCATCATGCTTTCCTGCAATATCCTTCCAGGTAGCATAACAATATGTTAACCAGATAACCAATATTAATATCAAACTTACCTTATCATGATGGCCTTCATCAAAGCATCAACTTTCTTGAGTTCTTTGAGATAAACATCATTTTGCATGATCCATCTCCCCATGAATCCTTCTTCATGTATTTATTTTAATCAGAGTGCGCATGTATCGAATTTGATTACAAAGTTATAATGTTTTCCTTGGAGGAGTTGTTGTTAATTCCCATTTTTTCTTCCAGAGACTATTCTTTATTTTGATCAATATCTTATGTAATGTTTTCCTTGGAGTTGTTGTTGTTAACTCCCTTTCTTTCTTCTAGAGACTACTCTTGACGTTGTTTAATATCTTATGTAATACAACCATCTAGCCATTGATCTTAAATGAGCCTGCTTCTTATACCCGTTGAAGATAGAGTTCATTTCTAAGAGTGGAAAGATTGCAACTTGACCATCTGCATTCCTTCATCCTTCAAAAGTATTGTTTCCATACTAGATGGAATATATACCAATCATGTCATAATGCTTCTTCCAAGAACCTCCTAGATAATGGTTCCTATAGGATCTTGATGATCCATCTTTGCAAAATTACTACCTCTAACATTATGTTAGAAAATGTTTAGATGAACAATAGTATGCAATGTGGTCCAAATCTTCTTAATTTTGAAAGCTAGATGATTTTGTCCAAAGCAACTTGATAATGTAGACTCTAATTTTACTATTACAGTGCCATGCTTCAACTTCACATCATCAATGTGTTCTTATGAACTCATCATGTCCATCAGGGTCTTGACAGTTCCCTCTTTCCATCATGCTCATCATTTTTAAGAAGTCTTTAACAAGCACAAGAATTGCTTTGCTTTGCCTTCCTTTTTCATCTTGCTTCCTTTATTATGTACCTAAAATATTTACCAACAAGTACAACCAAGAAAAATATACAAAGACAAGAGCATGATCTTAATTCTGTTAATCTAGGGTTTCCATGGTTTCCTAAAATATGTCCTTCTAGGGTTCTTAAATGGAAACCCTAAATTTTCTAATCTAACACTTGAAAGGTTTTTTACTTTTAATGGAAACATCAATCCTAGGGTTTTGATGTCAAATCCTAGGTTTTATCCAATTCTACACTCGCTAGGGTTTTCCATATTCCCTAGACTATCTTTGCACAAATTCGATTTGTATAGCCTAGAAGATTTATTTCAATTTCTAGGGTTTCTATAGGGGGAACGACCAAAATGGGGTTATGGTTTTCACTATTCTAGGGTCTTCCAATCTCAGTCCCAACTAGGGTTTAGATACCAAAAAAATCTTCAAAAATGTAAGATTCACAAACCTTAGATTCATATTATACAAAGTAAGCTGCGAAACCCTAATTACTTAACAAACCCTTTATAACATGAAATGCACATAAAACGAATTGTACATAGCTCCTACCATGCCTTCTTCATTGCAAGGATTCAATCCTTCTTAAATTGTCATGGGCCAGTTATTCTATAACAAAGATGCTCCATGGCTCACAAGGTTCGGTTCTTCTCAACAAGGTGACTCGACTACTTCCCATTTTCAGAGATGCTTCATCATGCTATTTCCATTATCAAGCATCTCTTGACTTTTTAGATCACAAAGTTGTCATTGTGTTGGACCCCGGGTGAATAGAATCGATGTTCTTCATAGAGTTCTCAAGCCATAGGTGACGTATAGTTTGAGCCTTAGTATTTTTAGGCCAACAAACTGTAATGTATACGAATACATATATAATGCGTGACTTTGAGTTATAAGAATTATCCACTAGAACGATCCTTAGAACATAGTAGACAACTGATCCACAACCAAATATTTCTGATGATGTCACGGTGTTACTAGGAGAGGATCCAAAAAATTGTTCATTGACCATATGATCAAGACAACTATGATTTTTGCAATCCTTTGAATTTCCGTTCTTCTCATTGTTATATCCTTATTGCTACTATTTGTTATAATAATTTAATCATATGTTGTTTTCCTTAGAAGAGCGGGTCCATCCACTTACAGTATATGCAAGCACATTATGAACGAAGCTATGTAAGCCCATGTGAGTCAACGAGCCACACAAACCTTAGACCATGCATTCTACTTTGCTCATCGAACTATAACTATAACCTTTATTTTCTTTTATGATGCAAGCCTTGGATTTAATACAATGTGCCACCATGATCATAATTCATGATGCTTTTGATTCAAACACTGTTCTCATGAGCGCAAGCCATCATAGAGTGAGGGTCGAGGCCTCATATATTGGGGTTTTTGTTGTATATGTCATTGTCTTATGGACATATACAATTCTGTCTTCAGTATAGGCATACAAATCAATACAAGATATACGAGTTTTCTTGAACTATCGAATCTCTAGTAGTGATTCTTTTGAACACATTCATATTGTCAATAATGTCATACAAGCTTCGAGCATAGCAATTCTCAAAATTTATTTGTAGATCAACTTCTTTCCGAGTTATAATATATAGTGAGTCAAGACATAATTGCAAATATCGAAGATTTGATATTACAGGCAATCTTTGTATTCGATGTTGACTGAAAGTCAAACGATATAAATAGGAGTCATCACCCTAGATGAGACAGATTAGATATATGGCGTATTCATGCGACAATGAGACCATGTGTTAAAATTGGCAAATAGGGCCAAATTCCACTTTAGACATCTCGTTTGATGGAGATGATTATTGCAAAGAATTCCTCTTTTCGAGAGGACCAAAATTGACCTAAAAATCATCAAATTTGGACAAGGAAAAATATGTTTTTGAGGTCAAGCCCGCACATGTCCAAATTGCCATGGTCAACCATATCATCATGTAGGCTCATGAAGCCCCATGGACATGTATCTTGACCCCCAATGACTTGTATAAATAAGGGAGACCTCCAACCTCATTTGGCACCTCATTAACTCAACTTCTTCTTCTCTCTCCTCATCTGATTGGTTCGTATAACTTATTGGGCATCTTTCCCTCTCACGTGTGATAGTAAAGAAGGACGAATTTCAGGACAAATTACAGGGCCGAATTTCAGGAATATGTTGAAGGTTTGATCGACGTTGACCAAGTGTGCGTTGACCAAGTTTGACTGCGATTTTTGGGTCAAAATTTTGGTTTTGAAGAGCTGCATCTATTGGCATAGAAGCCGAGGTATTCTGGGCACGTTGACTAGAGCTGACCACAGGGTTGCCTATAGACTTCAAGTGCAAACTTTAATCAAGTTTGATTATTGATTTATGGACTGTTTTTGAATGACTTTGACCAGCAAAAGAGGCCGAGCTTGACTGTGGTTGACCGAACTATTTTGGAGAAGTTTGATTGTTGTTGATTTTCTGGTTAGGGCTGATTTGACTACCATTGACCAAGGACAGAATTGAAGAATTTTACAGGGTTGTTTTGTTAGTGATTTGACAAGTCAACTTTGACTTATTTTTGTACTCTCTCTCTCTGCTGAACATTTGATATAATAATAAGAAGAATTGATCAAAGGTTTTTCCCCATCTTGGGGTTTTTCCTTGGCATTTGCCAAATCTAGTGCTCCCTTGTCTTGGTTTTTCTTCTGCATTTATTGCTCATGTTCTATCAACAATTACTGTCAATGATATTTATGGTTAATGTGATTGCTATTGGAAACTAATTTGGAAATTGTCATTGGGTTGCTAAAAGGCATTGAAGTAATTGTGCTAAGTATAGAGCATACCATTGTTAACTAAAATTAACACCATGCCACAATGGGAATGTTGCAAAGCTTTTTAAGGTTACCGTTGAGAGTCAACGTTTGATTCATAGCTACAATATGAACAAAGAACATGATCCATATAAATTCTAGTCTTAGATCATTAGGGATCACAGAGTGGGAGATAGTAGAGCGAGTCATTGAGTTTTCCAGAAATTTAATTGCCCATAATTTTGTCCATACCACCGAGATAAAATCTTTAGTAGTAGCAAATTCTTTCAAAACCAAATGTGATCTTCAACTCCCTTTGTTTCAACCTTCCTCTAATACCATGTTGGAAATTGGGAGGTTTTTAACTTATTATCAAATTTCCATACGATAATTACTTGTGAGACTGTTAGCATTTTTATTATTATGTTTTCTTCCTTCATCAAACAATTAACATAGAACATGAAGATCACAAAAGACAATAGAACAACGGATATAGGCTCCAAGCTAGGGAAAAACCCGATATCGAAGACCCATGACCACAAAAATTCCCACCTCTAGATGCCAAGATAGAACTCCCTTCCTTTCAGCAGATTCATTAGCAAGAGACCAACAACAAGAGGCAAAGAAGAAATCCTTTTCTTCCAGACTTCGTCCTCTACTTCTTCTTTACCCTTCTTCGTGATATTTCAGACCAAAAATTCATCCAAGTGTGTGTTCAAATTAGCTCCATCTTCCCTCTATTTATATAGTTTAGAGGGGGTGCGAATAAACATGTCCATTGTGTTGAGATTTTGAGAGATTTTGAGGTAGCATTGGGTGTGCTCTAGCCCTAAAATTTTGTGGAGGGGCTAAGACACACGAGACCTCCAAAACCCAGAAAGCGTTTGGAGAAATTTCATCTGGTGTTGAAATTATTCGAATAATTAATTTTTTTAATGAGGACTCTAAGTCTAACCTAGGGAATTAGAAAAATTAAAGTGAATTAATTAAACACATGTGATGAAATGTTCTAAGTGACGTGGGTAAAGCAATGTTTTAATCTGAGTCGTCCATTACAGATTAGATCACGACCGTTGGTTTTCCAACGAAAAAAGTATAAGAGAAAGGCTTGGGGTTAGTTGGAGACACATACACACTGGCAGAGCACTGAAGCTAAGTCGAATTTCTGGGGCGGGGTTTGCTGAGAAATTAGAAGCGAGTTTGCAGTGCAGTGAGGGGTAGAGATCAGCAAGGGATGATCTGATCCAAGGCCAAGGCCGAGAATACAACATCAAAGGGGCAACGAGTACCAGTGAACGCAGAGCCAGCCAACACCACGTAGAGACTGCGTAGAGGCTGCGTAAGCCCAGCCAGGGTGATGCAGACCCAACCAGCGCAGCGCAGGGGCAGCACAACACCAGCGACAGTGACGCAGTCCTAGACGGGGCAGCGCAACACCAGTGAGGGTGATGTAGTGGGGACGCTGGCCAGTGAGGGTTGACACAGAGGCTGTAGAGTAAGTGTTGAGGGTTCCAGTGGGCCAGAACGGGCTCGTGATCTGTAAATCCCGTTTGAGGGTGTGATACAACCATATTTTCTCTCTCTGAGTGAAAGGTACTAACTGTCGTGTAATTTCTCTGTAGGGTCAACCATTTATGGTGCCCAGAATGTTGTATTCAGATTCTGCATAATAATAAAAACCCTCTAGAGTTGCTGCACTGGTTTTCCCGCATTGGGTTTTTTCGGGGACATTTGTCCGAAAAATCGTGTAATGTTGTCACATGTGTGTATTGTTCAGTAAATGATTTGTAGATGTGTAGGCTGCAATTAGTGTCTACTTTAATGTTTTTCTAAATACTTGAGTAAAATAACTTGTTAATGTTAATTAAACAAGTAGGTGAAGTAGATCTAGATATTGCAGTAGGGTTTCTATTTTGAAACTTTCACACGTTAAGGCAAGGCTAACTTTTCATGTAGGCCGACTTGGCATCTATATGGATTTATGTCCCAAAAATTACATTTAAAAATTTCTTTTTTCTTTTTCTTTTACAATAGGTCCAAAATACGACTTTGACCCTTTGATTCAAACCTAGAAGCATGAAGAGCATGCTTATCTAGAAATATAATAATAATTTTTATTTTTCTCTTCTTTTGCTTTTTACATAAAATACATAATGGTACAAATTATGAAGACTGAACTTGGTTACATTCTCCAACATTTGGGAGGAAGAAGTTATGGGTCATTCTAATGTGAAGTTTTTCATCTTTTTTTTCTCTCTCTGGGGTTGATTTGATTGCTAGAAATGACTTGTACAATTCTGCTGAAATAATCTTCGTAGAAGGGTAGTCTTGCCCCAAAGATCGATGTTAAGATTGAGGTGAAACCCTTTCTTTGTCTTGTTGTAGTCGTTGTGTTTATTAAAGGATTTCACTGCTGTAGAAGGGTAGTCTTGCCCCAAAGGTAGATGTTAAGATCGAGGTGAAACCCTTTCTTTGTCTTGTTGTAATCGTTGTGTTTATTAAAGGATTTCACTCCTGTAATATCTCTGTTAGGTCTATCCATTCTTTTTTGAGGGCTGCACTAACTTGGTTGAGGTTAAGTGTGGCAGGTCTAGGCTCTTTTGATATGGGGTGAAGCTACAATTGAAGAGTGATGTATTTTTGGTTGTTCACTCTATAAAGAGGGTTTGCTATTTGTGTCTACTTGATTTATGATTTCATATGTGGCTGCCATTTACTTATTCATGGCTACACCTTATTACTTGGCCAGTGAGGAGCATAATTGTATGACATTAAAGCAATTCTATTTGGTTAGTTTGAACATGTTTACAATGGCCTAACTATGTGAGATTTTCACTATTGCAGCAAACTGGAAAATATTCTTTTAACTGAATATTATTATGTGCAGTTTATTTGTTATTACAACAAACAAAAAATAAAATTACTACTGCAAATTTCACCAAATAAAATATGTTGCGGAAATAAAACTAGAACTGAAAAATGAGAGCACACACAATAAAATTGACACTGTTATTTTTGGGCAAAAGTTCCCAGAAAAACCCAATGTGGGAAAATTAGTGCAACCAATGAGGGTTTATTTTATTGTATGTAGCAGTGAAATCTGAGTATAATATCTTGATGCCAATCTGGCAATCTTGCAACAAGATTATCTGGCCAAAAATAATAATGTGACAATTTGTCTCGCTCGACATTGATCCCAGCTCCAAAACTAGCTCAAACTAGGCTACTCAAAAGCCCTTGCGTCAACCTCAGCATTGGCCAAATTCGCATTGCCTCTGGAATTGCTTTGATGCTGTTGTTTTGCCCTACTCAGCCCATGAAGATGACTTGCTTGGCCTTTTGGAAATTTCCCCTGCCACTACCCACTGAATCAACCCTCACTCCAGCTAAATCAAACTGCCCTCTAACACTGTCTATGCAGGCCATGCACAGCCTCATTGAGGAATAACTTGGCCCTCTTGCTGTTGACTCTCCGACACTTGAAATCCATCAATGAATCAATGTTGGCCCTCTGTAGTTGGATAGCTCGATCTGCCGAGGAACTCACCCTCCTAGTGTGTCTATCTCCAACCCCTCAAGTTGCTTTTATAAACTCTTGTCGGTGAACCAACAACCATGATTAGATCTCCATCAACGACTAAGATCATCTCAAGCTCAATCCGTGTGAGTTTGTAGAGCATTCTCATATTTCCTTAATTAATTGCTATTAATTAATCAGTGTTCTTAAGTTAGACTTGTGAAACATTTAAATGATGGCTAATTAATTTAATTAAGGAGTTTTGCAAGCTTATCTTGCGAAAGGTTTTCTGGGATTTGAAGATCTTGTGTTCTTAGCCTCTCTAACACAAATCGAGACTACAACACATGTCCGATGCTACACAAAGTAACACTCCCTCTTAACAAGGAAGGTGTTCTCTGCCATAACATCTTCCCTCACGCTGCTGATGTCTAACACCTGTAACATCCTGTCACTACCCATCAACTACTACGCATACTCTAATTCATCTGTTAGCCCTATAGTTGAATCACCCTGCATCTGCACTATTGCTGATACTGCAGTCTGCATTGTGCCATCTTGCATTGTTGCTAACACTGCTCCGAGCTACATCTGATCGCGTGCTGCTGCAACTACTGCAACTGCGAACTAGTCTCTTGCTACTGGAAAGGGTTCTCCACTATATCCATCTCTTCCCTGAAATAGATAGACTTCACTCTCCTTAGAGCTTTTGTGAGTATATCTGCAACCTGCTCTTCTCTGGGAACATGTTGCAGCTAAACTGCTCCACACTGCACACAATCTTTGACGAAGTGATATTTGATGTGTATGTGTTTTGACCTATCATGAAACACTAGATTTTCAGAGAGCTCGATGAAACTCTAATTATCAGAGTAGATATTGGTCACTTCCAACTTTTGATTGAACAAGATCACCAAAAAAGTCCGATGTTAGGATATTTCGACACATAGGAAATAGTTAAGTATAAGTTGTTCTAACATAGAGTTAGGTAAAGTGTGTTTCTTTACTATGTACATTTGTAACTTATAATCCGACGATCACGATATGTAGTGATCCGACGGTTCACTCTCTCCTCGGTATTACCGACACTTGATCTGTGGCTTAACACCCGATTGGTCCATGATCTCTATTTAAAGAGCATGGAGGGTCATTTGTCTGGTAACCGTTTATGAGAGAAGCTTATGTAAATTTTCTTTCTTTATATTAATAAATTGCCCAAAGTGGCTGCGTTGGCTTAGGCCATGGACTGTTTCCCTCTTTGAGGGTTTTAACCATGTCAAATACTGGTGTTCAAATTTGTGATTTGTTTGTGAGTGGTGATCTTTGGTGTTTGATCTAAAGAACTTACCCTGTAAATTCCTACATGGTATCAAAGCTATTCTGAGGACTGCATCCGTTGTTGGTCCAAACCCGAAGCCTGTTTGATTGCATGCGACTGTCGTTTTCCACATCTACTGTTTCTGACCATTTTCGGGCCAAGAGAACTGGTCTGTTGTGTCTGGAGTCTCTGTTACAGTGAGGAACCCCTTTCGTTTCATGGAAAAGGTTGCCGATTGCCGAAGTTATGTCATTTTAGATTTGGAGGTATAAAGCATTTTTTTGCAGTTTTATTTATTGATCCCTCTGTTTATTTTGGTTTAAAGTTTTTTTAATTGCCAGATCTATACCCTCTTCTCCACGTATGCTCTTTGCTTTGCGCTGTGTACGATCTGGCAAATCAGAAACAAGAAGAGGAAAATTTTCTGCTATGTATGCTCTTTCCCCGTGACTTTGTGCGATCTTGGGAAATCAGAAATAGCAAGAAAAATAGATAGTTGCCAAACGAACTAACCAGAAATATAACATTTTTTTGCTGTATGGCTTGTTTTTTTTGTTTTCATTGTGTGTACGGTTGATTTTTTTTTTGCAAAAAAAAGCACGCAAACCGAAGAGCAAAAAAAAAAAACCCCTTCCTCCTTTCAAACAATTACAGAATCCTTTTACTAGCTCACTCGGTGTAAAGTTACTTTATGAGAATAGAGGTCTTGGGGATTATAAGTTATAAATGTACATAGTAAAGAAACACACTTTACCTAACTCTACGCTAGACCAAGTTATACTTAACTATTTCCTACTTGTTGGAATATCCTAACATCCCCCCTTAAGAACAACTTGGGATAGGATTGAAGGATTTACAAAGGTGACACAATAGGAGACCATTTCCAATGTGTCGAAATATCCTAACATCTCCCCTTAAGAACAACTTGGGATAGGATTGAAGGATTTACAAAGCTGACACAAAGGAGAAGGAGGCATTAGAGCCTATCCCCCCTTAATGATAACTTTCCTGAACTCCAAGCATAGATCGAAGATTGGTAAACTTCGCTTCTGTGAGAGCCTTTGTAAAGATATCAACAACTTGATCATTGGTTGAACAATGCTGCACTTCAAGAACACGATCATGAATGAGCTTTCTGATGAAGTGTATGTGTAGCTCAATGTGTTTCATGCGTTGATTCTGAACTGGATCTTTGCATAGCTGAATGACACTCTAATTATCACGCTAAAGTGTAGTTGGGCGTTGCTAATGAAGACCAAATTCGGTCAGGATTTGATGAAGCCACAGGGCTTCGTTGTTGGGTTCAACTGCACCACGATACTCTGCTTCTGCAGAAGAAAGAGAGATGGAACTTTGTTTCTTACAATACCATGTAATGGGTTCTGAACCAAGGGTGAATACATAGCCTGCAATAGACTTTCGGTCATCAGGGTCACCAGCCCAATCAGAATCAGCGAAACCAATCAACAATGGAGATGCTCCTGCACTATAATGAATCCTGAATTGAACTGTACCTCGAATATATCGAATTATTTTTTTAGCTGCTTTCCAGTGACTTTCATGAGGTTGGTGGATAAACCGAGCAACAAGACCAACGATAAAGGAAAGGTTAGGACGAGTATGGGTTAGATACATAAGTTTATCAACAAGTTGACAGTATAAGGTAGCATCAACTTTAGGGGAAGTACAAGTGACTGAAAGCTTGACTCCAGACTGAAAGGGAGAAGGGGCTGGCTTACAGTCTTCCATATGAAAGTGGCGTAGAAGATCACATGCATACTTGGACTCAGAAAGGGTAATACCTTCTTTGGATTGCAAAACTTGAAGACCAAGGAAATAATGCAAGTGTCCTAAGTCTGTCATTTCAAACTCTTTTTGAGGCTAGACTTCACATGGTTTATATGGTTGGGATCACTACCAGTAAGGATAAGATCATCAACATAAAGAACAAGGATGATTAAGGACTTACCCACTTTCTTGGTGTAGACAATGTTGTCGGAATGGCATCTAGAAAAGCCATTATCTAAGAGAAAGATATCCATTTTGGCGTACCAAGCTCGAGGGGCTTGTTTGAGACCATACGTTGTTCCATGTAGATTTCTTCATGCAAATCCCCGTGTAAGAAGGTGGATTTAACATCCATCTGATGGAATTCCCATCTAAAGGAGGCAGCAAGGGCAAGGCAGATAGAATTCATTTTGGCAACAAGGGATAAGTTTTTAGAATAGTCAATGCCTTCAACTTGTGAAAATCCTTTAGCAACAAGACGAGCGTTATGTTTATCCACTTTTCCATCTGGTCCAAACTTTGTTCTGTAAACCCATTTGCATTTGACAAGTTTTCTTCCCTTTGGAAGAGGAACAAGATCCCAAGTATTGTTTGCCAATAAGGAACGATATTCTTCATTCATAGTTGCATCCCAATCTGGATGACCTGAAGCTTCTTCAAAGGTGTATGGATCAGTATTTTCTAGAACTTGAGCCAATAAGGAAGAGGCTCTGTCGAACTGAGAATGTGTACGACGTTGATCTGCAGGGTCACCTGTAAGAGAACCTGCTGCATCCCGAGTAGAGCGGACCCATTTTGGAAGCTGTGGAGCTGAAGGAAGATCTTGAGGAGGTGGAGGAGGATTGTCATCCTCACTATCATCATCTGAACTAGATGGAATGTTGTCAAAAATAGAAGAGATAGAGAAAGTTGGCACATATGCCGAATCAGGCTCGCAGGCCAAAGGTGGCACACCCGTCGAACTGGGCTCGCAGGCCGATATATTTTCATCAAATTTTACATCTGTTCTAATGATTGCGTGTTTGGATTTTGGTTGAAGAAGACTGTATCCTTTTACATCTTCAGAAAGTCCAACAAAAATGAATTTTTCACTCTTAGGTTCCAAGGCTTTATGTTTCGCATCTGGAATATGGGCCCAAGCTTCACTTCCAAATATACGAAAGTGACTTACATCTGGTTTGATTGAGCTCCAGGCTTCTTCTGGAGTTATATTCCTTAAAACCTTAATAGGAGTGCGATTTACTATGTAATTTGCACCGTTAATTGCTTCTGCCCAAAAATTAGGACTAAGTCTTATAGATTGAAGCATACAATTAGCCATTTCTTTTAGAGTGTGATTCTTCCTTTCAGCTACACCATTTTGTTGTGGAGTATACGGAACAGTATGTTGCATTTGAATGCCATGCTCAGTGAAAAAATTGATAAATTTGTTGTTAACATATTCTCCTCCATTGTCATATCTTAAATTAAGAATTTGATGTCCAGATTGTTTCTCAAAAAAGGCCTTAAAGGCCAAGAACATGTTAAAAACTTTACTCTTGAGTTTTATGAAATATATCCAAGTGCGTCTGGAAAAATCATCAATGAAAGTTAAGAAGTACTTGTAGCCAAAGAAATAAACAACTGGAAGTGGACCACATAATTCACCGTGCACAAGATGCAAAGGGGCTTAAGCGTGCCAAGAGGCACATTTGTCAAAACAATCCCGATGATGTTTTCCGAGTACACAACCGGAACAAACACCATCTTGACAAGATACCATAGGAAGACCTGTCACTATATTTTCTTTACATAGAGTTTGAAGAGACTGATAGTTTAAGTGACCAATTCGCTCATACCAAAGTTTGCTCACTTCATCATTACGAGCAACAAAAACCGAGGGAAGACAGGATGACCCAAAGTTGTCGAACTTGTACAACCTTGTGGAATATTCAGCAATGCCAGTATCTAAAATATGTCTAGGATCTCTTAGGAGCTTAATTACAACAACATGAGGTGAAAATTCTACTATTTTCCCTTCACTTGAATGAGTTATCTGATAAACAGATAGAAGATTGCAGGACAAGGTAGGAACACATAATACATCATTAAACTGACCATTATCTAGATGAATGGTTCCAGACCCTAAAACACTAAGAGATCTATCATCACCAACATAAATGTTTTTGGTGTTACAATTATTTAAGGAAGAAAACATGACTTTATTTTTGGCCATGTGGTAAGAGGCTCCAGAATCAATGAGCCACTCATGAGAATGAGAAGAAGAAGATATGTTTAATGCATTATCAGATCTTGATGCTTGACAACCACATGCAGAAAGTGCCATTCCCGAAGATGAAGTTGAAGAGTTCTCCAAATGGATGTTGTGCTTCTTCGTCGCTGCTTCCAAGGCTTCGATCTTCTTAAACATTTTGACTCTATGTGGCCATCACGATTACAAAAGTTGCAATGTCTATCTGTCTTCTTCCCTTTGTTTTTATATGCCTTATCAGTTTGTGGAGTTGCTTTTTCAGTTTGCGGCTAAAATTGCTTAAGACCCTTGTTTGGTTTCAGACCATTCTTTTTAGGATGTTGCTTCTTAGAATTCTTTAGATATGGTTGCTGCTAGGCTACTAAAGCTTTCTTAGAAGAGTTTCCAGTATTAATAAGACCAAGGTGTAAGAGTTTTTCTTGTTCTATTATCAAAGAATCGCAAAAGGCATTAGAAGAGGGGGACTTGTAGGTTGTCCCTTGAGAAATGAGGGCTTCTTTAGTGGAATGGAAGGTGGAAACAAATACACAGTATGCAGGGCCTAGGTTAGCAAGAATGGAATAGATAATACTACCATCTTCCTTTTTGACCTTACAACCTTCTAAAAGAAGTGTAAGGGTCTTGAATTTGGACAAAAAAATCTTCAATAGAGGAGAAATTATTGGGGTCCAAAGTAAGCAACTGATTTTCAAGTTGGTGGGCTCTGACTTCATTTTTAATGCCAAAAATAGTGTTTAGCTTTTTCATAACTTCATCAGGGGAGTCAATTTCTTGGATATGAAATCTAAGATCTTGAGCAATGGACATTCCTATCAACCCTCGTGCTTGATCTTGTTTATCTTCCCATTTAGCCGATTTATCTCCATCGACAAGTTTAGATTATTGTCCTGTGGCTATTCTATAAAGCCCTTTACTTCTAAGTAAGTCTACCATGTAGGATAGTCATTGGAAATAATTGGTGCTCTTAAGAATAACCGGGCATGCACTTTCCATTTTAAAAAACCTGAAGCTGAAAAGGCTAACACCAATTGCTCCAATGGAAAGATCTTGAAAAATTAGGCCGGTTAAAAAAAATGGCTCTGAAAACGGCTTCCGAATGAAGAAGTTATGCCTTTTTGAAAAAAAGTTGTTGTAGATGCCGAATAGTTACGTGATAGGTTGAAAGTTGATGATGAAGTTGTACTTTTAAAAAAAAAATCCGCCCCTTTTTCAAAATTTATTACAATAACTTCACTTTTACATGTGCTTTTTACATAAAACCCTTTTTTTAAACCGGAAACTTGCCAAAAGGCTTTTTAAGAAAAAGTAACTTAACAAAAAGCTTTTTAGAAGAAAAAGCTTGACAATGAGACTTGAACCCAAGACCTCTATTCTCATAAAATAACTTTACACTAAGTGAGCTAGTAAAAGGATTCTGTAATTGTTTGAAAGCAAGAAGGGTTTTTTGTTTTTGTTTTTGCTCTATGGTTTGCATGCCTTTTCTTGCAAAAAAAACTCAAACGTGCACACAACGAAAACCAAAAATACAAACCTTACAGCAAAAAACGTTATATTTCCAGTTAGTTCCTCTGGCAACTATCTATTTTTCTCGCTATTTCTGATTTCCCGAGATCGCACAAAGTCGTGGGGAAAAAGCATACGTAATAGAAAAATCTCGTCTTCTTGTTTCTGATTTTTGCTAGATCGCACACAACGCAGAGCAAAGAGCATACACAGAGAAGAGGGTATAGATTCGACAATAAAAAAACTATAAAACGAAATAAACAAAGGGATTAATAAATAAAACTGCAAAAAAATGGTTTATACCTCTAGATCTAAAATGACATAACTTCGGCAACTGGAAACCTTTTCTCATTAAACGAAAGGGGTTCCTCATTAAAATAGAGGCTCCGAACACAACAGAACAGTTCTCTCGGCCGAAAGTTGTCGGAAACAGTAGATATAGAAAACGACAGTCCCATGCAGTCAAACCGGCTACGGATTTGGATCAACAACGAATGTGGCCCTCAAAATAGCTCTGATACCATGTAGGAATTTATAGGGTAAGTTCCTTAGATCAAACACCAAAGGTCACCACTCAGAAACAGATCCCAGATCAGTACACCAATATTTGACGTGGTTAAAACCCTCGAAGAGGGAAACAATCCACGACTTGAGCCAACATGGCCACTTCGGGCAATTTATTACTATAAAGAGAAAATTTACATAAGCTTATCTCATAAACGGTACCAGATAAATGACCCTCCATTCTCTTTAAATAGAGATCATGGACCAATTGGGTGTTAAGCCACGGATCAAGTGTTGGTAATACCAAGGAGAGAGTGAACCGTCAGATCACTATGTATTGTGACCATCAGATTATAAGTTACAAATGCACATAGTAAAGAAGCACACTTTACCTAACTCTACACTAGACCAAGTTATACTTAACTATTTCCTATGTGTCGGAATACATTCGAAGCCATATAACTTCGCACGTAGGTGTGCTAGGTCGCATATACTCTGCTTATACAAAACTCAGGACCATGGACTTTTGCTTCCTGCTGCACAAGATACAACCCTTGATCCAATGCTGAAGCAACACCCTTGTGTGTTCTTCCGATCCATTGAATTGCCTTCCCAATCTGCATCTGTGAACCCACATAACCTGATAACATCACCTCGAGTATATCTCAACCCATACTTGTTCATGCCACATAAATACCTCAGAATGTGCCTCACTGTTGTCGAATGCACTCTCTTGAGTCTTAGGTCCCACCATAAACTGACTGAGAGTGTTGACTGCGAAGTAGATATCTGGCTTGGTGTTGACCAGATACATGAATGATGAGGGAACCAATAAGCTATCTATATAAGGTTGGATTAATGTCCTTCTCCTCGGATGCATCGATCTTCCTCCAGTTTGTAATCATAGGGGTAAATATCGGTCTACAGTTCTGTTGTCACTCAAATTGTACACGAGAATGCGACAACGCTCAGGGCAGGGGTTGTAACTCTGATCCTTGCCCTCTCCGTTTAATTGGTCTCCTAATTGCAAACTAAGGGGATAGTCCCTATGGATGAAGTGATGAAATACTTGTCAGACACCAACAAGTAAAGGAGACACAACTAATGGCCTAGAAACTTGGTTGAAATTAATAGGCAAGTATGACTCCTAAACACTGCGTGATTAGATTTATTAAGATTGTAAATTAGAGACCATTTCCTTTGAGATTAATTACTTGCTCAATATGAATTAGCTTACCAATTAACCGAATGAGCAATTGTTGCAATATGCAAATTCTATCCTATATGAAGTGTAGGACCTAAATTTATGTCAGGTGCAAGCTCTTGAATACTTTTGATTACATGCCTAATCTAAGTGATTCCTTCTCCTCAATTCTTTTGAAATTAGTCTTGAATGCATGTTGTAGAGAAAAGTTCAAGGGGAGGAGGCTAAGGCCTCATTCACTGCAAGGTCACTGTGTTAACTGCGTATAAGAGTCTAGACTTTGCAAATTGTGTGGAGAAGGTGGTCCTATCTTCTGACAACCAAACTTATGCTTGGAGGTATATTTTATAAGTGCACTTCTAGTCCTAGAATGAAGATGCAGATATGAGTGAATGCTTCAATGAGATTATTAAGTGGATTAAGTACTCCAACAAGACTAATTATTTGGAATCTAAATGCTTATAATGATATTCAATATAAGAGCAATTAGATGAAGCACTCTAAGGAGCAATTGAATGACCATCTCAAGTGAAGCAAGATAAAAAACATCAATGAAAACACAAGAGACAAATTCAATGATGCAGAATTAGGAAGTGGTTATTAGAATTTGTTATTACGTTAGTTAATTTCACTTGTGATCATTGATTGTGCACAAGAAAAAAATAGAATACCCTATGACAAAGAAACAAGGCTAGCAATTCTATTGAAAAAAAATTAACACCTTCAGTTACTTCAAGAGCTTAATAGAGCTTATCAGCATCTTATTAAGTTATTCTTACGATTAGCAATATTACTTAATGATTAGGCACAAGAATGAAATGAGAACAAGTTATCACTTATAAGTCAATGAAGCACATTAGATGACAATAAGCACTAATAGAGACAAGCACAAGATGTGATTGCTAATAATGATTAATAATGAATGCTAAGTACATAATGTAATGATGCAAAATGCAAAGATGCAAGGGGAAATTCAATGCAAGAATTATATGACCAATTCACCAATGAATTTCTCACAATACTATTACTTTTTAAAATG
This sequence comes from Pinus albicaulis, assembly GCA_034641835.2. Lineage (NCBI taxonomy): Eukaryota > Viridiplantae > Streptophyta > Pinopsida > Pinales > Pinaceae > Pinus > Pinus albicaulis. Next base: position 113,085,185 of record CM076584.1, on the reverse strand, counting down.
CACTAGGCTTTTGTAGAACAAACCAACAAGCTATTAATATGAAAATAGTCCCAATTTTTGAGTAAGAAGCTAGAAAACACAATAGAAATTAAGTCCTTAAGTGATGAGTATTATTTCTTAGAGTTATTAGACTTATTTAGAGACGTGTTTAAGCTTCCTTAGAGTGATTAATACTTGATTATGCCAATGTTAGATTAGCTTCAAATCTGATCATTTAGAACAATCAACAAAAGAGAGAATGGTAGAGAGACCAAACCCTCAAGGCTTAGAGGCCTTGCTCTGTTGAAAATTTGGTAGGGCTATGTTTAATTCAAATTCTCTTCTTGATAATTACTTGTGAGCTTACTTCTTTTACTTATGTCTTCTCTTCTTAGCTTCTTATGTCTTTCATCAAGTCAATTACCAAAACACACGAGACACAAATTTAGGCTCTTCAAACCAGGGCCAAAACCTCTCCCTCTTGGAGAGGAAAACCCACAAGAAATTCTTCTTATAGAATTTCAGTTGACAAGTACCATGACCATGACTCAGAGTCTTAACGTATGTATGCCTCCAAGACCTTGTCACTACCTCTTCACTGACTCCTTGAGCTGATCCTTCTTTCCTGCACCTTTCTGCACCCTTTTGCACCTTTCTGCACCAAGACTAGAGATCTCGATCTCTCACTGTGTTTCCCTTCTTTGGATGTATGTGAACCTTACTGAGATATTAGCACTTGGTTATGGACAGTCCTGTGCACACCTTGCACCTTCACTCAATCTTGCTGCCTAGTCTTCCACTTATACATACTTCTTGTCTCCACAACCTTCTCCTTTTTGTCTTCCTCTTATCCACTGTTCTCCACCTGTCACTTTAAAAGAAACTCGGTCTCTATTTGGCCTCCAATAGTCTTCTTATTTCGCTCTTCAAGAAATTCCTTTCTGTGACTTTATTCTGCACCTTTGACACAAAACATCAACAAAAAGCACTGCTCTGAAACAGTGCTCAGACTTCTGTGATTGTGTGGATATTATTACAGAATGCTCTCTGTGATTACAGTGAACCTTTTCACACCTTTTCCAATTAGGATCTTCCCTACATAACCCTGTTCTTATGAATCTGTGATCTGCACTGCTATTTCAGACTTGACCGAAGTTATCTATGTCCAAATGAACCACAGACCTATTCTTATATAGTGACATCCTTCCTTCATTTTAGGTTGACCTTCCAATCTGTGTGTAGGCCAACTTGTTCAGGGGTATATGAGCTAACTTGTCCACTTACTCATTGGTTGTCTAGAGGAGATGTTCAACACTGCTCTTGAGCATTATATGGAGTTGTGTCTTCAAGCTTTATTGACAAAGGTCTTGAGCATTATTTCATTTTCTTGGCTCTTCATATACATGACTCTTTAATTAGTACATTTATGACAAGATGACAAATCCCTAAAAGACATCAAGAAGAACTCTTTTGACTTATAATAAAAACCTTGCTCATGAAACCAATGAAGCAAGCATAACAAAAATACATTTTATTATCTTTGTCTTCTTCATTACATAAATACATAATTACATAGTCAATGAAGAGCGAACCTAGTTACACTTTCAACACTCCCCTCTTAACTAGGGAGGTATTCATACGAGTATGGTCACTTTCAATGCGAAGAATCGGATTGAAGGTAATGAGTCTAGCCATATCATATAATGTGCATTGTCCTAGTGCAAGGCCTTGACTATGTAATATCCCGGAAGGGAAATAGACAGCAATACAAGCATACGACAATATAGAAAATGCCAGAAATAGAACATAAAGCACATACTCATAAAAATGCCGGGAATGCTAAGCCATTTTATTAATCTGAGAATATAATGAAATACAATGGATAATCAGAATGATAGCACCTATTCTTGCTCAAGGCAAGTGAAGAACTCTCTCAGAAAGACAGGAAATGGCGGCTACAAGAAACTGCATCCCAGCTGCTAGAAAACTGTCGTAAACTGCTGCTGCTGGAATGGACTGAAACTAGGGGCTGATCCCCTTGCCAGAATGAGCTGAAAATCTGCATATCACCTGTACTCACCACCCCGGACAAAACCCAGAAACCGTATCAAGAACGGTCAACCTCCGAAAATCACCAAAGAACCCTCCTCAAGGAATTACGCTGCCTCTGCAAGGCTCAACGCAGATGCCAAATGATAATAGCTGTGATAGTGCCTCAAACTCCTCGAGCCTCCTCTGGCAAGGCGATTCTCCACACACAGGTATCCAAAGCTAGAGCTCACCGCAGAAAATCCCATAACGGGAACACCTCAACAACCTCTACGTGCTCTCTCCCAAACAACGCGATCTGAAAGCCAGCTCCTGACCAAACAACCAGCAAATCTCCCGCTAAAAGGCGAAGGAAAAACCTTTGCCCAAACGAGGCACTGAAGTCCCCGGGGCTAAGGGCGAGATCTCCGGCCATAGGAGACACTCAAGCGCACTAAAACAGTGCTGCAGACGAGCTAAACGACCCGGCGTGCTCAAGAAGACAAAAGTCTAGCTCAAATATCATCAACAACAAGAATGAGTGAAATGAGAAGGCTCCTCCCATTTTATAACGTTGGTTTCCCTCCAAAACCCCAACGTAGCCTCTCTCTCTTGCCACGTGCTCATCCTTATCTGCGCAAGAGCTTCTAGAGCATACGTGGGTCCCCTCTCTACGTGGTCTCTTGGCCCCCCCCTTGGCTCACTTAAGTTACAACGTTGTCTCTACTAGGGAGTGAACTTTATTTTTAGAGTGAGTTATGTCCCCCTCTACTCACTTTTATTTATAATTTAATTATATAAGGCAAAATTGATCAAAATTAATATTTCCAATTAGCTGCTGCTACTTGGGAATATTACAGTCCTCCCCGCCAAAAATTGCTTGTCCTCAAGCAATGCCTGAACCAGCCTCCTCTCTAGCTGATGCTCCCCACTGACACTGCAAAATGTGCCTGGGTCCCAGATGCGCCACTGAAACCTCCCTGACCTCTGCATCACCCTGATATGAAGGGATCTCTCAATGCCAGGATCCCATACTGATCTCTCACGGTACCAGCCAACCAATAGTCCTCCCGAATCCCATCTCCACCGTGGCCAATAATCGCACAAGTCCCACGGCTCGGACTGTGCACTGCCTCTGGCTATGACCAATGCTCTAAGAGGTGAAGACCACCAACAAGCATCAATGCTCCTGGGCTCCTGCTGCGCTGTACCTGTAGCTGCATATGCTGCATACCAACTCATCACCTTTCTCCAATCCAAGCTCCAATCCAAGTTGTGACTCAATCCCATGCTGATCCTGCTCTCCTGAAATCGGGATGGAGTGCTGAAGAAACGATGTCCTATGCCACCTTGCCAGCTGGAATCTATAACCTCTGTTATGTCCAAGGGCCTCTGCTCGACTGTGCTCCCTACAAAGAATACCGTACCATCTAGAGGGTACCAACTCATGATCTCCCGCCAGTCCATCCTGGAAGAAGAATCCGATGTAGCAATAACAACGACATATGGAACACGCCTGAAGTGTTGCCGCCAACCCGTAATCAACTCCCACTGCTCTGCCCTGTCTGCCAATGAGAGCTGCCTGTAGAAGGAAACCCCTCTCTCTATAATGGGCCAAAGTGGGCAAGATATGCTGCAAGCTCCATCGATGTACTCCTAGAGAGGACTACTCACTGAAAGTACTGCAGCTCGACCGACTGTATGTACATCTATCTGTATCTCATCAATGTGTTGGCCAAAAGATGAATGCTCCACCATATCCAACATCTCCTGCTGTCTACTAGCCCCCTGCATAACAATTCCATCAACCTCCAACATCTCTAGAGGATACGGATCTGCAACTACCATCATTGTACTCAGTGTCAATGCATCTGACTGCTCCTCCTCAATGGCTGACCCCACGGTTAGCCGCATATCCATCACCGACTCGATGTGAGCCTCCATCTGGCTCTCCCCCAAAGGACTATCATGCATGATGTGCATAGCATCCTCCTCTACTGACTTAGGCTCCATCACATATAGCTCTGACTGGATCGTCACAAGTGTCTCATCGCCTAGAGCATCTCCCATAGAGTCCCCTGACTGCTCACCCTGTATACTGGAATGCAGCTCTGGTCTACTGTCTCCATCCCTGCGTGACTGCTATCGCTCCCTAGAAGCGACCTCAACTGATCCTATGGACTCATATGAAGAAGAGTCCTCACCCTGGCATACAGGAGGAAGGCCCTCCTGTTCTTCCTCTGCCACCTCATCTGCATTGAATAGGCCATCCACCCTCTCGATGAAGTGTTGATACAATGTCTGGAGTCTAGACGCATGCTGGAATGCTACCTCTGCTGAACCCAGTATCCTCTGCTCATGCATGATCTCAACATGCCCTGAGGGAAGAATGATGCATGTCTCCCTCATGACCCGCTCCCCGGGTGTAGGCTCAGCGATGACCGATGTGCCACCCCTGTAGAGGATCATCTCATCCCTCGACCTGTGGCTGTCAACTAGTAAAACAACCCAGTGCCACTGCTGAGAGGTCTCTCGCCTAGTGTGCTGAGTGTCATCCAAATATCTTGGGTGAGCCTCGCGTACCCCGCTGCTTATGCCCAAAGTGCCAAAGGACATCAACAAAATCGACTGTGCCAGTGAGTGATGTAGAAGAGGGTCGAATACGTGAGTCCCCACTGATACCATCAAGTATCGCTCATATGTCTCCTCATCGATCCTGGGTGAATTACTCCCAAAGGTAAGCCTGGTGTCCCTATTTGTGAGTATCCCTGGATGCAACACTCTAAAACCCTGCTATGCAGCACCGTATGCCCTCGCATACCACTGATCATCCATGTACTCCTCGACATGCCACTGCACATTGAGGCATACCTCTGTATACTGCTGGATACCCCAAGCTACTCTTGTACCACCCTGTACCGTCTCGTGCCATGACTGTGTCCAGGCATCGGTCACTCCTCGCATGCTATCAATGTGATGTAGGACATTCCTACTCCACAATGCAATCCCACACACTACGGTACAACACCATGCAACTCCGTGTCCACCAGAAGTCCACGACTCAATGCTAGAGGCTCCCACACATCCCTAGATGTGGTGTCCTAGAGCTGTGCCTCTACATGTCGGACTTCCTCCAATCGGTATCATCATCTCCACCGTCGCATCACTATACCTGCCGACAAATGGATCATCACTCCAAATCCTCCTCGAGGGGTCTGAGAAGTGAATCTCCCTATGTGTCAGTAGTGTTACCACCACTGCTCGGCTCCGCTGCGTCCTCTGTGCCCCACACAAAGGTGAAGAATCCTTGGCCTCATACAAGGCACCATCTGGTGGCCTGCCAATGCCACCTCCTTCGACAGGCTCCTGCCTAGGTATGTTGACCACCCCGTGATCCCGTGTATAAGTGTCATACCAAGACAACCTAGGAAGTCTTCCCATAAACTGGTTGGCCACTGGAGCTAACCAAAACTCCCCTAGCAAATGTGCATGCTCAACTGCTAGGCCAACTGTACCCTCCAAGACATAGTCAATCGACTTGCCTGGAAAATGATAGGTGATCCCACCTAGATCCCAATGCCAATCTGGGGTTCCTGTACTCCCAGCACCTGGAAACTCCTGCTGAACTATACTTGGGTCCACCACCATCTCCATAACCCACTCCACCGGGTACCAACTCAAAATCTCTCGCCATCCAACCTCAACATGTGGATGTTGTACCCAGTGCAACTTTGGTCGTCTCATACCACTATCCAAGTCAACATATGAGATCTGACTAGGTGGCTCCGTCTCTCTCTCTCCAATGGGAAGAGGTAACCCAACAATGCTGCTAGTCCCGTCCATGCATGCCTGAAGGGGAATAAACTGACGCTCCAACGTGCCCTCTGGTTGTACCATTAGGGAATCCAGTCGTTCCCCAATGCAAGCCAACTTGGCCGCCAACTTGGCACAAGCCACTCTCATGCCCTCCAACTCCTTGTCCTGCAACAAAATGGCCTCCCCAACTGACGTGGCCTTCCCTTTCAAAACTCGAAGGTCTGCCCAAAGCCGATGATACCGCTGTCTGCGACCATCATCCAATCCCTCTGTATCTCCTAGTGCCTCAACGAATGTGGATACATCTCCTGTCGCCTCACCCATCTGTTGTGTGCTACTACCACCCGAAGACTCAGACACGACTCCGGTCATCACCTCAATGGATGGCTCTACTGGTGTAGGCTCTACCTTCTCCACTACGATATCAACCGGCACGGTCAAGGAGGTCTCTAATGAGGGTGAGTCCTCTGTCACACTAGGTGTATCTTCGAACTCCCTACAATCCTGTGTGCTCTCATCCTCCAAGTGCGAGGTAACCATTTTGATGGTTTCCCTCTCCAATACTCGGTCAAGCTGGAGAGAGGTATCCAACTTCTCCACCCAAGCTTTTTCCGAACGCTCGGATGACCCATCAAATGTCGGTAGATGGAATCTACCCACTGTGCGCCACAAGCCCCCGTCATGTGACTTCCTGTTCCATCTGTGAAAGTTGCGAGGTCTGCTATCCCACTGGAGCTGAACAAAATCTCTGAATGGAAGGGCATCCCTGAACTCCTGCCCATATGCCTGATACTCAGCGAAATAATCACCCATGTGGCCAGGCTCTGGCTCCTGCTGTGCTCCTGCCCCTGTGTCCGCACCCAGAAAAGTGGGCATGGTAGAACGTGTGGGTGTATGTGATGCCATATGTTGAGTGGCATCATGCTCCAGCAAATGGTGGGATGTGCCTGAACCTTCGCCAATCTGGAAACCCCTTGGGGTTTCACGCTGTCTAGCCTCCACAGCACTGAATCTCTGTCCCATCACCTCAATCTGCCTCGACAGATCCTGTACCGATTTGAGGAGCATCTCCCCAAATCTCTTGGAACCATCATCACCTGCCATCGGCTCCTCCTGCTATGTGTCTACAGGCTCCTCATGAAATGGCACTGCCGCTCCAAAACTATACTGCGGCTTGTCTTCGGCCTCTGACTTATCCACTGAAAACTACTCAGAAAATTCTAGGAACTTGGGAAGGTGATCCTTGACCAAAACCCAGAAAAACCTCAAAAGGGTTTCTTCTAATTCCAAACTTCAAAATTTGACCCTTTGTATTTTGGCCCTTTTTCCAATTTCGTTTTTGGTACTGCAACTGCTATTGCTCTCCAAAATTCCAGCAAACCTTTGTATGATCTCTTTCCCGATGTCATAGATCACAGGCTGAGCCAGAACTATGCTCTGATACCACTGTAATATCTCAGAAGGGAAATAGACAGCAATACAAGCATACAACAATATAGAAAATGCTAGAAATAGAACATAAAGCAAATACTCATAAAAATGCCGGGAATGCTAAGCCATTTTATTAATATGAGAATATAATGAAATACAATGGATAATCAGAATGATAGCACCTATTCTTGCTTAAGGCAAGTGAAGAATTCTCTCAGAAAGATAGGAAATGGTTGCTACAAGAAACTGCGTCCCAGCTGCTAGGAAACTGCCGTAAAACTGCTGCTGCTGAGATAGACTGAACACTAGGGGCTGCTCCCCTTGCCGAAATGGGATGAAAATCTGCAAATCACCTGTACTCGCCAACCCGGACCAAACCTAGAAACCATAACAAAAATGGACCACCTCCGAAAATCACCAAAGAACCCTCCTCAAGGAATTACGCTGCCTCTGCAAGGCTCAGCACAGATGCCAAACGATAATACCGGTGACAGTGCCTCAAACTCCTTAGGAAACCTCCTCCTGGCAAAGACTGATCCTCCACACCGGATAGCAACTGAAACTCCTGCAGAAACCCCCGCAACGGAACACCTCCAACTAGAACTGCGTCCTCTCTCCCAAAGACTGCGCAGTCACAAGAGAAGCCCAGCGCCTCAGCGAAACAACCAACCAAATCTCCCGCTAAAGACTGAAGGAAAAACCTTGCCCGAGCAGGCACTCGAAGTCCCCCGGGGCTAAGGGCGAGATCTCCGACCGGAGACACTCAACGCACTAAACAGTGCTGCAGACAGGCTAAACAGCCAGCGTGCTCAAGAAGACAAAAGTCTAGCATCAAATATCATCAACAACAAGAATGAATGAAATGAGAAGGCTCCTCCCATTTTATAACGTTGGTTTCCCTCCAAAACCCCAACGTAGCCTCTCTCTCTTGCCATGTGCTCATCCTTATCTGCGCAAGAGCTTCTAGAGCATACGTGGGTCCCCTCTCTACGTGGTCTCTTGGCCCCCCCCTTGGCTCACTTAAGTTACAACGTTGTGTCTACTAGGGAGTGAACTTTATTTTTAGAGTGAGTTATGTCCCCCTCTACTCACTTTTATTTATAATTAAATTATATAAGGCAAAATTGATCAAAATTAATATTTCCAATTAGCTGCTGCTAATTGGGAATATTACAAACTAACAACCCCATCTCTCAATGGGAGAATGGGCTACAATGTTGGCGAGACACATGACTTATAGACACCATAGTCATTGTCTCTCCAAGGTACATACTCCACCCAAGTGTTCCTAGAGTATGACCTTCTTGCACTATTCTTCTCTTGGGTAACCAACCCTCAAAGAATATCGGTCCCCGACTACTCTTATCTTGAATGCCCTATCTCATTCTCAAAGAGTATCAGATGCTAGATGATTACCCAATCCTCCATTCTGTCTTCCCAGGTGAAGACTACAATGATGTGTCTATCTATTCTCTCCTCATGGCCATCACTAAGACTTACAACTATTAGTCCTAGTCTAGTGCATGACACATGAATTAGAAAATCATACACGTCACTCCCTCTTAAGTTAGGAAGGACATACTTCAAGTTTCTTCCAAGTAAGAAACTTACCACCAGGCTCCCTCTCAACTAGGGATCTGCATCAGCAATGGTGAGACAGCCAACTGCTCATGAAATTCCTCCCCTCGATGTCATGGATTTCGATATTGAGGAATCTTCAACTTTTGGCTTCATAGCGCACAGATCATCCATCACTTTCATCCACGAGTCATGTCAACCATCAAAAAGTGATTCATCAGTCTTTCTCATCTGGTCCACCTTTATGCCATGCTGCTTTCCTTTGAAGCATCTCCCAAGGATCTTACATCCTTCCACATAATAGGAAACCCTGCATAAATTCATCCAGATAAATATATACATAAAAAATTTTAAATCAATAGTTAACTTAGTGATGATCTTTCACCATGACATCTTCCTGTAGGCATCGACATCCTTTATTCAGATTAACACATCTCCTAAATATATGTATTGTCAAGGGTCTTCTTCTTTACCATACATCTATCAAAGTCCACATATCTTCCCAGGAGATCTCCTAGTCTCATCTTCTTGGCTTCCGGATGATAACGGCCTCTTTACATGGTTGTACTTCATGATCTCTTCCATTCCTTCTCTGCACAACTTCATCCCCAGGAACTTCTAGTATCCCGTTCCTTGTTTGTATACAATCACCTCATATTCCATATGAGGACATATTTAATTTCATCTGTTAGTGGCAACCTGTGCACTAGAAGAGATCCTCCTTCATACTTTATTACCTGCAACCATATGACATGACTTCACAGCATCTAGTGTCAACACATAGATATATGTACCTCATCCTTATCCTTTCGAGTCATCCTGCAACAATTTTACTAGAATGATGAACTTCATTCCCTTGAGCTACTTCATCAATACGTCATCATGTTCTAATCCCTGAATTCTGCAAGATAGAATCCCGATGAAACCTTTTTCTTTCCTTCTAGTCAGTGAATCTAGAGAGGACTCCATTAGAAAAATGTCAACACCTGTTTCCATGTTGATTATTGAATGATGACCCTTGATCCAGATGACTATCTTCCATCAATGTTGTTATCAGTGGGGTTCCCAGGAGCTACTTCTTCAAGTGCTCCTTCCATGCTTCTATCATGATGCTATTAATATACTATGCTTCCTGTCATACTATTTTACAACCAACAGAAATAACTTAAAGAGAAAGATGATCTTAATCATAATAGAGATCTTTCGCTTCTTCTTTCTTAGATTTCTTTACATCAAGTTCTTCCCTTTCATCTGTGACATGGGCTTCTTCCTTTTTCCTCTTGTCCTTCCCAGATTTAGGACAATCCCTTTTATAATGTCCAAATTCATTTCATCCAAAGCATCGTACTTTGTCCAAATTTCTTCTTTTATTTCGAGGACCAAATATTCCGAATCTTCCTTTCTTCTTGGACATCGCTGCAAAGGCTTGATTCCCTTTACTTGATCCTGTATCAGCTTTGGCTTTTAATCTTGTTTCCTCTATTTTACATAGAGACCATAGATCCTGGAATGGTGTTGCTTCTTTCTTACCGTATAAGCTTGAAGTGAAGTTTCCCCATTCTTCCAATAGAGCATTCAGTACCACCGTAGTCATCTCACTATCCAACATTACTTCTCCCAATTCCTGCAGTTGGTCTCTAATTTCATAAATCCTCATAAAAAATGAAGTGATTGCTTCCTCTCTTGACAATTTCATCTTGTATAGTTCTTGTCTCAGAGAGATTGCTTCTCCTGCAGTACTCACAGAGAATAGCTCCACCAGTTTCTAAATTCTCATATATTTCTTTCGCAGTTTCTAGTTTTGATACATAGGGTATGAGTGATTCCTTAATGGATTCTATGTGAATCCTCTAGGCTCTGATTTCTCCTTTCATGTATATGGCATGAGCTGGAGCATCTTCTTTTGAGGGTTGAATTGTAGATCCTTCAATGTAGCCCATAACTTCTTCTTCGATTAGATTCAAATCTATCCTCTTCTTTCATGCACTAAAGTTTGATGGCCCAACCAATTTGTTGCTCTCTTTGCAATAAGTCATTTTGCAAGATTTAGATGAGGTCATAGATACTTACTTGAATAGAGTGACTTCCTCCTTCTAGCACCTTCCTTGATGATGATGAATTTGAAGTTAGGAACTCTCTCTTAGATTGAATTCTCCAATGTAGATGTTTTCAAAGGTATTGGATAAAGTTGGATGGTGCTTGATGATGTGTGTTCCAACAATGTCTTCAATGTCATAAATCTTTGATGGCAAAGATTATCTCCTTGATGAGTGGATCCTTTGAATGAGATTGAAGGTCTTCTTGAAATGGCTTGAGAATATTCCTTGCAAACTGATTTGACTTTTCAACGCAAACTTTGATCTTGACTTTGATTCTTGCTTCCTTGAGTGTCTCCTTGCTAAGTGGCTCTTATCTTTAGCACCTTAGCTCTGATACCATGTTGAAAATTAGGTAGGGCTATGCTTAATTCAAATTCTCTACTTGATAATCACACCAACTCATTTAGTGTTTGTGAGTTTGATAGAGAGCTTGGAGAGTGTTCAGTGTTTGCCGGAGCAGTGATCTTGGAGGCTTGGAGGTGGAGTTGGAGCTATCTTCGAGATAGTTTGGAGCTGTCAATAGCGTTGGCATCTTCAAGAGGACGCTAAGGAAGCTAGTTTGCATTGCCAGGTAAGAATTTTCACTTGAAAAATCCATCATTTCATTACTGTTCATGTATTTATTTTCTCATGTGTTTAGCTATTTTATTGCTCACAAATCTCTAGTCCTATGCTATCAAATTTTGTATGTTTGAATGTGCATTTTGTTTCGTAAATTTAGCCTTAGTTGTCCATTTATCTTAGCTGCAATTTTTTTTAAATGGCAGATTTATTTCCAAATTTCAATTATTTCAAGTCAAGATGCCTCCAAAAGCCAAGGACAGTGCATGGGCCCATTGTGATGTAGTTGAGGGAAAGATGGTATGCAAACTTTGTCAAAAATGTATTGGAGGTGGGGGTATTCTTAGATTGAAACATCACTTGGCTAGGATAAGAGGCAATGTAATGCCATGTGATGCACCTAAAGCAGTGTTAGGTCCAGTTAGGGCAGAATACCTTGCCAAGCTTGAAAAGTTTGAGGAGACTAAGGCTAGGGAGAAGGCCATCCAAGATGAAATTGCAAGGAAGAGGGAAATAGTAGAAATGCTGAGAGAGAGTGGGTATGAAAATGATGAGTATGATATTCAAGACTCCACTTCTATCCCTTCCACCAATAACCCCTTTCACTATGTTCCTCTTGTTGACAAAAGATCAAACCCAACAAAGAAACCCAACCTCATAAGTTATTTCTCATCCACTGCTAATCCCACAGCCACTGCCTCCACGTCCCAGCCAACTCCAAGTCGTCAACCCACTTTGGATCAACATTGGAAAAAACAATGCAAAGAAGCTTCTTATTCATACATTGCTAGATGGTGGTATGATTCATATATCCCATTTAATGTTGCTCGCTCACCTTATTACCAAGCTATGTGGGACTCTGTTTTTGTTGCAGGAAAGGGCTTCAAAGGCACTACTGCGCATGACTTAAGGGGAGCTCTTTTGCAACAAGAGATTTGTAATATTGATGAGTATTTGGCTGAATATAAAGAGTCATGGCTCAAAACAGGTTGTTCCATCATGTCAGATGGATGGACTGATGGAAAGAACCACACTATCATTAACTTCCTTGTTGCTTGCCCTCGAGGAACAATGTTTTTGAGCTCAGTTGATGCATCTGATAAGGTGAAGGATGCAACCCTTCTATTTGAGCTTTTGGATGAGATTATTCAGGAAGTGGGAGAGCAGAATGTTGTGCAGGTCATCACAGATAATGCCTCAAACTATGTTCTTGCTGGAAAGATGCTTGAGTTCAAGTATAATACCATAATTTGGACTCCATGTGCTCCACATTGCATAGACCTCATGCTTGAGGACATACGCAAAGTGGAATGGGTAAAAAACACTATAGAACATGGCAAGTGCATTACAAAATACATTTACAACCACTCATGGGTATTGAGCCTAATGAGGAAAAACACTGGGGGCAAAGAGCTTGTTAGGCCTGCCATTACGAGATTTGCAACTCACTTCCTCATGTTGCAATGTCTCCATTCTCAACAGAAAAACCTGCAGAAAATGTTTTCTTCTGATGATTGGACTGAATCCCGGTGGGCTCGTAGACAAGATGGAAAAGACACCAAAAAGAAAGTCTTTGACATTAATTTTTGGAAAAGGTCTTCAGAGCTGATAAAAATTACTGAGCCCCTTGTTAAGGTGCTAAGGATGGTGGATGGGGAAAAGATGGCAATGGGATACATTTATGAGGCTATGGATTAGGCCAAGGAGCAGATACGGGCAGCTTACAGGGAGAGGTTAGCTAAATATGGCCGGATATGGGAGATCATTGATAACAGATGGAACAATCAACTCCATCGTCCTATACATGCAGCTGGGTATTTTTTGAACCCAAAGTATCATTATAGAGCTCAGCTAGGAGATCAGCAGGATGGGGAGGTCAGATCTGGATTGATTGATTGCTTGGAGCGCATGATCCCTAACCGTGCAGACCTTTTGGAAACACATAAACAACTTACTCTTTTCAGTATGGCAGCTGGTACCTTTGGAAAGAACTTGGCGAAAATGGCAAGAGATGTGGATCAACCAAGTAAGCAATTCCAATTTGTTTTTCTTTTCAAGTTAAATTGTTTGTAAATAAGTAATGAAATGAACTATGTTACTAATGAATGTCTTTTTATTTGCAACACATTGGTGGGAGTCATTTGGCGGCCAATGTCCTCAATTGCAAAAGTTTGCAATTAGAATCCTCAGCCAAACTTGCAGTGCTTCAGGTTGTGAGCGCAATTGGTCTGTTTTTGAGCGCATACACACAAAGAAGAGAAACCGTTTGGAACAGAAACGGTTAAATGATCTTGTGTTTGTGAAATACAACCTTCGCTTGAGGCGGAACCAACTGATGAGCAAAACACCTGATCTAGATCCCATTGTGTTGGATGATATTGATCCAACATCAGAATGGGTGGAGGAGATTGAAAATCCAGTGTTTGAGGCTGATTTTGATTTTGATGCAGCAGTAGTGGGGGGTGAATTTGAAGTAGATTTGGTGGCGCCATCAGATGCAGACCCAGGATTGGTAGTTGCATCAAGCAAAGGCAAACAACCAATGGACGACACTAGTCATGCACCTCGAGTAACTTGTGCTTCCATTAGGTCCACTTCTATTGTTATTGGTGGCAGGGGTACTGAGGTTGCAGATGAGCCTGAGGCTGAGGCATCCTCAGACTCTGATCCAGATGATGTCTATGCAGCGCCAGCAGCCGATGTTGATCCTGTGTCTAGTAGTGGTGATGAATTTGATGATTGATCATCATTCATGTGTAGTCTTGTATTAGGCCAATGGCCTCATAGCTTGTAGCATTGTTTTTGGACTTTATGGGCCATTTGGAGCCTCATTGCTTATGTATTTTTCGATGATATGTATTGCACTCGGTGCCATTTTGATATATTCACCTTTGCATGGTATATAAATGAGCAAACTTTGCATATTTTGTCTCTATTGGTTTGGAATCATGGTTGCAAATCTTAAAAATAGTTTTTTTTATTAAAAAAATAATTATTTAATGTATTTTTTTAAAACCGGTTCATTGAGATCTGACCGCTACTGGTTAGACCGGTTCCGGTTCGAAACCTGGTTCATTAGGTCCACCGGTCCAGTCACCGGTTCCGGTTTTAATAACTATGGGCTAACCATCGAATCGGGCAGAGGAGACAAGGGTACAAACCTTGCCCACTCTTTTCATCGAATCCCCCCACCAATCCTTGCCCAAAAGTGTCCACGATAAGTAAATAAAATTACTCAACTAAACCAATGAAAAGTCATACCTTCGAGGTTGGGAGACCCACTTTCAAACATACAATCATAACAGATGGGCGAGGGACCACAAGGATGACTCAGGTGGCAGAGAAAATGGCACATCGAGCTATCAGGTGGCTAAAGGAGTTACTGCCTGTCAGTTGAGGACCATCTTGGAGAACCATTTTCGACTAGGGATATCACCCACAAAGTGGTGGGTAACATCTGACTCTAACTGAGGCATGATCTCTCTAGAGAGTGCACAAATGTACTCAAACGGGGAGGTCATGAGAACTCTAGCAATCTCTTGGGTCCACAAACTTGTCACCTACACATATCACAAATCAAACACACGGGGCAGCATGGTTTTGTGATGTTTCATGCTCACACATGTTTATATTAGGCCACTAAAAATCAACTAATATATAAATTTTCAAATGCAGTTTTAATCTAAATGCAAATAATCAAGCATGAAAATATCATATGATGTTAATTCTGATGAGAAAATCTATATGAAATGCATCCCATCCTAGCATGCATATAATACAGGCCTAATTCAAAGTGTAATCATAAAGCCAGTGCAACCAACCTATCATCATATCAATATAAATATGTCTGCCTATATTATTATTCATGTAGCAAATCCCAAAGCGAACATGGACACAATCACATGGAGGATGATGCGGGTTGGAAGTCGGAAAATATGATATATATTCAATGTAAAAGGAAGCCCTAGAAAGAAAATAATTCAATCTAGAAGCATGAAGCCTTCCTTCTAAGCATAGGATGGAAGAATGAATGAACGAACTCAAGAACTCCCTATCACAATCCTCTTTCATGATGTTATGCCTCATGGATGCCACAGGGTTATGATAGGAACGAAAACAAGATTCGGAACACAGTAGGACACAACAGATTGTTTGCTCAATGGAACAATTGTATTCGCAATCCCATGGGTATGAGGAAGGAGGGATACATCTAATGGATGTTTCTTCCTCAAAATCATACCTAGGAGGGGAAGAGCGATCATCAATGATGGTGACAATGTGAGAATGGGCAAGGTGTGGGTTCGTGGGTAAAGCAGCTATGCTAATGGGATCCTGGAGAGGGCATGGGAAAACAAGGCCTTTGGCAGTGTCATTAACGGTGTCATAAATGGGGCCCGCCATTTCCAATAAACCTTCTTCATGTGAGGGAAAACCACAATCCTCCCTTTCTATGGTGTGAGTAGGAATATCATTATGAGTAATGTCCTGGAGAAAAGGAGAATCAATTTCAACCTCATTTTCCATGCCAGTGTCATAAATAGGGTCACTATCAAAATGATGGCTGCCCACATCCCATTTTCCCTCATTAATGCACAAGAAATGAGAAATGTCATCATCACGAGAAGCTACAATACTCATATTTTCAAACCCTCTCTCTTGAATGAAAACCCCTTCTTCATGTTGTTGATCTTTATGGACTTCAATGGGGTTTTCACTCATATCATTGACATTCTCAATCCTTAAATATGCATCTCGAATCTCTTCTATGTTGATTTTTAATGTACCTTGGACAAGTGGTTTCCCAAGGGTTAGTCTCTACCTAGGTAAAAGTGTAAAAAATAATTGTTTTCCTAAGTGTGACATTATAAAGTGAAAGTGACTTTATAAATGGTAGAGTCAATATTAAATTATAAAGTGAAAGTGACTTTATAAGTGGTAAAGTCAATATTAAATTATAAAGTGAAAAGTGACTTTAAAGATAAAGTACAATGTGGGTACTTTATTTAATGGGTGAGTTAAAAAATAGAAAGTGAGAATTAAATGCACATTTATTCTCATCCCTTGATCTAAACGAATCTGAGCCATTAGATTTTAGGGTTTCCCAAAAGTCATTTAGCAAAACAAAAGAGGGAAAAGAAAAGTGAGACTGCATTCATTCATACTTCATGAGCAGATTGGAGAAAGGAGGCTGAGAGTTGGAGAAAAGTTCTAAAAGAGAAATTTGTTGCAGCAAGCTGAAGGAGTGATTTCCGGGCAATGTTGTGCATGGAAATCAAGGCATAGAAGACAACAGTATGTACAGTTCGAACAACATTTAATGATGTGAGTTGCACGCAGTTCGAGGGTTGTTTCGAGCAAATAATAAATAAAAAATTTGGAGAAAAAATCTGTACAATCCGTACGCAATCCGTAGAATATTGTCCATGTCCGTACAGTATTGTTTCAGCTTCAAGTGGGCATGGAAATCGAGACAAAGTGGGCACGATTTTCAAGGAGTTTTGGGCTAAAGAGATAAGTTGTATCTTGTTGTTTTTTTGTCTACAAATGTATTTTTCCTGAACTTGAAAGATAAATAAATTTGAAGAGCTCTCTAACAAGTTTTCCCCAGAGAAGATTGAAGGAGTTTTGCCTGGGTCTAAGTTGACCAAAAATCTATGTGTATTTTTTATATGTTGCTGGTTTGTTTATGTCCATATTTATTTTCAGCATATTTTGACAATTCTATGCGTTTTAATCTGAAAATTTCATTTCCAAAATTCTATATGTTGAATGTAAGTTTATGGGAAAGGGCATTTAACTGAATGGGAGTGATAAGGTGAAATTAAAACTGGGTTGGGATTGCAGGAAACTTTTTAGTCATCAAATTTCAACATTCTATGGCATTGTGGTCATCATGACCTTCTTTAGATGGATTCGATTCTTCCACATATTTTTTACTTTCATGATGATCCTCCACACTTGAGTTTTCTTCAAGATCACCCCAACCATCCAACTGATTACATTCTATGGGGCTTTGCAATTGATTATAATATTTTCATTGATAAGGTCAGTCAAAATGTTAAAAGCGCAGGTTTGGTTAGCAAATTCAAAGAGACGACTAAGATCCTTCTCATAGGCACACATTATTATGTAGAGTTGTTTTTGTGTTGTCCTATGAAACCTGAGCATGAATTCTTTATCCATGTTCTCCAACAAATATTCATAAAACTCAACATATTAGTCCACATCTTTTTGTAGTTCTTGAAGGTCTTGATCATTGAGTTCTACAAATGGAGAGCTAGGGGTATTTTCTTCTTGAAAATATTCCATTTTTCATGATTTTGCATATTACGATTAAAATGGAGTCGTAAGGGTGAATTAAAATGCCTTGATAGATGCCTGCTTCACCCCAAAAGCATTAACTTTGAAGTTCAATGAAGAACTAGGGCTTCGTTCTTCCAATGGAGTCGCCAAGAATGATATGTCAATGATGTCGTAAGGATAACAAGACACGTGTCTCGTGTCCCCGGAAACGACGCCAAAAATGTTACCGCTCAAACCAGCAGGGGTCTTAAGAGGGGATCCTATATAACAATTACTAGGTCAAGTTGAAACAGTGGAGCGATAGCCCACTTTCGCCTCAACTAAGGCTCCCATCTCTTCACGAACTTTCACCGTTAGGAGGAGTCACAGTATGAGAGGAATCACAAGAATAAATAGATCAAAGATCAAATATGGGGCAACTCTTGAAGCCTATTCACAAGAGAGACTCAACTATATGGCTTGCTTGCCTAGAAGGAAGGTGATGGGCTCTCTAGGAAGGGCTAAGAGGGTACTTAAGCCTAGGTTTTGGCAATACCCTTTATCAAGAAGCTTCCTAGGTCTAAGGATCCCTGTGAAGAAACGGATTCTATGTAATCATTGTGGAATTTGAGTTGTAAAGTTGTGGGACAACAAAGAACCCAAGTGGACCCAAACTAGGTCAAGGATATGGAATTTATAAACCAAGGAGGGACTTGACCTAATTAGGGGAGAGAATAAGATCAAAGGACAACTTTTCAGCATTGAGCCAAGTGAGAACATTAACCCAAATCAACCTAGGGCAAGAATTAGTCTTATGTCTAGGGCTTGCTATATCTCGGGATTACAACGCTAGATTTGCCTCAAACTTGGAGGTCCTCTAGAGAAAACCCCATCACAGTAAGGGACCAAAAATCAAGGTGTTTGGATGGCTACAAAGGAATTCGATCGATGGCCTAGGTGACCCTCTAGGGTTAGGCCTAGAATTGGGAAGAGTGAAGAAAAGAAAGGTAAATCTAACCACCAAGACGATGTGAGGATCAATGCCTTTCTTAGGGGCCTTAATGGAGCCAAGATACACCTAGATCAAGGAATTTGGTGAGCTAAGGAGCCCAAATTAACCTTCGCTAGCCTTTCAAGGGCATCAATTGCGTAATTAGATATTTATACTTCAAATATGCTGAAGTGATGAAGTTTCGAGGTCTTTCAACCTAAGAGGTGCCTCTAGGAACATTCACCCAATCCCTCAAAGAGCAACACATGCATTAAATCACTTATTCAAAGTCTCAGAATAATTTCACACTACATTAACCCGTACAAGAATAATGATAACAATATACATGCATTTGACAAGATAACAAGAATAGCGTTAAAAGTTCACTTACATGAGAGAGAGACTATATCCATTCATCAACTTTGCATTAGAAATAAGCTCCAAAGACAATAGCAAAAATCCAAACATCATAATGCATCAAGAAACTCCAAAAAATCATCCAAGAAAAAAGTGTCAAAATCTCTCCAGAGATACTAATCCAATCCAAGTGGATGATGAGAGGAATGAATAAGCCTCTCATCAATTTATATCCTCTCTAAAGAGTTTGATTTTCCTAATTAGGCTTAGTTAAGCCCCAAATAATAAAATAATGTGCAATAATAACATCCCTTGGTGACAAGCCCACCAATACAGCTCAATGACATAAAAATAAGCCTCTCAAGAGGGAAAATAATTAACATAATGAGTCATTGGGCCATTGAGGAGGCCTAGTTGAGTCCAAAGTGTGCCATGGAGAGAGAATGGACTCCAAACATAGAGGACAAGGGGTTGGCCCCTTGATATCCAAGCAAGTCACATGTGATGTCCCCAAGTGGGTGCGGGGACACTATGACATCCTCATGGTCTCCAAGTGAATCGATAATGTCTGTAAACCATCTATGAGGGCTAGGATGATGACATAAGCCATCATTTTGACTCTTGCAATGAGACACACCTTCATCTGGAACCTAGAACCTCTGCCAAGTGTGTGGTACAAGTGTGGAGTTGGTTGGCCATGGTGATCCAGGTGCATCATCCTCATCCAAAAGGTGGAACACGAGCAATCACTAAATGGTGTTGGGTATCCATGAAGTACTTATGAAAATTTGTGAATCTTATACTTATGCAGAAATCTTTACTGTTAATCTGGTTATGCTCCTCCTACTTAGATAAGTTATTAACTGAATAAATTCAAGTTAAAATCGAAGCAAAACACATAACAGATCTTCACAAATTCAGATCTAGAACAAGTTTATGCACACAGAGACAAAGTGACACAGATATTTTCTGGACAAATAGTCCCCGAAAAAACCCAACGTGAGAAAATCGGTCTTCTAGCTGCTGGAGGGTTTTATTATTAAGAATTTTCTGAATACAACAAATCTGGGTTCCAAATCTGGAAAAGCCAAAATAATAACTGACCCACACCCTCAAACGGGAGTTACAGAACTCAGCCAAGATTAGGGCCTAGAAACCCTAGTGTTGTCCCAGAAAGCCTCTGCGTCAGCCTCTGAAGCCTCTGTGTCCCTCAGCGTTGCTCCGGAAAGGGCTGCGTTATCCCAAACTGGGTGACGCAGTCCTTACGCTACCCCTTAGGGTCTCTGCGTAACCCCTGAGGGCTTCCAGCTGAAAATTACACTGTCCTTGAGGGACTACGCTATCCTTGTTGTTGGTGCTCTCCTGCATCTCTGAGCTGATATCTGCCTCTTGTTGATTGTAGACTCCGGGATCAAATCATCCCCTTGGCCTAAATTCCCCTCTCTGCAGCTGAAACACTTTTGAGAATCCTTAGCAAACCCGCCCTAGAATCTCAGCTTAGCTTCAGTGTTTCGCCTCTGTGTCTCTTTACAAATGACCCCAAGCCTTTCCTTATACTTTTCTCGTTAGGAAACCAATGGCCATGATCAAATCTTGAATCAATGGCTAAGATTAAAAGAAAGTTTGATCCATGTGACTTAAGACAATTTCATCACATGTTTAATTAAATTCACTTTAATTATTTAAGTTCCCTAAGTTTTAACTTAGGAAATACATTAAAATAATTAATTAATTTAATATCTCCTAAACCAAATGAAATTTCCCAAATCCATTTCTGGGTCTTGTAGATCAAGCGTACTCTAGTCCTTCCTCAAAATTTGGGAACTAGAGTACAACTGATGCTACCCCAAATACACATAATCTCAACAGTACCCTCTACTATAGTGGAGGTCCATTGCTCTCAACACTCACCCTACAAGTGCCAATGTGGCCCTCAGGAGGGCTTGGACCTCATACAAAGAGACCAATCCCCAAATGGAGACCCACCTGCAATCTTGCATAAGATCCAATGCATCCCCTTTCCCTCCAATACAACAAATCATTAGAGTAATCAAGTTAAAGAGCTTACAAACCATGGGATCAAGTGGGTACTTCATGGTGGCATGTCCTTCCATAGTGGGCTTTGGCATGTACAGGTGTCTCCAAGCTCAACCATTGTAGGGGATTACTTGTCCATGGTACATCCATCAAGTGGTAGGTGGCATGTAATATAATAATGGGACGACGTGGGGATCATGGGAAGGCTCCAAGCCACATGCCATGGTACAAGGGTAGCTATAATAGGGGAAGCCCACAGTTGGGTATATGAGTGTAGGAGGGAGAAAATCATGGTACATGAGTTACCCCGACCTTTGTTTTTCCACCCTTCTTCATATGCTTTTTGCCTTTGATTGATTTTTCTTCATAACTTCTCGGGGGTCCAGGGAATGAGAGCATGATGTGTAGGATATAGCAGTAGATACCCCCTTTTAAGGTGGGGCAGTTCATTGCCCACTAGGGGTTGGGACAATCATGCATCCCTTACTATGAAGGGGGCTCATTTAAGGCCCATAGGAACCAGGGTGATCGCCATGAATGAGGGGTAGAGCTCATGGTTGGTTTTTTCCCACGTGCTAAATCTGTATGTCCCAGTTATCTTTTGCATTTTGTGGTGCATTTCCTATTGTAAGTGGCCAAGTCGTATTTTTTCTTTTCTTTTTAGCTGCATCAACCTCCAGGCATCGTTCCAACCTCAACCCAAACTGTGGACAAGGGGAGGGGGAGGCTAACCCTATGTGGACATATGTGGACCCAAATGGGAAAAGTGATGAATGTGATTAAAACGAGCGGAGGGGAGTGATGTATATGGTGTCGGGAAGCAGGACCACGCAACCAAAATCGGGCTTTCCCATGTAGTGCTAGCCCTAAAGCTAATGGCCAATAAATGAGATTCCACGAGACTAGGATACAAGGCTAACCATCGAATCGGGTAGAGAAGACAAGAGTACAAACCTAGCCCACTCTTTTCGCCGAATACCCCCACCAATCCATACCCTAAAGTGTCCATGATAAGTAAACAAAATTACTTAACTAAACCAATGAAGAGTCATACCTTTGGGGTTGGGAGGCCCACCTCAAACATACGATCATAACAGATGGGCAAGGGACTACAAGGCTATCTCAGGTGGTGGAGAAAATGGCACATCGAGTTATCTGGTGGCTGCAAGGGGCTGCTGGCTGCTGGCTAAGGACCATCTTGGAGAAAAAAAATCTCCTAGGGATATCACCCACAAAGTGGTGGGTAACAGACACCACACATGCAGGAAGAAGAAAGATTTTCTTGATCTGCATTGACCTATTTCTTTGGACTGAGGGTGACTGAATTTGGTCTTGGGCATTTTACTTCTGTATGGGCTACTATCTTTTGTCAACTAGAAGGCCGAAACACTTCAGAGACGTGGATACTTTTGCTGACTGTAACTTCACTCCTTTAAAGTGGCATTGACCTGAAGCTTACCCAGGGTTTTGACTGAAATTGTTGGGCCAAGTTTGTGGAGAGTTCGTTGATTACTTCAGGACCATTTTCAGCCTCTTGTCACAGGGATCTCGGGCCAGAATTTCGCCCTATTTTGCAGACATTATTCATTGGACAAAATTGAATTATCCCTCCTATTAGCAGACTTTGATTGGTATTTCATTGTTGACTAATTTGGATTTGTTGGAACATTCTGATGTACTATTGATAGACAGAATCCCTCTCTCATAAGGAAAAAAAAAATTGTTTTCCCCTTGTGGGTTTTTCCCTGGCTGTGAGCCTAATCTTGGTGTCTCATCTCTTATTGTTTATTGTCTTCTGTGCTCTCTATTTACTGCCCTTGTTGAAGAATTCATGGTTGAAGTTTTTCATGTATAAAGAAGGAACAATTTGCATCAATAGTAGTTACCAATTGTGAAAAACTATTCTAGTCCATTGCAACATTAGAATTTCAACAATCTGCCCAAAAAATCCCTGGAATCTGCAAGAAACATCCATAAAATTTGTTCGGAATGTTGCTGAAATCTGCCCGGAACATTTTGTGGATGGTCAGCGAGTCCTTGAAATCCCCAGCAATTTGGGGATGTTTCCTAAGGGTCCCTAAGTTCCTGAAATGCGGGAACGCAGGTTTTTCTTGACTATGGGTCCCCGTGCAACATAGAAATTTTAAGGCCATTCAGAAGTCAGATTGAAAGAGAGGGTGAAAAAATTTCAATTCTATCAAGGAAGGATTGCAGCATTCATTCATGGTTGTGAATAAATTAAGCTATAAAGATAACCAGCATCTCCAGCACAAAAGAAAAACCAATATTCCTTATAGAAAAAGCACCTATGCTTTACATATATAAAACAGATCTCATTGTGAAGAATGAGGATCCACACATCAAGAACAATGCAAAGGACCTCAAAGGCAATTGCAAATTTTAAGAACAATTAGAATGTATAGATCTTACTTTCTGATAAACCACCTCCTGCGGTAAAACGAGCAGATGGAGTCCTAAAGTATTGAATCTCTTACATCTGCATACAGTCATAACAATATCATTTTTTTATTAACTTATAGGATTTAAAACACTTTATTTTTCAATAACTTTAAAAAACATTACTAAAATGTGTGAAAATTACCAAACATAAAGATAAGCAACAATACACCAATTTAAAACCATTCTAGAAAAGCTGCAATTATAACTTCAAAATAAAAAAGTTCCAGCTGCCGCAGCCAAACCCTACAAAAGTTCTGAAACTGATTGAAAACTGATAAAAAGATGAAGGAAACTACACGAGTATCAAAGTCGACTGGGCCTTTTTTCAAATCAAATTTATTCGTCATATCAAAAAAGACATTTTCCTTCCAAATGAAGTTGACTTTAGTCAATCATGCCAACAGGGAAAGGAGGATTTTCCTGAGAGAAACAGAGGTAACCACAGCCACTCTAAAACAAGTTGTTTTCCTTTTCCTAATTGGGAAAACTTAATGCTGCTTTTTATTTTAGTGGAAAATACAGGCATTGATCTATTTCCTCATCCATTGATATCATCTCTTGAATTTCGAGAAGCTTCCCTAATTGAAAGACTGTTAAAATTGTGCAAAATTAACAGATTATCTGCTATTCCGGGCACTGGAAGAACATTTTAAAATGATTCTGTGCTTTTCTAGGCCAGCAATGACAAAATGCAGAACATAAAGTTTTATCTTATCTGGACATCAAAACAGAGCTTTGAACATAGTGGCTAATTTTGATGGAAATACTCCACAAATTTTGTTGTCGGAGATCTAAAATTATCAGAATGAATCTCAACAATAAGGTAAACAATTGGCTGTATGATCCCTGAGGATTGTCAATAGTTTTGTTGCCCTGCTGTAAATATGGTTTTTACCAAGAAGATAAAAGAAGAGAGAAAAGAAAAAAAAAAACAAGCAAAAAAACAAATATAATAAAAAACCACCCAATCCAACCATTCGTGAAGTGCAACTTGGTAAAAGGGTAAGACACTTGTGGAACAGGGGAGATTGAAAAGTGACAAAGAAGAGAAGCTCTGCTCTGCAATGGAGTCTGAAATTCAGGAACCTGAATTTCATTATGAACAGAGAGAGATAACATAGGTGCAGCATAACCGACATGCAAAATATAGATTGGATCAGAATTTCCATTTGTTTTAAGCATCTGGATATTTAAAATTTAAATCAAGCTCAAAATTTTCAAATCAAGTTGGTATTAGAGCCCTAAAATCCTAATTACCTGTCACTTCTCTTTGGGTTTATGCCTCTTAACTGAAGCCAGTACAGCAAAATAGGTGAACCATTCTTGGACGGTTTGAACTCTGATAGAAGAACCCAAAAACATATCAGAATTCCTGGAAAGGGAGATTTGGTGGAAGAAATAAATCCTGCCATTCACTTTGACCAATTGGAGAAGAGCGTTAGCCAATTTCACTGAGTTGTTCACCCAATTCTTGGAGTCTAAAATGAACAAGCGCCGAAAATCCACGAATTGAGGAAGAGAAAAGCAATCACTCCAAAGAAGATGAAGACAGGCAGAACAAAAGGAAAGGTAAGCAACCTCAAATCCCCTTTCCATGTTCTATACAGACTTTGGGTAGTACGGCAATCATTCTGCAACTTTTGAAGTTGAGGCTAGGCTGGAAATCCAGCCATGTGATGCACAGTGGAAGCAACAAATGGTTGAGACAATTGGAGGTGTAGCTTGCCATTCAAGGCTTCAGTGATGAACAAAAGGTTTACTTTGGTCATTGAAGATGACAAACTATGTCTTGGTGTGGTGGGAGAGCTATGTGCAATCTCACAGAATTGGGAAGGTGAACTGGGATAAGATCGAGAACCTGTTGAAGGGCAAATTCCATCCCACTGGATATGAAGAAGAGTGGCAATACAAGCGTCAGTAATTCCCGCAGAGACAGGGGGCACATTGACTAACAATGGACTTTGAATTTCGAAAGCAAAGTCAATCGAAATATTTCACAAGAAGATCTGGGACTGTTCATAAAATAACTTAGAGACTCCACAATCATATTCAAAGAGAACTTGGTTTATTTGAAATCAAAAATCTTGATGATGCTAGTAGGAAGGCCAGGCCATAAAGGGCTAGAAGAAGGAAAAAATACTGCTATTACTGTTCAAAATTCAGTGCAGTAAAAAAATTGAAATTCTTGCAACCAGGATGGGCACACAAAAGAGAAATGCTATTAGCTCACCCAGAGTTGAACCAAAGAAACAAGAAAAACACGGAATAGAAATCCATGCTGAGCCAAACGGAAGGACAAGATATTGACGAGGCTAATGAAGCAGATAATAAAATCTCACTCTTATGGTTTGTTACCTCCCAAACCTGCACTCAAAGATATTCAAAGTCCCAAAACCAAATGCAACCCTAGAAGCGCTTAGGAAGGTTGCCCATTGTCACCAAAGCAACTATTTCTCTCAATTTAGGCCAGCTCTCCTCCAGCACAAGGGGGACTTCCTTGAAAAGAATGAGTAAAATAATTTACAAATAAATGGGGTGGTGGATGAACAAAACCAGTGCGGTTCCAATGGTAGTGATGAAGTCAAGATCAACAACTAAGAGGGTTCGAATAGTATAGAAGTTGTACTCTGTTACTTTTTGCAGCATCAAACAGGTGTTCTAGTCTCGATTTGTGTCAGAGGATAAGAACGCGAAATCTTCAAAACCCAAAAAAGGTTTCGCGAGATAAGCTTGTGAAACGCCTTAATTAAATTAATTAGTCGTCATTTAAATTTTTCCTAAGTCTTACTTAGAAAAATTGGTTAATTAATAGCAATTAATTAAGGAAATTTGAGAATGTTCTAGAAACTCACACAGATCAATCTTAGTTGTTGATGGAGATCTAATCATGGCCGTTGGTTAACCAAAAAGAGATTATAAGAGCAACTTAACGGGTTGGAGACAGAAACACCAAGAGAGCAAGTTCCTTGGCAGATCGAGCTATCCAGCTGTAGAGGTCAAACAGGGAAAAAGAGTTCGAGCTAGAAGGGACATAGGAGTGAGAGGAAGCAGAGACGGTGATTTCCAGTGTATTTCCAGTGCCAGAGAGTCAGCAGCAATAGGGCCGAGTTATTCCTTAGTGAGGTTGTGTAGGGCCTGTGCAGGCAGCTTCAAAGGTCAATTCAATTTAGCTTGGAGTGAGGGTTGATTCAATTGCTACTGGTCAGGAAATTTTCCAGAAGACCAAGCGAGTCATCTTCAAGGGTTGAGTTAGGCAAAACAACATCAAAGCACTTCCACAAGCAGTGTGAGTTTGGCCTGTGTAGAGGTTGATGCACTTCCACAAGCAGTGTGAGTTTGGCCTGCGCAGAGGTTGAAACTTGACACAGGGGCTTTCGAGTGGCCCAGTTTGAGCAAGTTTCGGAGCTGGGATCAGTGTCAAGTGAGACAAATGGTCTCACTACTATTTTTGGCTAGATTATTTTGCTGCAGGATCACCAGATTGGCATTCAAATATTATACTCAGATTTCACTGTTGCATATAATAAAATAAACACTCATCTATTGAACTGGTTTTCCCACATTGTGTTTTTCCGGGAAATTTTGTCCAAAAAATAATGGAGTTAATTTTATTGTGTGTGCGCTCTATTTTCTTAGTTCCAGTTTTACTTTTGCAACATATTTTATTTTGGTAAAAATTGCAGTAGTGATTTTAATTTTTGTTTTCCATAATAGCAAATAAAGTGATCATAATAATATTCAGTTAGAAGAATAATTTCCAGTTCGATGCAATAGTGAAAATTTCACATGGTATCAAAGCAGTGTTGAAGACATATCAGAAGCTCGGTAGCAAAAGAGAAATTTTGCAATTCTGAGGGATT
The DNA here is from genome assembly GCA_034641835.2 of Pinus albicaulis. NCBI lineage: Eukaryota > Viridiplantae > Streptophyta > Pinopsida > Pinales > Pinaceae > Pinus > Pinus albicaulis. Next base: position 113,057,706 of record CM076584.1, on the reverse strand, counting down.
TTTTGGGCAGAGTTTCTCTAATCTACGCAGAGGCTAGCCAGGAGTGCGAATAGGCAGAGGCAAGGTTCGATTTTCAATTTGCAGGCAACAGAAAATTCGAAGAGCCTCAGTTGCAGTAATTTGCAGATAGTGGTGTTGCCGAGATGCAGTTCCGATAAGCAGATCAATAATTTCGTTGAGCAGATCTGGGCGCAATTCATTTGTAGCAGGTTTTGCAGCAACAAATCAGCGCTGACAAATAGGCACATGAAAAATTATACTCAGGATGTCTTCAGCAGAATTCTCATATTTCTCCTGTATGGCATTGACAGACTCAATATTCAGGAGGCAACAAATTTGTCTTCCAGATTGGAGGACAAATTCTCTTAGATAGCTTGCCTCTCTAGCTCAGCTTCAGACGGAGTCTGGTATATAGACAGTAGAGTGTCAGCTCACATGACAGGAGTAAGAGAATATTTCGTCAACTACAATGAGGAGGAAATGGACTTTCAGATAATAATGGGAAACATGGCTAAATGTACTCCAGTCGAGAGAGGTACCATTGACATTCACAGCGAGTCAGGTGCAAGCACCAGTGTTACAGATGTATTGCATGTGTCGGGACTAGGTATGAACCTAATTTCAGTATCCCAGCTACAAGATAAGGGATATGATGTCCACTTTGTAGGGAAGGTGTTTATCAAACACCAAAATTGCAGGAAGGTGAAACACATTGGGGTCTAAAGCAATAGATTGTATAGGTTGTAGTTTGACACTCCAATGGCACTAGTCAACAATGGCAGTAACAATGGGAGAGACCAAAATTAGTTATGGCATAGGAGGATGGGAGACTTACATCATGGAGCACTTAGAATGCTTAGGGAGACAATAACAGGTGCTCCAAAACTATGCACAGAACATGATGATGTGTGCAAAGGATGCATACTTGGAAGTATGCTAAGGCAGCGTTCCCAAGAAGTGACAGCAAATCAGATGGTGTGTTACAACTTATACACTCAGACATTTGTGGCCCTATGTCCACTAGATCCCTTGGAGGGTACAAGTACTTCATTACTTTCATCGATGACCACTCCAGGAAAACCTGAATCTATTTCTTGAAAACCAAGGATGAGATCTTCAGTCGCTTCTAGGATTTTAAGGCTCTCGTAGAGAATGCGACAGGGAAGAAGATCAAGGTGCTTCGCTCGGATAATGGAGGTGAGTACACAAAGAGTGACTTCAAGGGTTTCTATGCGAAGAAAGGCATCAAGAGGGAGTGGACAGCTCCATACAATCCACACAGCAGAATGAGGTAGCGAAGCGAAAGAACAAATCTATACTCGAGGCGGCAAAGGCAATGTTATATGACCATGACTTACCTAAATTTTTATGGGCAAAGGCATCTGACACAGCAGTGTATATCCATAACAGGGTTCATCACAAGGAATTGGGGAAAATAACACCAGAATAAGTCTTCTCAAGGAAGAAGCCAAGAGTCAGTCACTTCAGGATCTTTGGCAGCATAGTTTATTGACATGTACCAGATGAGAAGTGCACCAAGTTGGATCAGACTGCAGAGAAGGGGTAATTCGTTCAGTATAACGAAACCTCTAAGGCATACAGGATCTACATTCCTAGTAGCAGGAAGTTCATCATGAGAGGGAACGTGAATTTTATGGAGGACAGAGCCTTCAAGAAATCTTGGAAGTTGCCAGCAGAAGTTCTATGAGTCAAGTAGCAAGGATAGCCGCAAAAACAATCACAAGGATCTAGTATTGTTACCGATACTAGCACGTCCTCAGGTGTTGGAGATCTAGTGAGTTCGCAACAGATGAAGCAACAGAGGTAGGATGAGGAGTTGGTCGATCCTCCCACCACTAGTGATCAAACTAGCAGGGAAATTCATCAAACATTGAGAGATGCAGAGGAGTTCACTGGATCTCCTAGGACAAACATGAGAGAACGCAGACAACTAGACAGGTACCAAGCATTTATGGCACAGGTTGTTGAACCTTCTAGCAATCAAGAGGCCACACAACATCAGGTGTGGGTAGATGCCATGGTAGAAAAGTATAGTTATATCATGACGAATGATGTTTGGGAGGTAGTGTCGAGACCTGAGGGCAAGTCAGTTGTGGGATCTCGATGGATCTATAAGATCAAGTACACTACAAAAGTACAATGCTAGGTTCGTGGCAAGATATGTGAAAAAGGAAGGGATAGAATATGAGGAGACCTTCGCCCCAGTTGCTAGATATACTTCCATCCGGTCAGTTATATCCCTAGCAGCACAGATGGGATGGAAAATTCACCATAAGGGCATCAAGACAGCTTTCTTGAATGGAGTGATAAAGGAGGAGGTATATATAGAACAACCAGAGGGCTTTGAGACAAATGAGAGGGGCATGTTTGTTTGCAGACTGAAGAAAGCGCTATACGGAATCAAACCGGCTCCCAGGGCATGGTATGGTTGGATTGATAACTACTTGCAGCAGATGGGATTTGTCAAGAGTAATACAGATCCCAACCTTTACTATTTTATGGTAGAGGATGAGCCACTCATCCTAGTATTTTATGCGGATGGCCTCTTCTTGACTAGGTCATCATGGCTCATAGAGGACTGCAAAAGGAACCTAGCAACAGAATTTGACATGAAGGATTTGGGGCTAATGCATTACTTCCTAGGCTTAGAAGCGTGGCAAAAGGACAGGGAGATCTTCCTTGGTCAAGGGAGATATGCTATAGAGATCCTGAAGAAATTCAAGATGTAGGACTTGTTGACCATGTACATGTCAACAGTCCAAGAAGCAGGGCATAAAGCAGCAGACAATTTTTTTCTAGTCAATGTCATCATTGTAATCCCAAATTTTGCATTTGTATTGTAAAAATGATTCTAGTATGACTATTAAGCCATGTAACAACACCAAGGAAAGCCTATGATTTTTATCAAAGCGTTTCACTCTAGGGAGTTTTTTAACCTTCCCAATTATGTGTTTGTAAACACGGATAATTGGCAGAGTTTTTCTCCCAAATATACCCCAAAGCTAGGGTGAAATTCATTGATAGAGTCTTAGGTGAGTCCTAGTGTTTATAGAGTCTATGTATTTTTCATATTGTATTATGTGTCTTGTCGCAGAATTTGGTTGAGTCTCAAGAGTCTATGTCAATGTGTATTTCCCCTTCTAAGGGTTGATATTGTAATATTTGATGTAAAAGTGTGTTTACAAATATTTTTGGTGAATGGTTCCTCATAATTAGAAAATCATTACCAAAAATATTTTTTAGATACACTTAAAGGGTGGAAAAATATTTAATCCCCTCTTGAGTCTTTTTAATTTTAATTTCTGGCAAAAATAAAAATTAATATAAGCCAAAAATTATCCAAAAAATAAAATGAAGAGAAATTAATTACCCTCCAAATGAAAATTATCAAAAAATCCCTCAAAAATTTGTGGGTCTAGAAGAAATTAATTTAATGAGGTCCTCCAACAAAGGAAAAGTCAATCTTTTGAGAAAAATTAAGACTTCGGACCATGGTGGTTGAGTCAAGGATTATCTTTCAAGGAAAAAAGCTTGGAAAAATTATTTTTTGGCCTAGGATCAAAGCCTTCTTCAAGAAATTCAATTTTTTTCAAGATCAAGGGACAGGATTTGATTTGGTATGGATCAAGAAGCAACTAGTCATTTTTCTCTAGGATCAAGTCAAACTAGTCATTATTTCCACTTGGAGGGGTTATTCCCTCTCATCTTTCTACATAAGGAAGCTCTCAAGCTCCTCTTGTCATCTTAATCTCACTAGATCAATTTTTTTTCTACTGAGCTAAGCTCTGCGGGAATTTCTACATTAATAAAGACTTAGGAGTTTCAATTTAAGGTGTCTCTCACTTAATGATTCATGCTATGTGTTGAATGTGTTTAATGCTCTAATTTGTGCTATTATTGAAGATTATTGTTTCCTAGCCAGTCGTTGGACTATCTATTAACAAAGGTATCTTGCTTGAGGTCTTGGGGTAGAGTAAACACTTGAGAGCCAGTGGATCTAGCAGGTATCTCTAGATCACTTGTTTATTTGTGTGAATCGAACCCTTATGAAGTAATCATCTATTTTTTTATTTTATAGAGATCGTTTTAGGTGATTCAGCCCTTGGTGAAAGGCTAAGTTCATGGACTTTTAGGTGAACATATTTTAATTGGACCTCGAGCTTATCTAACGAAGCTATTTTGCAGAGTTTGGGTTTGTGCATTAAAAAAAAAAATATTTCCATCAAATTATCCTGCAAAATTTTTTTTTTGGGCTATTAAAGAATTATTTGCTAATTAGAGTTAATTTTCTCTTGTAAATTATTGTAAATAATTTGTAAATTTTTTCTAACCCTTGTAAATAATTTTTATCAATTGTAAATAATAATTTTAGGGTTTTATTTGGAAATTTCTAGATCTTGTGTCTTGGGCTCTTTTTATTCATCTTGCAAGTGCTAAAGGACAAAAAATTCAAAGAAAAATTTAAGTGTGAAGGTCCTAGCCCTCACTTAGCCTAGATGGCTAGGGTTTGGAGGGGTATTCAGCCCAATGAAGCAAGTTGTTCAGCCTATGAGGGTTGATCTAGGGTCCGCAGTCCAGATCAACAAGACCCAAGCCATAAAGTAGCAACGTCCAGCCTTCTTGAGGAAGTCGCTAGCCCTAGAGGGCTTTTCTGTTGTTGCAACAACGGTTTGTCTTGAGCATTTATCTTCTGAAGTTGTTTGGCATGTAGATTCTCAAGGTTGAAGTCTTTTCTTGGGCATTTTTTAGCATTTGGAGGCTAGATTTGCTTAGCCGCAAGGGCTAGAGGCCATTCTTGGCCTAACCGCGGGGATCAGAGAGCTAAAATCCCTAGCCGCAAACATTTCCAACCTATCCAAGAGGGTTGCATCCCTAATTAGGCCTCTAAGCCTAGGCCGCAGCCCCAAAAGGCCTCAAATTCATTTTTTCAAGTGGTTTCAAACACTAACACTGCAGGAGAAGCAATCTCTCTGAGACAAGAACTATACAAGATGAAATTGTCAAGAGAGGAAGCAATCACTTCATTTTTTATGAGGATTTATGAAATTAGAGACCAACTGCAGGAATTGGGAGAAGTAATGTTGGATAGTGAGATGACTACGATGGTACTGAATGCTCTACCGGAAGAATGGGGAAACTTCACTTCAAGCTTATACGGTAAGAAAGAAGCAACACCATTCCAGGATCTATGGTCTCTATGTAAAACAGAGGAAACAAGATTAAAAGCCAAAGCTAATACAGGATCAAGTAAAGGGAATCAAGCCTTTGCAGCGATGTCCAAGAAGAAAGGAAGATTTGGAATATTTGGTCCTCGAAATAAAAGAAGAAATTTGGACAAAGTACGATGCTTTGGATGAAATGAATTTGGACATTATAAAAGGGATTGTCCTAATTCTGGGAAGGACAAGAGGAAAAAGGAAAAAGCCCATGTCACAGATGAAAGGGAAGAACTTGATGTAAAGAAATCTAAGAAAGAAGAAGCGAAAGATCTCTATTATGATTAAGATCATCTTTCTCTTCAAGTTATTTCTGTTGGTTGTAAAATAGTATGACAGGAAGCATAGTATATTAATAGCATCATGATAGAAGCATGGAAGGAGCACTTGAAGAAGTAGCTCCTGGGAACCCCACTGATAACAACATTGATGGAAGATAGTCATCTGGATCAAGGGTCATCATTCAATAATCAACATGGAGACAGGTGTTGACATTTTTCTAATGGAGTCCTCTCTAGATTCACTGACTAGAAGGAAAAAAAAAGGTTTCATCGGGATTCTATCTTGCAGAATTCAGGGATTAGAACATGATGACGTATTGATGAAGTAGCTCAAGGGAATGAAGTTCATCATTCTAGTAAAATTGTTGCGGTGACGGGACTCAAAAGGATATGATGAGGGTGCGATGATATCATGTGTGTTGACACTAGATGTCAGGAAGTCGCACAAAAGGTGTACAAAGTGTGAAGGAGGATCTCTTTCAAAAAAGGTTGCCACTAACAGATGAAATTAAATATGTCCTCATATGGAATATGAGGTGATTGTATACAAACAAGGAACGGGATACTAGAAGTTCCTGGGGATGAAGTTGTGCAGAGAAGGAATGGAAGAGATCATGAAGTACAACCATGTAAAGAGGTCGTTATCATCTAGAAGCCAAGAAGATGAGACTAGGAGATCTCCTGGGAAGATATGTGGACTTTGATAGATGTATGGTAAAGAAGAAGACCCTTGACAATACATATATTTAGGAGATGTGTTAATCTGAATAAAGGATGTCGATGCCTACAGGAAGATGTCATGGTGAAAGATCATCACTAAGTTAACTATTGATTTAAAAGTTTTTATGTATATATTTATCTGGATGAATTTATGCAGGGTTTCCTATTATGTGCAAGGATGTAAGATCCTTGGGAGATGCTTCAAAGGAAAGCAGCATGGCATAAAGGTGGACCAGATGAGAAAGACTGATGAATCACTTTTTGATGGTTGACATGACTCGTGGATGAAAGTGATGGATGATCTGTGCGCTATGAAGCCAAAAGTTGAAGATTCCTCAATATCGAAATCCATGACATCGAGGGGAGGAATTTCATGAGCAGTTGGCTGTCTCACCATTGCTGATGCAGATCCCTAGTTGAGAGGGAGCCTGGTTGTAAGTTTCTTACTTGGAAGAAACTTGAAGTATGTCCTTCCTAACTTAAGAGGGAGTGACGTGTATGAATTTCTAATTCATGTGTCATGCACTAGACTAGGACTAATAGTTGTAAGTCTTAGTGATGGCCATGAGGAGAGAATAGATAGACACATCATTGTAGTCTTCACCTGGGAAGACAGAATGGAGGATTGGGTAATCAACTGGCATCTGATACTCTTTGAGAATGAGATAGGGCATTCAAGATAAGAGTAGTCGGGGACCGATATTCTTTGAGGGTTGGCTACCCAAGAGAAGAATAGTGCAAGAAGGTCATACTCTAGGAACACTTGGGTGGAGTATGTACCTTGGAGAGACAATGACTATGGTGTCTATAAGTCATGTGTCTCGCCAGCATTGTAGCCCATTCTCCCATTGAGAGATGGGGTTGTTAGTCAAGGCCTTGCACTAGGAAAATGCTGGTTGATATGATGCTATACAGATGCGATTACCAATCCGATTCTTCAGATTGAAAGTGACCATGTACCTGTATGAATACCTCCCTAGTTAAGAGGGAGTGTTGGAAAGTGTAACTAGGTTCGCTCTTCATATTGACTACGTAATTATGTATTTATGTAATGAAGAAGACAAAGATAATAAAATGTATTTTTATTATGCTTGCTTCATGGGTTTCATGAGCAAGGTTTTTATTATAGGTCAAAAGCCTTCTTCTTGATGTCTTTTAGGGATTTGTCATCTTGTCATAAATATACTAATTAAAGAGTGATGTATATGAAGAGACAAGACAATGAAATAATGCTCAAGACGTTGTCAATAAAGCTTGAAGACACAGCTCCATATAATGCTCAAGACCAGCGTTGAACATCTCCTCTAGATAGCCAATGAGTAAGTGGACAAGTCGGTTCATATACCCCTGAACAAATCGGCCTACACACAGATTGGAAGGAAGGCCTAAAATAAACGAAGGATGTCACTATATAAGAATAGGTTTGTGGTTCATTTCGACAGAGATAACTTCTGTCAAGTCTGAAATAGCATTGCGGATCACAGATTCATAAGAACAGGGTTATATAGCGAAGATCCTAATTGGAAAAGGTGTGAAAAGGTTCACTGAAATCACAAAGACTATTCTGTAATAATATCCACGCAATCACAGAAGTCTGAGCATTGTTTCAGAGCAGTGTTGTTCATTGATGTTCTATGTGAAAGGTGCAGCATAAAGTCACAGAAAGGAATTTCTTGAAGAGCGAAATAAGAAGACTATTGGAGGCCAAATAGAAACTGAGTTTCTCTAAAGTGACAAGTGCAGAAGAGTGGATAAGAGGAAGACAGAAAGGAGAAGGTTGTGAAGACAAGACATGTGTATTAGTGGAAGACCAGGCAGCAAGATTCAGTGAAGGTGTAATGTGTGCACAGGACTGTCCATAACCAGGTTCTAATATCTTAGTAAGGTTCACATACAACCAAAGAAGGGAAACACAGTGAGAGATCAAGATCTCTAGTCTTGGTGCAGAAAGGTGCAGAACGGTGCAGAAATATGCAGCAAAGAAGGATCAGCTGAAGGAGTCAATGAAGAAGCAATGACAAGGTCTTGGAGGCATACATATGTCAAGGGTATGTGTCATGGTCATGGTACTGTACTTGTCAACTGAAAGTCTATAAGAATAATTTCTTGTGGGTTTTCCTCTCCAAGAGGGAGAGCTTTTTGCCTTGGCTTGAAGAGCCTAAATTTGTGTCTCATGTGTTTTGGTAATTGACTTGATGAAAGACATAATAAGCTGAGAAGGGAAGACATAAGTAAAAGAAGTAAGCTCACAAGTAATTATCAAAAAGAGAATTTGAATTAAACATAGCCCTACCAAATTTTCAACAGAGCAAGGCCTCTAAGCCTTGAGGGTTTGGTCTCTCTACCATTCTCTCTTTTGTTGATTGTTCTAAATGATCAGATTTGAAGCTAATCTAACATTGGCATAATCAAGTATTAATCACTCTAAGGAAGCTTAAACACGTCTCTAAATAAGTCTAATAACTCTAAGAAATAATACTCATCACTTAAGGACTTAATTTCTATTGTGTTTTCTAGCTTCTTACTCAAAAATTGGGACTATTTTCATATTAATAGCTTGTTGGTTTGTTCTACAAAAGCCTAGTGCATTTTCAAAAGTAATAGTATTGTGAGAAATTCATTGGTGAATTGGTCATATAATTCTTGCATTGAATTTCCCCTTGCATCTTTGCATTTTGCATCATTACATTATGTATTTAGCATTCATTATTAATCATTATTAGCAATCTCATCTTGTGCTTGTCTCTATTAGTGCTTATTGTCATCTAATGTGCTTCATTGACTTATAAGTGATAACTTGTTCTCATTTCATTCTTGTGCGTAATCATTAAGTAATATTGCTAATCGTAAGAATAACTTAATAAGATCCTGATAAGCTCAAATAAGCTCTTGAAGTAACTGAAAGTGTTAATTTTGTTTCAATAGAATTGCTAGCCTTGTTTCTTTGTCATAGGGTATTCTATTTTTTTCTTGTGCACAATCAATGATCACAAGTGAAATTAACTAACGCAATAACAAATTCTAATAACCACTTCCTAATTCTGCATCATTGAATTTGTCTCTTGTGTTTTCATTGATGTTTTTTATCTTGCTTCACTTGAGATGGTCATTCAATTGCTCCTTAGAGTGCTTCATCTAATTGCTTTTATATTGAATATCATTATAAGTATTTGGATTCCAAATAATTAGTCTTGTTGAAGTACTTAATCCACTTAATAATCTCATTGAAGCATTCACTCATATCTTGCATCTTCATTCTAGGACTAGAAGTGCACTTATAAAATATACCTCCAAGCATAAGTTTGGTTGTCAGAAGATAGAACCACCTTCTCCACACAATTTGCAAAGTCTAGACCCTTATACGCAGTTAACACAGTGACCTTGCAGTGAATGAGGCCTTAGCCTCCTCCCCTTGAACTTTTCTCTACAACATGCATTCGAGACTAATTTCAAAAGAATTGAGGAGAAGGAATCACTTAGATTAGGCATGTAATTAAAAGTATTCAAGAGCTTGCACCTGACATAAATTTAGGTCCGACACTTCATATAGGATAGAATTTGCATATTGCAACAATTGCTCATCCGGTTAATTGGTAAGCTAATTCATATTGAGCAAGTAATTAATCTCAAAGGAAATGGTCTCTAATTTACAATCTTAATAAATCTAATCACGCGGTGTTTAGGAGTCATACTTGCCTATTAATTTCAACCAAGTTTCTAGGCCATTCAATTTTGTCTCCTTTACTTGTTAGTGTCTGACAAGTATTTCATCACTTCATCCATAGGGACTATCCCCTTAGTTTGCAATTAGGAGACCAATTAAACGGAGAGGGCAAGGATCAAAGTTACAACCCCTGCCCTGAGCGTTGTCGCATTCTCGTGTACAATTTGAGTGACAACAGAACTGTAGACCGATATTTACCCCTATGATTACAAACTAGAGGAAGATCGATGCATCCGAGGAGAAGGACATTAATCCAACCTTATATAGATAGCTTATCGGTTCCCTCATCATTCATGTATCTGGTCAACACCAAGCAAGATATCTACTTCGCAGTCAACACACTCAGTCAGTTTATGGTGGGACCTAAGACTCAAGAGAGTGCATTCGACAACAGTGAGGCACATTCTGAGGTATTTATGTGGCACGAACAAGTACGGGTTGAGATATATTCGAGGTGATGTTATCAGGTTATGTGGGTTCACAGATGCAGATTGGGAAGGCAATTCAATGGATCGGAAGAACACACAAGGGTGTTGCTTCAGCATTGGATCAAGGGTTGTATCTTGTGCAGCAAGAAGCAAAAGTCCATGGTCCTGAGCTTTGTATAAGCAGAGTATATGCGACCTAGCACACCTACGTGCGAAGCTATATGGCTTCAGATGTATTCCGACACATAGGAAATAGTTAAGTATAACTTGGTCTAGCGTAGAGTTAGGTAAAGTGTGCTTCTTTACTATGTACATTTGTAACTTATAATCTGATGGTCACAATACATAGTGATCTGACGGTTCACTCTCTCCTTAGTATTACCAACACTTGATCCGTGGCTTAACACCCAATTGGTCCATGATCTCTATTTAAAGAGAATGGAGGGTCATTTATCTGGTACCGTTTATGAGATAAGCTTATGTAAATTTTCTCTTTATAGTAATAAATTGCCAGAAGTGGCCATGTTGGCTCAAGTCGTGGATTGTTTCCCTCTTCGAGGGTTTTAACCACGTCAAATATTGGTGTACTGATCTGGGATCTGTTTCTGAGTGGTGACCTTTGGTGTTTGATCTAAGGAACTTACCCTATAAATTCCTACATGGTATCAGAGCTATTTTGAGGGCCACATCCGTTGTTGATCCAAATCCGTAGCCGGTTTGACTGCATGGGACTGTCGTTTTCTATATCTACTGTTTCTGACCACTTTCGGCCGAGAGAACTGTTCTGTTGTGTTCGGAGCCTCTATTATAATGAGGAACCCCTTTCGTTTAATGAGAAAAGGTTTCCAGTTGCCGAAGTTATGTCATTTTAGATCTAGAGGTATAAACCATTTTTTTGCAGTTTTATTTATTAATCCCTTTGTTTATTTCGTTTTATAGTTTTTTTATTGTCGAATCTATACCCTCTTCTCTGTGTATGCTCTTTGCTCTGCGTTGTGTGCGATCTAGCAAATCAGAAACAAGAAGACGAGATTTTTCTATTACGTATGCTTTTTCCCCATGACTTTGTGCGATCTCGGGAAATCAGAAATAGCGAGAAAAATAGATAGTTGCCAGAGGAACTAACTGGAAATATAACGTTTTTTGCCGTAAGGTTTGTATTTTTGGTTTTTGTTGTGTGCATGTTTGAGTTTTTTTTGCAAGAAAAGGCATGCAAACCATAGAGCAAAAACAAAAACAAAAAACCCTTCCTGCTTTCAAACAATTACAGAATCCTTTTACTAGCTCACTTAATGTAAAGTTACTTTATGAGAATAGAGGTCTTGGGTTCAAGTCTCATTGTCAAGCTTTTTCTTCTAAAAAGCTTTTTGTTAAGTTACTTTTTCTTAAAATGCCTTTTGGCAAGTTTCCGGTTAAAAAAAAGGGTTTTATGTTAAAAGCACATGTAAAAGTGAAGTTATTGTAATAAATTTTGAAAAAGGGGCGGAATTTTTTTTTAAAGTACAACTTCATCATCAACTTTCAACCTATCACGTAACTATTCGGCATCTACAACAACTTTTTTTCAAAAAGGCATAACTTCTTCATTCGGAAGCCGTTTTTAGAGCCATTTTTTTTTACCGGCCTAATTTTTCAAGATCTTTCCATTGGAGCAATTGGTATTAGCCTTTTCAGCTTCAGGTTTTTTAAAATGGAAAGTGCATGCCCGGTTATTCTTAAGAGCACCAATTATTTCCAATGACTATCCTACATGGTAGACTTACTTAGAAGTAAAGGGCTTTATAGAATAACCACAGGACAATAATCTAAACTTGTCGATGGAGATAAATCGGCTAAATGGGAAAATAAACAAGATCAAGCACGAGGGTTGATAGGAATGTCCATTGCTCAAGATCTTAGATTTCATATCCAAGAAATTGACTCCCCTGATGAAGTTATGAAAAAGCTAAACACTATTTTTGGCATTAAAAATGAAGTCAGAGCCCACCAACTTGAAAATCAGTTGCTTACTTTGGACCCCAATAATTTCTCCTCTATTGAAGATTTTTTTGTCCAAATTCAAGACCCTTACACTTCTTTTAGAAGGTTGTAAGGTCAAAAAGGAAGATGGTAGTCTTATCTATTCCATTCTTGCTAACCTAGGCCCTGCATACTCTGTATTTGTTTGCACCTTCCATTCCACTAAAAAAGCCCTCATTTCTCAAGGGACAACCTACAAGTCCCCCTCTTCTAATGCCTTTTGCGATTCTTTGATAAGAGAACAAGAAAAACTCTTACACCTTGGTCTTATTAATACTGGAAACTCTTCTAAGAAAGCTTTAGTAGCCTAGTAGCAACCATATCTAAAGAATCCTAAGAAGCAACATCCTAAAAAGAACGGTCTGAAACCAAACAAGGGTCTTAAGCAATTTTAGCCGCAAACTGAAAAAGCAACTCCACAAACTGATAAGGCATATAAAAACAAAGGGAAGAAGACAGATAGACATTGCAACTTTTGTAATCGTGATGGCCACGTAGAGTCAAAATGTTTAAGAAGATCGAAGCCTTGGAAGCAGCGACGAAGAAGCACAACATCCATTTGGAGAACTCTTCAACTTCATCTTCGGGAATGGCACTTTCTGCATGTGGTTGTCAAGCATCAAGATCTGATAATGCATTAAACATATCTTCTTCTCATTCTCATGAGTGGCTCATTGATTCTGGAGCCTCTTACCACATGGCCAAAAATAAAGCCATGTTTTCTTCCTTAAATAATTGTAACACCAAAAACATTTATGTTGGTGATGATAGATCTCTTAGTGTTTTAGGGTCTAGAACCATTCATCTAGATAATGGTCAGTTTAATGATGTATTATGTGTTCCTACCTTGTCCTGCAATCTTCTATCTGTTTATCAGATAACTCATTCAAGTGAAGGGAAAATAGTAGAATTTTCACCTCATGTTGTTGTAATTAAGCTCCTAAGAGATCCTAGACATATTTTAGATACTGGCATTGCTGAATATTCCACAAGGTTGTACAAGTTCGACAACTTTGGGTCATCCTGTCTTCCCTCGGTTTTTGTTGCTCGTAATGATGAAGTGAGCAAACTTTGGTATGAGCGAATTGGTCACTTAAACTATCAGTCTCTTCAAACTCTATGTAAAGAAAATATAGTGACATGTCTTCCTATGGTATCTTGTCAAGATGGTGTTTGTTCCGGTTGTGTACTCGGAAAACATCATCGGGATAGTTTTGACAAATGTGCCTCTTGGCACGCTTAATCCCCTTTGCATCTTGTGCACGGTGAATTATGTGGTCCACTTCCAGTTGTTTATTTCTTTGGCTACAAGTACTTCTTAACTTTCATTGATGATTTTTCCAGACGCACTTGGATATATTTCATAAAACTCAAGAGTAAAGTTTTTAACATGTTCTTGGCCTTTAAGGCCTTTTTTGAGAAACAATCTGGACATCAAATTCTTAATTTAAGATATGACAATGGAGGAGAATATGTTAACAACAAATTTATCAATTTTTTCACTGAGCATGGCATTCAAATGCAACATACTGTTCCGTATACTCCACAACAAAATGGTGTAGCTGAAAGGAAGAATCGCACTCTAAAAGAAATGGCTAATTGTATGCTTCAATCTATAAGACTTAGTCCTAATTTTTGGGCAGAAGCAATTAACGGTGCAAATTACATAGTAAATCGCACTCCTATTAAGGTTTTAAGGAATATAACTCCAGAAGAAGCCTGGAGCTCAATCAAACCAGATGTAAGTCACTTTCGTATTTTTGGAAGTTAAGCTTGGGCCCATATTCCAGATGCGAAACATAAAGCCTTGGAACCTAAGAGTGAAAAATTCATTTTTGTTGGACTTTCTGAAGATGTCAAAGGATACAGTCTTCTTCAACCAAAATCCAAACACGCAATCATTAGAAGAGATGTAAAATTTGATGAAAATATATCGGCCTGCGAGCCCAGTTCGACGGGTGTGCCACCTTTGGCCTGCGAGCCTGATTCGGCATATGTGCCAACTTTCTCTATCTCTTCTATTTTTGACAACATTCCATCTAGTTCAGATGATGATAGTGAGGATGACAATCCTCCTCCACCTTCTCAAGATCTTCCTTCAGCTCCACAGCTTCCAAAATGGGTCCGCTCTACTCGGGATGCAGCAGGTTCTCTTGCAGGTGACCCTGCAAATCAACGTCGTACACGTTCTCAGTTCGATAGAGTCTCTTCCTTATTGGCTCAAGTTCCAGAAAATCCTGATCCATACACCTTTGAAGAAGCTTCAAGTCATCCAGATTGGGATGCAACTATGAATGAAGAATATCGTTCCTTATTGGCAAACAATACTTGGGATCTTGTTCCTCTTCCAAAGGGAAGAAAACTTGTCAAATGCAAATGGGTTTACAGAACAAAGTTTGGACCAGATGGAAAAGTGGATAAACATAATGCTCGTCTTGTTGCTAAAGGATTTTCAAGAGTTGAAGGCATTGACTATACTAAAAACTTATCCCTTGTTGCCAAAATGAATTCTATCTGCCTTGTTCTTTCCCTTGCTGCCTCCTTTAGATGGGAATTCCATCAGATGGATGTTAAATCCACCTTCTTACACGGGGATTTGCATGAAGAAATCTACATGGAACAACCCCCTGGCTTTATCCAAAATGCCTCTAGCCTTGTTTGTCGCCTTAGGAAGTCTCTTTATGGTCTCAAACAAGCCCCTCGAGCTTGGTACGCCAAAATGGATAGCTTTGTCTTAGATAATGGCTTTTCTAGATGCCATTCCGACAACATTGTCTACACCAAGAAAGTGGGTAAGTCCTTAATCATCCTTGTTCTTTATGTTGATGATCTTATCCTTACTAGTAGTGATCCCAACCATATAAACCATGTGAAGTCTAGCCTCAAAAAGAGTTTTAAATGACAGACTTAGGACACTTGCATTATTTCCTTGGTCTTCAAGTTTTGCAATCCAAAGAAGGTATTACCCTTTCTCAGTCCAAGTATGCATGTGATCTTCTACGCCACTTTCATATGGAAGACTGTAAGCCAGCCCCTTCCCCCTTTCAGTCTGGAGTCAAGCTTTCAGTCACTTCTACTTCCCCTAAAGTTGATGCTACCTTATACCGTCAACTTGATGATAAACTTATGTATCTAACCCATACTCGTCCTAACCTTTCCTTTATCGTTGGTCTTGTTGCTCGGTTTATCCACCAACCTCATGAAAGTCACTAGAAAGCAGCTAAAAAAATACTTCGATATATTCGAGGTACAGTTCAATTCAGGATTCATTATAGTGGAAGAGCATCTCCATTGTTGATTGGTTTCGCTGATTCTGATTGGGCTGGTGACCCTGATGACCGAAAGTCTATTGCAGGCTATGTATTCACTCTTGGTTCAGAACCCATTACATGGTCTTGTAAGAAACAAAGTTCCATCTCTCTTTCTTCTGCAGAAGCAGAGTATCGTGGTGCAGTTGAACCCAGCAACGAAGCCCTGTGGCTTCGTCAAATCCTGACCGAATGTGGTCTTCATTAGCAACGTCCAACTACACTTTAGCGTGATAATTAGAGTGTCATTCAGCTATGCAAAGATCCAGTTCAGCATCAACGCATGAAACACATTGAGCTACACATACACTTCATCAGAAAGCTCATTCATGATCGTGTTCTTGAAGTGCAGCATTGTTCAACCAATGATCAAGTTGTTGATATCTTTACAAAGGCTCTCACAGAAGCGAAGTTTACCAATCTTCGATCTATGCCTGGAGTTCAGGAAAGTTATCATTAAGGGGGGATAGGCTCTAATGCCTCCTTCTCCTTTGTGTCAGCTTTGTAAATCCTTCAATCCTATCCCAAGTTGTTCTTAAGGGGAGATGTTAGGATATTTCGACACATTGGAAATGGTCTCCTATTGTGTCACCTTTGTAAATCCTTCAATCCTATCCCAAGTTGTTCTTAAGGGGGGATGTTAGGATATTCCAACAAGTAGGAAATAGTTAAGTATAACTTGGTCTAGCGTAGAGTTAGGTAAAGTGTGTTTCTTTACTATGTATAATTATAACTTATAATCCCCAAGACCTCTATTCTCATAAAGTAACTTTACACCAAGTGAGCTAGTAAAAGGATTCTGTAATTGTTTGAAAGGAGGAAGGGGGTTTTTTTTTTTTGCTCTTCAGTTTGCGTGCTTTTTTTTGCAAAAAAAAATCAACCGTACACACAATGAAAACAAAAGAAACAAGCCATACAGCAAAAAAATGTTATATTTCTTGCTATTTCTGATTTCCCAAGATCGCACAAAGTCACGGGGAAAAAGCATACATAGCAGAAAATTTTCCTCTTCTTGTTTCTGATTTGCCAGATCGTACACAGCGCAAAGCAAAGAGCATACGCGGAGAAGAGGGTATAGATCTGGCAATTAAAAAAACTATAAACCAAAATAAACAGAGGGATTAATAAATAAAACTGCAAAAAAATGCTTTATACCTCCAAATCTAAAATGACATAACTTCGACAATCGGAAACCTTTTCCATGAAACGAAAGGGATTCCTCACTGTAACAGAGACTCCAGACACAACAGAGCAGTTCTCCCGGCCCGAAAATGGTCAGAAACAGTAGATCTGGAAAACGGCAGTCTCATGCAATCAAACAAGCTTCGGATTTGGACCAACAACGGATGCAGTCCTCAGAATAGCTCTGATACCATGTAGGAATTTACAGAGTAAGTTACTTAGATCAAACACCAAAGATCACCACTCACAAACAAATCACAAATTTGAACACCAGTATTTGACATGGTTAAAACCCTCAAAGAGGGAAACAGTCCATGGCCTGAGCCAACGCAGCAACTTTGGGCAATTTATTAATATAAAGAAAGAAAATTTACATAAGCTTCTCTCATAAACGATTACCAGACAAATGACCCTCCATGCTCTTTAAATAGAGATCATGGACCAATCGGGTGTTAAGCCACAGATCAAGTGTCGGTAATACCGAGGAGAGAGTGAACCGTCAGATCACTACATATCGTGATCGTCGGATTATAAGTTACAAATGTACATAGTAAAGAAACACACTTTACCTAACTCTATGTTAGAACAACTTATACTTAACTATTTCCTATGTGTCGAAATATCCTAACATCGGACGTTTTTGGTGATCTTGTTCAATCAGAAGTTGGAAGTGACCAATATCTACTCTGATAATTAGAGTTTCATCGAGCTCTCTGAAAATCTAGTGTTTCATGATAGGTCAAAACACATACACATCAAATATCACTTCGTCAAAGATTGTGTGCAGTGTGGAGCAGTTTAGCTGCAGCATGTTCCCAGAGAAGAGCAGGTTGCAGATATACTCACAAAAGCTCTAAGGAGAGTGAAGTCTATCTATTTCAGGGAAGAGATGGATATAGTGGAGAAACCTTTCCAGTAGCAAGAGACTAGTTCGCAGTTGCAATAGTTGCAGCAGCACGAGATCAGATGTAGCTCGGAGCAGTGTTAGCAACAGTGCAAGATGGCACAATGCAGTATCAGCAACAGTGCAGATGCAGGGTGATTCAACTATAGGGCTAACAGATGAATTAGAGTATGCGCAGTAGTTGATGGGTAGTGACAGGATGTTACAGGTGTCAGACATCAGCAGCGTGAGGGAAGATGTTATGGCAGAGAACACCTTCCTTGTTAAGAGGGAGTGTTACTTTGTGTAGCATCGGACATGTGTTGTAGTCTTGATTTGTGTTAGAGAGGCTAAGAACACAAGATCTTCAAATCCCAGAAAATCTTTCGCAAGATAAGCTTGCAAAACTCCTTAATTAAATTAATTAGCCATCATTTAAATGTTTCACAAGTCTAACTTAAGAACACTGATTAATTAATAGCAATTAATTAAGGAAATATGAGAATGCTCTACAAACTCACACGGATTGAGCTTGAGATGATCTTAGTCGTTGATGGAGATCTAATCATGGTTGTTGGTTCACCGACAAGAGTTCATAAAAGCAACTTGAGGGGTTGGAGATAGACACACTAGGAGGGTGAGTTCCTCGGCAGATCGAGCTATCCAACTACAGAGGGCCAACATTGATTCATTGATGGATTTCAAGTGTCGGAGAGTCAACAGCAAGAGGGCCAAGTTATTCCTCAATGAGGTTGTGCATGGCCTGCATATACAGTGTTAGAGGGCAGTTTGATTTAGCTGGAGTGAGGGTTGATTCAGTGGGTAGTGGCAGGGGAAATTTCCAAAAGGCCAAGCAAGTCATCTTCATGGGCTGAGTAGGGCAAAACAACAGCATCAAAGCAGTTCCAGAGGCAATGCGAATTTGGCCAATGCTGAGGTTGATGCAAGGGCTTTTGAGTAGCCTAGTTTGAGCTAGTTTTGGAGCTGGGATCAATGTCGAGTGAGACAAATTGTCACACTATTATTTTTGGCCAGATAATCTTGTTGCAAGATTGCCAGATTGGCATCAAGATATTATACTCAAATTTCACTGCTACATACAATAAAATAAACCCTCATTGGTTGCACTAATTTTCCCACATTGGGTTTTTCTGGGAACTTTTGTCCAAAAATAACAGTGTCAATTTTATTGTGTGTGCTCTCATTTTCTCAGTTCTAGTTTTATTTCCGCAACATATTTTATTTGGTGAAATTTGCAGTAGTAATTTTATTTTTTGTTTGTTGTAATAACAAATAAACTGCACATAATAATATTCAGTTAAAAGAATATTTTCCAGTTTGCTGCAATAGTGAAAATCTCACATAGTTAGGCCATTGTAAACATGTTCAAACTAACCAAATAGAATTGCTTTAATGTCATACAATTATGCTCCTCACTGGCCAAGTAATAAGGTGTAGCCATGAATAAGTAAATGGCAGCCACATATGAAATCATAAATCAAGTAGACACAAATAGCAAACCCTCTTTATAGAGTGAACAACCAAAAATACATCACTCTTCAATTGTAACTTCAACCCATATCAAAAGAGCCTAGACCTGCCACACTTAACCTCAACCAAGTTAGTGCAGCCCTCAAAAAAGAATGGATAGACCTAACAGAGATATTACAGCAGTGAAATCCTTTAATAAACACAATGATTACAACAAGACAAAGAAAGGGTTTCACCTCGATCTTAACATCTACCTTTGGGGCAAGACTACCCTTCTACAGCAGTGAAATCCTTTAATAAACACAACGATTACAACAAAACAAAGAAAGGGTTTCACCTCAATCTTAACATCGATCTTTGGGGCAAGACTACCCTTCTACGAAGATTATTTCAGCAGAATTGTACAAGTCATTTCTAGCAATCAAATCAACCCCAGAGAGAGAAAAAAAAGATGAAAAACTTCACATTAGAATGACCCATAACTTCTTCCTCCCAAATGTTGGAGAATGTAACCAAGTTCAGTCTTCATAATTTGTACCATTATGTATTTTATGTAAAAAGCAAAAGAAGAGAAAAATAAAAATTATTATTATATTTCTAGATAAGCATGCTCTTCATGCTTCTAGGTTTGAATCAAAGGGTCAAAGTCGTATTTTGGACCTATTGTAAAAGAAAAAGAAAAAAGAAATTTTTAAATGTAATTTTTGGGACATAAATCCATATAGATGCCAAGTCGGCCTACATGAAAAGTTAGCCTTGCCTCAACGTGTGAAAGTTTCAAAATAGAAACCCTACTGCAATATCTAGATCTACTTCACCTACTTGTTTAATTAACATTAACAAGTTATTTTACTCAAGTATTCAGAAAAACATTAAAGTAGACATTAATTGCAGCCTACACATCTACAAATCATTTACTGAACAATACACACGTGACAAGATTACACACGATTTTTCGGACAAATGTCCCCGAAAAAACCCAATGCGGGAAAACCAGTGCAGCAACTCTAGAGAGTTTTTATTATTATGCAGAATCTGAATACAACATTCTGGGCACCATAAATGGTTGACCCTACAGAGAAATTACACGGCAGTTAGTACCTTTCACTCAGAGAGAGAAAATATGGTTGTATCACACCCTCAAACGGGATTTACAGATCACGAGCCCGTTCTGGCCCACTGGAACCCTCAGCACTTTCTCTACAGCCTCTGTGTCAACCCTCACTGGCCAGCGTCCCCACTACATCACCCTCACTGGTGTTGCACTGCCCCGTCTAGGACCGTGTCACTGTCGCTGGTGTTGTGCTGCCCCTGCGCTACGCTGGTTGGGTCTGCATCACCCTGGCTGGGCTTACGCAGTCTCTGCGTGGTGTTGGCTGGCTCTGCGTTGACTGGTACTCGTTGCCCCTTTGATGTTGTATTTTCGGCCTTCGCCTTGGATCAGATCATCCCTTACTGATCTCTACCCCTCACTGCACTGCAACCTCGCTTCTAATTTCTCAGCAAACCCCGCCCTAGAAATTCGACTTAGCTTCAGTGCTCTGCCAGTGTGTATGTGTCTCCAACTAACCCCAAGCCTTTCTCTTATACTTTTTTCGTTGGAAAACCAACGGTCGTGATCTAATCTCTAATGGACGGCTCAGATTAAAACATTGCTTGACCCACGTCACTTAGAACATTTCATCACATGTGTTTAATTAATTCACTTTAATTTTTCTAATTCCCTAGGTTAGACTTAGAGTCCTCATTAAGAAAATTAATTATTCGAATAATTTCAACACCAGATGAAATTTCTTCAAACGCTTTCTGGGTTTTGGAGGTCTCGTGTGTCTTAGCCCCTCCACAAAATTTCAAGGCTAGAGCACACCCAATGCTACCTCAAAATCTCAACACAATGGACATGTTTATTCGCACCCCCTCTAAACTATATAAATAGAGGGAAGATGGAGCTAATTTGGACACACACTTGGATGAATTTTTGGTCTGAAATATCACAAAGAAGGGTAAAGAAGAAGTAGAGGACGAAGTCTGGAAGAAAAGGATTTCTTCTTTGAGCTAGGGTTTGTAGAAGATCTATCTTAGTTTGCCTCTTGTTGTTGGTCTCTTGCTAATGAATCTGCTGAAAGGAAGGGAGTTCTATCTTGGCATCTAGAGGTGGGAATTTTTGTGGTCAAGGGTCTTCGATATCGGGTTTTGCCCTAGCTTGGAGCCTATATCCGTTGTTCTATTGTCTTTTGTGATCTTCATGTTCTATGGTAATTGTTTGATGAAGGAAGAAAACATAATAATAAAAATGCTAATAGTCTCACAAGTAATTATCGTATGGAAATTTGATAATAAGTTAAAAACCTCCCAAATTCCAAAATGGTATCAGAGGAAGGTTGAAACAAAGGAAGTTGAAGATCACATTTGGTTTTGAAAGAATTTGCTACTACTAAAGATTTTATCTCGGTGGTATGGACAAAATTATGGGCAATTAAATTTCTGGAAAACTCAATGACTCGCTCTACTATCTCCCACTCTGTGATCCCTAATGATCTAAGACTAGAATTTATATGGATCACGTTCTTTGTTCATATTGTAGCTATGAATCAAACGTTGACTCTCAACGGTAACCTTAAAAAGCTTTGCAGCATTCCCATTGTGGCATGGTGTTAATTTTAGTTAACAATGGTATGCTCTATACTTAGCACAATTACTTCAATGCCTTTTAGCAGCCCAATGACAATTTCCAAATTAGTTTCCAATAGCAATCACATTAACCATAAATCTCATTAACAGTAATTGTTGATAGAACATGAACAATAAATGCAGAAGAAAAACCAAGACAAGGGAGCACTAGATTTGGCGAATGCCAAGGAAAAACCCCAAGATGGGGAAAAACCTTTGATCAATTCTTCTTATTATTATATCAAATGTTTAGCAGAGAGAGAGAGTACAAAAATAAGTCAAAGTTGACTTGTCAAATCACTAACAAAACAACCCTGTAAAATTTTGCAATTATGTCCTTGGTCAACCGTAGTCAAATCAGCCCTGACCAGAAAATCAACAACAGTCAAACTTCTCCAAAACAGTTCGGTCAACCACAGTCAAGCTCGACCTCTTTTGCTAGTCAAAGTCATTCAAAAACAGTCCATAAATCAATAATCAAACTTGATTAAAGTTTGCACTTGAAGTCTATAGGCAACCCTGCGGTCAGCTCTAGTCAACGTGCCCAGAATACCTCGGCTTCTATGCCAATAGATGCAGCTCTTCAAAACCAAAATTTTGCCCCAAAAATCGCAGTCAAACTTGGTCAACGCACACTTGGTCAACGTCGATCAAACCTTCAACATATTCCTGAAATTCGGCCCTGTAATTTGTCCTGAAATTCGTCCTTCTTTACTATCACATGTGAGAGGGAAAGATGCCCAATAAGTTATACGAACCAATCAGATGAGGAGAGAGAAGAAGAAGTTGAGTTAATGAGGTGCCAAATGAGGTTGGAGGTCTCCCTTATTTATACAAGTCATTGGGGGTCAAGATACATGTCCATGGGGCTTCATGAGCCTACATGATGATATGGTTGACCATGACAATTTGGACATGTGTGGGCTTGACCTCAAAAACATATTTTTCCTTGTCCAAATTTGATGATTTTTAGGTCAATTTTGGTCCTCTCGAAAAGAGGAATTCTTTGCAATAATCATCTCCATCAAACGAGATGTCTAAAGTGGAATTTGGCCCTATTTGCCAATTTTAACACATGGTCTCATTGTCGCATGAATACGCCATATATCTAATCTGTCTCATCTAGGGTGATGACTCATATTTATATCGTTTGACTTTCAGACAACATCGAATACAAAGATTGCCTGTAATATCAAATCATCGATATTTGCAATTATGTCTTGACTCACTATATATTATAACTCGGAAAGAAGTTGATCTACAAATAAATGTTGAGAATTGCTATGCTCGAAGCTTGTATGACATTATTGACAATATGAATGTGTTCAAAAGAATCACTACTAGAGATTCGACAGTTCAAGAAAACTCGTATATCTTGTATTGATTTGTATGCCTATACTGAAGATAGAATTGTATATGTCCATAGGACAATGACATATACAACAAAAACCCCAATATATGAGGCCTCGGCCCTCACTCTATGATGGCTTGCGCTCATGAGAACAGTGTTTGAATCAAAAGCATCATGAATTATGATGATGGTGGCACATTGTATTAAATCCAAGGCTTGCATCATAAAAGAAAATAAAGGTTATAGTTATAGTTCGATGAGCAAAGTAGAATGCATGGTCTAAGGTTTGTGTGGCTCGTTGACTCACATGGGCTTACATAGCTTCGTTCATAATGTGCTTGCATATACTGTAAGTGGATGGACCCGCTCTTCTAAGGAAAACAACATATGATTAAATTATTATAACAAATAGTAGCAATAAGGATATAACAATGAGAAGAACGGAAATCCAAAGGATTGCAAAAATCATAGTTGTCTTGATCGTATGGTCAATGAACAATTTTTTGGATCCTCTCCTAGTAACACCGTGACATCATCAGAATATTTGGTTGTGGATCAGTTGTCTACTATGTTCTAAGGATCGTTCCAGTGGATAATTCTTATGACTCAAAGTCACGCATTATATATGTATTCGTATACATTACAGTTTGTCGGCCTAAAAATACTAAGGCTCAAACTATACGTCACCTATGGCTTGAGAACTCTATGAAGAACATCGATTCTATTCACCCGGGGTCCAACACAATGACAACTTTGTGATCAAAAAAGTCAAGAGATGCTTGACAATGGAAATAACATGATGAAGCATCTCTGAAAATGGGAAGTAGTTGAGTCACCTTGTTGAGAAGAACCGAACCTTGTGAGCCATGGAGCATCTTTGTTAAAGAATAACTGGCCCATGACAATTTAAGAAGGATTGAATCCTTGCAATGAAGAAGGCATGGTAAGAGCTATGTACAATTCGTTTTATGTGCATTTCATGTTATAAAGGGTTTGTTAAGTAATTAGGGTTTCGCAGCTTACTTTGTATAATATGAATCTAAGGTTTGTGAATCTTACATTTTTGAAGATTTTTTTGGTATCTAAACCCTAGTTGGGACTGAGATTGGAAGACCCTAGAATAGTGAAAACCATAACCCCATTTCGGTCGTTCCCCCTATAGAAACCCTAGAAATTGAAATAAATCTTCTAGGCTATACAAATCGAATTTGTGCAAAGATAGTCTAGGGAATATGGAAAACCCTAGCGAGGGTAGAATTGGATAAAACCTAGGATTTGACATCAAAACCCTAGGATTGATGTTTCCATTAAAAGTAAAAAACCTTTCAAGTGTTAGATCAGAAAATTTAGGGTTTCCATTTAAGAACCCTAGAAGTACATATTTTGGGAAACCATGGAAACCCTAGATTAACAGAATTAAGATCATGCTCTTGTCTTTGTATATTTTTCTTGGTTGTACTTGTTGGTTAATATTTTAGGTACATAATAAAGGAAGCAAGATGAAAAAGGAAGGTAAAGCAAAGCAGTTCTTGTGCTTGTTAAAGACTTCTTAAAAATGATGAGCATGATGGAAAGAGGGAACTGTCAAGACCCTGATAGACATGATGAGTTCATAAGAACACATTGATGATGTGAAGGTGAAGCATGGCACTGTAATAGTAAAATTAGAGTCTACATTATCAAGTTTCTTTGGACAAAATCATCTAGCTTTCAAAATTAAGAAGATTGGGACCACATTGCATATTATTGTTCATCTAAACATTTTCTAACATAATGTTAGAGGTAGTAATTTTGCAAAGATGGATCATCAAGATCCTATAGGAACCATTAACTAGGAGGTTCTTGGAAGAAGCATTACGACATGATTGGTATATATTCCATCTAGTATGGAAACAATACTTTTGAAGGATGAAGGAATGCAGATGGTCAAGTTGCAATCTTTCCACTCTTAGAAAAGAACTCTATCTTCAACGGGTATAAGAAGCAGGCTCATTTAAGATCAATGGCTAGATGGTTGTATTACATAAGATATTAAACAACGTCAAGAGTAGTCTCTAGAAGAAAGAAAGGGATTTAACAACAACAACTCCAAGGAAAACATTACATAAGATATTGATCAAAATAAAGAATAGTCTCTGGAAGAAAAAATGGGAATTAACAACAACTCCTCCAAGGAAAACATTATAACTTTGTAATCAAATTCGATACATGCGCACTCTGATTAAAATAAATACATGAAGAAGGATTCATGGGGAGATGGATCATGCAAAAGGATGTTTATCTCAAAGAACTCAAGAAAGTTGATGCTTTGATGAAGGCCATCATGATAAGGTAAGTTTGATATTAATATTGGTTATCTGGTTAACATATTGTTATGCTACCTGGAAGGATATTGCAGGAAAGCATGATGATAGTTGAGGCAAGTTCAACTACGGGTGTTGAACTCAATTCAACGAATATATGTATTGAGTATATGGTTTTGGAAATTAAGAAATCAAGGTGTTCATAGCGTCACCTTAGGATTGAAAGTTAGCAACAAAAGAAGATAACTTAATGTTCATCAATAAAGATCACTTTCATAATGGAGCTATGACTAGCTTGAAGTTTGACAAGGCCTAACATAATTCCTTCATTATTGATGTTTGAAGGAAAGTGATGTGCAAATTTGATGGCCCAAACCCTGTCACAAGATTTAAAGGAAGAAAATGGCTCCATAATAGGAAGAAGCTCAAGATGATGAGATACAAATGGGAAAGAGGGAGCCTTGCAGCTATCCTCATGAAGAAGAGATAGTTGATACACTTACGGAAACAACCTAGAGGACTTGTGGTTATGACCTCCAAATTGAAAGAAAGTGAAAGAATCTCCTCTGTGCTTTAGAGGGAGTATGACGTCTCCTTAATATTTGTGAAGGAGCAAGGTTATACTCCCTAAAACAAATGGGAATAGGGATATCCTCTCTAGTTGAGAGGGAGTGATTATAAACATCACTTTTGTATTCTCTTCTGTTGAGATTTTTGAGTATTGGGGTAGTATCGAATGTGCTCTAGCTCCCAAACTTTGTGGAGGGACTAGAGTACATGAGATGTCCAAGACCCAAAAAGGGATTTGAGAAATTTCATCCTGTTTAAGAGATAATTAATTAATTAATCCTTTTAATTAAGGACACTAAGTCTAACTTAGGAAAATTATAAGATTAAAGGTAATTAATTTAAACATGTAATGAAAATGACTTAAGTCACACGGAGCAAGCTTTATTTTAATCTTAGCCGTCGAATCAAGATTAGATCACGGCCGTTGGTTTCCCAACGCGAAAGTATAAAGGAAAGGCTTGGGGTCAGTTAGAGAATACACACACGGAGGCAGAGCACTGAGACTAAGCTGGAATTCTAGGGTGTGGTTTGCTAAGAATTTCCAAAAGTGTTTCAGCTGCAGCGAGGGGTAGTATTGGCGAGAGGGATGATCTGATCCTAGGCCAAGAGTCAGCGAGAGTCAGAGAAGCAACAATTAGAACAGCATAGAAGGAGCAGCAGTTGTGCATCGCAGAGGGCTTCATGTGCTACACAGGCCTAGAAAGGGCAGCGCAGAGGCAGCAGGAGGCCATCAAGGCTAACGCAGGCCCAGCCAGGGCAGTGTAAGGGTAGCGTAACCCAGTCTGGGGTGACGCAGGCCCTTCCAGAGTAGCGCGAGGGCAGTCACAATCTAGCAGAGTTGAAGTAGAGGGCTTCAGAGCAGTGCTGGGGTTTCTGGAGAGTGAAAAGGGCTGAGTTTTGTAAATCCCGTTTGAGGGTGTGAATTAGTCAGTTTTTCTGTCTCCAAAACAGAGGTATTGCTGCAGACTTTGTATTTCTCTGTCGGGTTAACCAGTAAGGTGGCCAGATTTGTTGTACTTAGAATCTACTTAATAATAAAAACCCTCCAGCAGCCAGAAGACCGGTTTTCCCGCATTAGGTTTTTTTGGGGACAGTTTTCCAGAAAATCTTAGGTCACTTTGTCTATGTGCATGTATTCAGTTTAGATCTGTATCTGTGTAGGTTGTTAAAGTGTTAATTCGATATTAATACTGAACATTTCAGATTAATAACTTGTATAAGTAGGAGAAGTAAATCATGATTTAACAATAGGGTTTCTGCATAAGTAATATTCAAAAAATTTCACATGGCATCAGAGCAATTGCGGATCTAGCTGGATCACCAACAAGAAGACTGAAGAATCCTTGCTGCAGAAAGCAGCAGAGAAAGAAGCAGCAGCCGCAGAAAGTCGGACTAGAGAGGACAGTGTAGCAGCAGAGGGAAGCAGAGCCACGCAGAGGCCAAAGTGACGCAGTCTCCACGCAGGCCCACATACTTACTGTGCAGAGGCAGCGCAGAAGATGTGTTGGAACTGTCTGCTCACATAGAGGCCAGCTAGGGTGACGCAATCCTGAAGCTGTTATTGATTCAGAGTGTCAGAAGTCGTGCTGCAGACCTTCAGTGGTTGTTGGTAAGGTTAAATTTCTAAAGGTGCAGAAATTAGCCTGAGCACTAGTTGACAAAGAGCGGGAGGAGAAAAGCTTCTCAGAAAATTTCCATCCAAAGAAATCTGCAAATCGATCACAGGATCGAAGAGAGCTAATTCGTTGTGATTTGCAAACTTCCAAGAGAGGGAGTCAGTTGTCAGAGGGAGTAAAGGGTGCCTTTCTCGCCAAGGACCCTAGATCTGAGTCTCTAGCATAGAGAAGAGGATTTGTTCTGACAAATTTATTGAGCAAATGGCACCTCAAGGACTACATGGTCAGGATAGGTTGGACGGCCTGTCCAACTTTGCAGTTTGGAAGGCCAGAATCCTAGTAGTCATGGAGGCATACGGTCTAAGGGAGCATGCAAAGAAAGTCCTGGCCACGCCCACCGATGCGGATCTCTTGAAGAAGCATGAAGAAGCAGCGGCACACGCCAAGTGCTTCATCATGGACGGATTCAAAGATCATGTAGTTCCTCACATAACCGAGAAGACAACAGCTCATGATATGTGGTTAGCTCTGACCACACTATATGAAGGAAGATTCGTCCAGAGGAGAATGCTTTTAGCAAATAAAATGAGGCTATTCCTGATGGCTAAGGGAGACGAGATCGAACCCTTTCTTTTCAGACTAGAGGCGATCAGGGATTAGCTGACTGCCATGGGGGTGAAAGTGGAGGATGATGTTATGGTGAGGACTGCTCTCAATGCGGTCACAAAGGACTGGGAAACTTTTGTCCAAAGTATCGTGGGCAGAGCAGACCTTCCCAACTGCGACAATATGTGGGCAATCCTCTGACAAGAAGAACTTCGTCGGTTCACCAAGAGGCAGTACAGCACCAGGTCGAGTAAAGTGAAGAAGGAAGACGAAGAAGATGCAGCCTTGCCATCAAAGAGGCAGCAAGGGAAAAAGAAGCGGGATCTATCTAAGATCAAGTGTTTCCAGTGCGGCGAACTAGGACATCTCTCCAGCAATTGTCCTCAGAAGAAGAAGGACAAGGAGGCTTCTAGCTCCAAGGCTGTTGTAGCGGAAGATGGCTCCGAAGATGACATAGCCATGAGCGCTCATGAACCGACATGAATCTGTAGAGCAGCTGCACAGTGGTGATAGGATCCTTGAGTAGCCCAACTCTTGGATCACATCCGTGCTACGGGAGCCTTAAAAGAGTAGCAGGACAAGTGGAGTAGTGGGTGCAGAGAATCACAGATGGAGCAGAAGCAGAGCTGGAAGTTGAATGGACTTTAGCAGTGCAGAGCAGGGCTACTTACGCAAAGCAGAGTTGCAGCAACGTAGAGGCTTCAGGAGGACAGCGCAGTGCAGAAATATCGTAGGGGACTTCAAGGCAGAGGGGCTAATGACACTTCAGCAGCGCAAAAGAGGTTGGCTTACGCAGTGCAAAGTTGTAGTTGTGCAACAACCTCCAAATGACAACACAGAGTAGTAGCCTATGGAGCTTTAGTGATGAGGATGCAGCCCAATTGACTTGTCTGCCAAAGATTGGGCTGGAACTTTTAGTTGTTTCTCTCAGCAAATGAGTTGCAGTGCAGCAGTTGGCAACACGATGCAGCAGATTGAGAGGGAGCTACAGTACAAATGTGGCAGTGGCAATGGCAGCGTCATGGGCACAGTACAGGAGAGCAGCAGCAGCACAGTGATGAAGGGCAGCAGGCCAAGCATCTGCGCAGAGACCCACACCAGAGATCAGTGCAGAACTTTGGGGTGAAGTAGTGTTGTGTTAGAGCACATTCCTCGCTAAGAGGGAGTGTTGGGGTAGCAATGGATGTGCTCTAGCTCCCAGACTTTGTGGAGAGACTAGAGTACATGAGCTCTCCAAGACCCAGAAAGGGATTTGAGAAATTTCATCCTGTTTAAGAGATAATTAATTAATTAATATTTTTAAATAAGTACCCTAAGTCTAACTTAGGAAAATTATAAGGTTAAAGGTAATTAATTTAAACATGTGATGAAAATGGTCACACGGATCAAGCTTTCTTTTAATCTTAGCCGTCGAATCAAGATTAGATCACGATCGTTGGTTTCCCAACGAGAAAGTATAAAGGAAAGGCTTCGGGTCAGTTGGAGAACACATAAATGGAGGCGAAGCACTGAGATTAAGCTGGAATTCTAGGGCATGGTTTGCTAAGAATTTCAAGAAGTGTTTCAGCTGCAGCAAAGGGTAGTATTGGCGAGAGGGATGATTTGATCCCAGGCCAAGAGTCAGCAAGAGGCAGAGAAGCAACAGTAACAGCAGCGCAGAGGGAGCAACAGCTACGCAGCAGTTGCGCAGTGCAGAGGGCTTCAGGTGCTATGTAGGCCTAGAAAGGGTAGCGCAGAGGCAGCAGGAGGCCATCAGGGCTTACACAGGCCCAGCCAGGGCAGCATAACCCAGTCTAGGGTGATGCAAGCCCTTCCAGAGCAGCGCAGGGGCAGTCACAGCCTAGCAGAGCTGAAGCAAAGGGCTTCATAGCAGTGTTGGGGTTTCTGAAGACTGAAAAGGGTTGAGTTCTGTAAATCTCATTTGAGGGTGTGAATCAGTCAGTTTTTCTGTCTCCAGAACAGAGGTATTGTTGGAGACTTTGTATTTCTCTATCGGGTTAACTAGTAAGGTGCCCAGATTTGTTGTACTTAGAATCTACTTAATAATAAAAAGCCTCCAGCAACCTAAAGACCGGTTTTCCCACATTGGATTTTTCCGAGGACAGTTGTCCATAAAATCTTGTGTGTCACTTTGTCTATGTGCATGTATTCAATTTAGATCTGTATCTGTGTAGGTTGTTAAAGTGTTTACTTCGATGTTAATATTGAACACTTCAGATTAATAACTCGTATAAGTAGGAGGAGTAAATCGTGGTTTAATAGTAGGGTTTTTGCATAAGTAATATTCAGAATTTTTCACATCTTCTTTGTGTGTCATGCACTTGACTAGGACTAACGATCATAAGTCTAACTGAAGGTCATGGCGAGAGAAAGGAGAATGGGGGATTGGATAAGCATCTATGATTTCCTTGAGGATAGAAAAATCCAAGAAAGGAAATGGACCGACACTCTTTGAGGATTGGACAAGAATCCAAGACAAGAATGGTCGAAAAGGACTGATATTCTTTGAGGATTGGGAATCCAGGATAAGAATAGTCCTAAAAGGACATACCTAGTGAACATTCAGATGGGGTATGTGCCTTGTAGAGGTAGTGTGGTATCTCACATAAAGCCTCCCAGCATGAGGCTCTTGTATATGAAAGAGCTCGTCAAAGTTAAGGCCTTACTAAGTTGACAATGTTCTTCGTGATGTTGATGCTTAAAAATAGCTTACCAATCTGACTCTTCTTATGAGAATATTTCAGTTTGAGAGTATCCATGTGCCAGGTGTACAATTATGAATACCTCCCTAGTTAAGAGGGAGTGTTGGAGAATGTAACTAAGTTCGGTCTTCATAATTTGTACTGTTGTTTCCCAAATTGTACATCAGAATGCGACAATGCTTAGGCAAGGGTTGTCACTCTGATTGGCAGCTTGCTAGGAACCAACAAGCCTAAGGAGACACAACTGAATGGCCTAGCAACTTGCTTTAAAACTAGGATAATTAGCAGGTTTGATTATTTTAGCACAATTGGATTAGATCTTAGGATTTTGAAGTGTGAGACCAATGCCTTTACAAATTATTTACTTGCACATTATAGATTAAATTTCAAGTTACCAGAAGAAGAGTTGTCGCTAGGATGAAAATTATCCAATATTAGATGCAACACATAAAACTAAGTGCGACGCAGGCTCTTGGTAAATTTTAGTTAGAATGCATATACTAGGTGAAACCTTTCTCTCAAATATTTTGAAGTTAGTCTCGAATGTAGGTTGTATAGAGAAGTCCTAAGGAAGGAGGCTAAGGCCTCATTAACGATACCTCCCATGGAGTTATAACCACTCAAGTGCCTTCGTTCCTACAAGGGATTGCCAGCAAGAGAACCTCACTTATGTTAACCACAAATGAGGGTCTGAACTTTGCAAGTTGGGTGAGAAGGGTGGTCCTATCTTCTTACAACCAAGCTTATGCTTGGAGGTGTATTTTAAATATGCACTTCTAGTCCTAGAATGAAATGCAAGATGTGAGTGAATGCTTCAATGAGATAATTAATTAGATTAAGTACTCCAATTCAATTTGATTTACACGCTTACAATGGTATTCAATATAAGAAAAATTAGAAGAAGCACTTAAAAGAGTAAATTGACAACTATCTCACATTAAGCAAGGTGGAACACAAGAGAGATCACAATTATCCAAAGGACTTATGATAAGATTAGCACTTAAAGAGATAGGATTAGCCAACGATTCCAAGGACTTATTTTATGATTAGCAATATTAAATGATCAATGTTTACTTATTTAACAAGATAAACTTGAAATCACAATGTTTTAAGATATGATGCCCAAATTGACAAGATATTTCAAAGGAAAACACTTTGAATTACTCTAATGATTCAATGCTCATCCACGATATCCAATTATTTAGCAATCCAACAAATGAAACAAATGACAAGATATGCTATGAACTCAATAATAAGATCAATTACCAACAAAGAGAGAGTGATAACATCCCACCATAATGATTATGCCCATTAGGTTACCAATGCTTATTATGATGACCAATTGAAGCACAATTATCTTAAGACGAGATTGCCAACAGTGACTTTCCAATGAAATTACCAGTTAGAAAATAAACCACTTCTTATACAAGCAATCACTTTATCACTTTACTATTAGCTTAGGAGCACTTAGATATGAGTTCTTATGAGTGTCAAGCCTTAGCAAAACGATTTCCTACTGTTGCAACCATATATATGAACATATATCATATCTATGTCAGACTTATAACAGACTTCCAAAATCATTTAGAACATCAACAATTGAAAGCATATAAGTTGATTAGCCTTCTATTTTAAGCGTCCAATGGTATTAGGCCTATGTGAAGATCCTTTAGGGCTTGTTTAATGTGATTACATCAGATTAATGCCACAATTATAAACACACTTCAGATCAGATTATAAAGAGTAAGAGAGGAAGAAAGGGTAAGAAGGCAAACCCTTAGGCCCAAAGCCCTTGTGGATGCATAGATGAGCTTCCCTTACTGTGTAAGGCCTTTTCAACCACTTGCAACAAAGAATGTTAGCTTGAGAAATTATAGATCAACCCTGTTATGATTTGAAGTTGGGCTTCTAAAGTTGATTGGTAGATTAGAGAAGCTTCAAGGCCTTGAGATGCTTCCTCAACCAATGACAAGTCTACAAAACCAAGTATTAGCTTGAAAACATAATGGATCAATAGCAAAAATAATTATGGAAATCAACTCAAACCCTTGCCAAACTTACCATAAGCCTGCAACCACAAAGACTAGTGCCAAAATCCAATGCCGAACCCAAAAATAGGCTCAAAAATGATTGCGACTAGGGACACCAAGGTCTAAAAGGCTTGCGGCTAGGGTGGAAAGGCCACCTGGGCCTGCAAGCCTACAAATGCTTGTGGCCAAGGGAAAATAAACCCAAAAGGGTTGTGGTTTCCAAGAGAAAGGCTTTTAAGGCTTCCGGCTAGAGGAAAAAGCCCTCAAAAAGATTGTACACCTTGTTAGGGTCGCGGCTAAGCGAAAAAAGCCCTTAGGGGTTCCGGCTTGATGAGGAAGGTCCTCTAAGGCCTGCATCTAGCCTCCAAGAGGCTCTAAAACCCCAAGACACCACTGCAATCACAAAAAAATCACAAATTTTACCTCAAACCAATGCCAAAAATTGCCTCCAAGAGTTGCGGCTTCCTTTTTCGGGTTGTACGTTAAGCACCTAGGGCTTGGAAAATCTAGATCTTACCCTCTAGGACCTAGATCAGCTCGCAAAACCCCAACAATTTCTTGCTTTAGCTTGGACGGCTTGCTCAAAGGGCTTGGAAACCCTCAAAACCCTAGTCATTTAGGCTAGCAAGGTCAAGGCCCTCCAAAAATTGATTTCTGCTTCAACCCTTCAGTTATCACCTACACAAATGAAACATAGAGAGAGTCCAAATACCCAATATATACAAACGTTCAAATAAAACCCCAAGACCCCAATGTTATACAAAATAGAAATAAAGGGTTAGTATTAAATTTCAAGGGTTAGATTCAAAAAATCATTTTACAAATATTTACAATATTCACAAAAATAAATTTGCTCTCATTAGCGTAATAAAACTTTATGGCACAAGTAAATAAATTTGAAGATAATAAGAAAATATTTTTTTTTAATTTTTGCAAATCCCACCTGAATAAGATTTTCGTTAAATCAAGACTTGGAGCCAAACAAGGGTGTGATCCCCTCACAGTCTATGAACTTGGAGACCAAGGGCTGGAGCAACCTGTAACTCAATGCACTTCAAATGATAGTTTATTAAACAAAAGGGGTTCGATTCCCACAATAAATCTATAAATCTAGAGATACCTACCAGACTTCACCAGATTTAGGGTGTTTACTCTCACCCAACACCTAAAGCAAGATACATGTGCTAATAGATGTTCCTACTACTGGCAATTGAAATATTAATCAACATTATCATAGTTCAAAGGATATCAATAAACCATCCAACACTTGCCACAGATCAGCAAATGAGAGACACCTTGAAATGAACCCCAAAGACTTTTTATTAAGTTCACACAAAATCCAGCAAAGCCTTGCTTAGTACATCAAATAATCGTTCATCATCCAAAGATGAAATAAGGAGCTTGATAGCCTCCTTATATAGAAAATGACAGAAGAAACGCCTCCAAGTGGAAATAACAGCTAGTTGGGTTGATCTTCATCAAAATAATCTCATCCATCGATTTTTCTTTTGAAATAACTTGATCTCCACCATCGATTTAATTTTATTCTTTTATTTTTGAGGAAAATTTCGAATTTCTCTTAAATCCCCCTTTTTATCAATCCAAAAATTAATATTTTGGACTAATATCCTCAAAAAATTCACTTTGACTTAACCACCAAGGTCCAAGGGGTCAGTTTCTCTTAAAAAATCCATTTTCCCTTGGAGGAGGACCTCCAAAATTTAATTATTTTTCGACCCACGAATTTTTCAAGATTTTCCACTTGGAGAAAATTTAATTTCTCTCAAAAAAAAAGACTCAAATTTAATTAATTTTCTGGCTAATTTTTTTCTTTTTTTTGCCAAAATAATTAAAAGATTCAAGGGGGGATTAATTATTTTTTCACCTTCAAATGCTTTAGCCATGATGTCTTAATTCAAGATATTACAATTTAATTCAACCTTTAGAAGGGGAAATACACACTTGACATAGACCCTCAAGACATTACCCAATTCTGCGACAAGACAAATGATCTAGTATGAAAGATACATAGACTTGATAAACACTAGGACTCACCTAAGACATTGTCAACGAATTCCACCATAGCTTTGGGGTATATCTGGGAGAAAAACTCTGTCAATTATCCATGTTTACAAACACACATAATTCGTAGAGGTTAAAAAACTCACTAGGATGAAATCCTTTGACAAAAATCATAGGCTTACCTGGGTGTTACAAGCACACAATTCGAAGAGGTTAAAAAACTCCCTAGGATGAAATCCTTTGACAAAAATCATAGGCTTACCTAGGTGTTGTTACATCGCATGATAGTCATACTAGAATCATTTACAATACAAAAGCAAAAATTGGGTTTACAATGATAAAATTGATGTTGAATGATGACAATGATCTTTGGAAAAATGCCCCCCGCTTTGTACGCTGCTTCTCGGATTGTTGACAAAAATGTGGTCAACATGTACCATTATGTATTTTATGTAAAAAGCAAAAGAAAAGTAACAAAAAAAAAAATATTATTATTATTCTAAATAAGCATGTTCTTCGTGCTTTTAGGTTTTTTTTGTAAGCTGGGTAGGACTACATCTTCATCATCATGTATACATCACCCCGACCAGGGCGGGGAATTGAGCCAGTGACTTCACATCAAGGAGTGCCTTAAGAGCGCACCTGGTCACCGTCTACCCAAGGCGTTGTGGACTACGTGCTTTAGGTTTTGAGTCAGAGTCAAAGTCTTATTTTGGACCGATTGTAAAAGAAAAAGAAAAAGAAATTTTAAAATTTAATTTAGAATTCCCTCTAGATGCCAAGTCGGCCTGCATGACAAGTCAGCCTTGCCCCAATGGACATGGTTATTCGCACCCCCTCTAAACTATATAAATAGAGGGAGGATGGAGCTCATTTGGACACACACTTGGAGGGATTTTTGGTCTAAAATATCACAAAGAAGGGCAGAGAAGAAATAGAGGATGAAGTTTGGAAGAAAAGGATTTCTTCTTGGAGCTAGGGTTGTTAAAGATTTGTCTTGGTTTGCCTCTTGTTGTTGATCTTGCTGATGAATCTGCTGGAAGGAAGGAACGTCTATCTTGGCATCTAGAGGTGGGATATTTTGTGGTCATGGGTCTTGGATATCTCATTTGATCTAATTCTATAAGAAGAAATTTTTTGGGTTTTCCCCTTAGCAGGGTTTTGCCCTTGCTTGGAGCCTATATCTGGTGTTTTATTGTCTTTTGTGATCTTCATGTTTTATGGTAATTGCCTGATGAAGGAAGAAAACATAATAATAAAAATGCTAATAGTCTCACAATTAATTATCATGTTATGGAAATTTGATAATAAGTTAAAAACCTCCCAATTTCCAACACCAAAGATCTTCAACTAAGCTTGGAGGGGAACTCCCACAATTCTAACCATGACAAGTAAATGAGAGCCCTCTTCCTTTTATAGAGCTCCTCCTCAACCATTTTACAACAAAATATTATTGAGAAATTACTAGAGGCCTCAATAATATAAGGAAAGCATTAGAAGCATCTTAGGAAAAATACACCCCCAGAAACTTCCAATAAAATATTATTTAGAAAGCCCAAGAGATTCCTCCTCCATATTTTCTTCTAGTAATTTATTTTAAATAACTTCCTAGTAGGCTCCATTAAAATATTCTTGGAAGTATCTAGAACCCTTCATAAAATATAACTTAAAATTCATATGAGTCTTCTATTGGTGGGGCACTCCTCAAAATTTACCATGACTTCTTTCTCAATCATGCGTAAATGCCATATATCACCTCCTAAGCTAGGGTGGCTCCTCATAGAAGCTTCTTTCTTCTAATGTAAGTCATCCTTCTAGAAGCTTCCCCCTTTATTTACAAGTTTGCCAAAGGTCAATATATGATCATGCCGCCAAATATGCAACTCTCCTTGTGGAATGTGAATCGCCTTAAAAGGAGCTCTCAATGAAAAAATATGCATCACAATATGTAGCAGTAGAAAGAGCTTTTAAATCACATCCATCATGACATCATGGTCTTTTAGCCTTGGTGCTCAAGTCCTCATGCCTCATTAGTGGGTAACACGTATCAATCTTAGCCTCAAGCAAAGCTACAACAGCGAAACAATAAGAAGGCAAGCATGAAGCATCTAAACTTTTGCAACTTCATGAATGTCAAAATTGCTGAAATGATGAGCAAAGGCTAGAGGTAAGGTAGATGGGCTCCATATTGATATTTCCTCTAAGGCAAACGGCCAACATGACAATTGTAGAGCTTAAGGCTAAGTCCCAAAAAATATTAATGGGATCAACAAAGGTCTTGCTGACAAGAATATCACCAACAATGGTGTCGGCAACAAAGGTGTTGTTGACAAGGGTATCACCAACAAAGACGTGATTCCCAACAGTACCACCAATTAAGGAGATGGTCAAAAAAGGGTCATCGACAAAGACATCATCAACAAACAAGTTGTCAACATCAATGAAGGTATTATCAACGAGCATATTGTCAAAAAGAGGGAAGATGATGAAGGTGGTTGTGATACGACCCCATGGGGGGTATATATGTGGTTAAATGTATATGTAATAGTGTTCAACTTAAAAAATGGACTACATGTGCAATGAGTGAGAGTAGACATAAAGAGGCCAATAAAGTCATTACAAACACATGAACATGTGATTTAGATATATGAATGTATTGAGGTGATGTGGAGGCAATTGTCCTATTATATAGGAGTTATTGTGTAACTCGTCTCTATTATCACTTTTGGAGTTGTGTTCATGATGACATTTTTGTACACTAAGTTACTTGACATGTACTTAGGGGTTACATTGTTGATTTTCGAAGGGTCTTCTAAACTAATAATTACTTCTAATGATTTAATTATTTTCAAATTCTTATCCATCATTAAGTAATTATATAGAAGACATCAACAATATACCATATATGACAATAGGATCATGAAGAGACAGCAAAACAAGAAACGCTAGAGTTTACCTTGGGAAATCCCACATGGGGAAAAACCCAACAAACTTTTCTTAGAGAAATCATTAAGTTCAACAGAGATACATAAAGTCAAACATAACCCTAGTCACACCTGGTCAGACTTCCCTATAGAAAAGTTTCAGAGCTCTCCACATTGCCTCAGAAAAACTTGTTTGTCATTGCCTTAGAGAAATTCATCTACCTCTGCCTTAGAGAAATTCATCTGCCTCTACCTCAAAGAAATCCGTTTGCCTCTGCCTCAAAGAAATTCATCTTCCATTGCATCAAAGAAATTTGTTTGCCTCTACCACAAAGAAATTTATTTGCCTCTATCTTAGAGAAATGTGTCTGCCTCGGCCTCAGATGATTCGAAATTTATACTTGTCTAGGAGGTCAAATGAGTGTGACTAAAGGGGCAAGCCAACCTAACTTCTTGGAGGGCCGACTTTTCATTTTGGAGAAAAAAGGGCAAGCCAACCTAACTTCTTGGAGGGACGACTTTTCATTTTGGAGGCAAATTCAATATAATTTCAAATTTCCCTCTCTTTGAGGCTGACATGAAGAACATGTCATGTATTAATTATTTCAAGGGCTAATCAATAAAATGACATAAAGAATGTGTCTTACATTTTCATTATATATTGCTAAGGCTAAAATATTAATTATGAAGACCGACCATAGTTACAAAAAGTCCACACTCCCTCCTAGCTATGGAGGTATTCATAATGACTATCCAAATGTTCTCATGTTGACAAATTTCTCTAAGAAAAGGTTATAACAAACCATAATCAACATCAGCACCATCCAATTACCATAATCTAGTCAACAACTGTGACACATGGTAAATCAATCGCATCAACCAATTACCATAATCTGGTCATCAACTATGACACATGGTAAATCAAAAGCATCATCCAATTACCATAATTTGGTAAACAACTATGACACATGGTAAATCATTAGCATCAACTAGTCACCGTGATTTTGGTCAGCACCTCTAACCCTGGTATACTGATTAGTCTAAGTTCACCATCATTCCAATCAATACCTTTGACACATGTTGAACCTCCAAAGGCCACACTCTACCTAAGTAATTTTGGGCCTGATGCTAAATGAGCTCACTCTACTTATCTGGAGAGTAATATGAGCCTGATGTTGAAACCCACTCAATTGAATGATCCTAAGCCTCTAAGACCATTCTTCCTAATTCTAGTCAATACACTTGACACAGGAAGAATGAATGTCCTCTTTTGGACTGCTCCTTAATTCTGGTTAATGTACATTGTTGAGAAATCTTAAGGGCAATGATTAGAGTGATTTCTCTTTCTATGATAGCTGCTTGTGATGTATTTTTACATTTTC
Source organism: Pinus albicaulis (assembly GCA_034641835.2). Taxonomy (NCBI): domain Eukaryota; kingdom Viridiplantae; phylum Streptophyta; class Pinopsida; order Pinales; family Pinaceae; genus Pinus; species Pinus albicaulis. Next base: position 113,018,257 of record CM076584.1, on the reverse strand, counting down.
TTACTTATTACCTTCTTCAGTTATTATTATGTTTGTATATCATCAAACAGCAACCAAAACAAAAAGAAGAAGAACACAAAATATAGGTTGCAAGCGAAGGCCAAAACCTCTCCTCTTGAGAGGAAAACCCGTAAATCTCTTCTCTTCCTTACAGATCCTTCAATTGACGAATTCCAAGACCTCTAGACCAAGACCAATACCCTCCAAGACCAAATCCAACCTTTCTAGATGATGTGCTTTCCTTGTCCAAGTTAAACCTAGTCAAATCTCTTTCAGTAGTACAACTTCGACCCCCAACTACAGAATTTCGGCCTCCACTACACACCTAAAATTTCCGGCCCTCCTGTAGTTGTTGTTGCCATACGTGTGAACTTTTACCCTCCCAATACATCCTTAGACCTTTGCTTGGCTTTCTATAACTTCTGAAGCTTGAAGATGGCTTCTTGTGACCTTCGCTTGACCTTCTTGCCTTCTCTTCTTCAAGATCGTAGTTATAGAGGAAAACCCTAGATCTGCAGCAAAAACCCTAACCTTCCTTCGCACATGTGAGAGAGGAATAACCCAAAACTAAGTCTTCTTTGTCCTCTTCCTTCTTCGTTGCCTTCTTCTTCTTCCTCCTTTGCTTGAATGAGTGAGTGATGAATATGTTGCAAGGAGGTCGAGTTTCCTCCTATATTTAGGCTTCTCAAACGTGGATGTGACTCCTCAAATTAGGCCATCTTTCCAACTACCAGACCGACTTGATCTTGGAGGATATTTTGACACTTTTTAAGGACAAAATTAATTTTCTTTACAAGTTACAATGTGCTTGAAGGGGTCTTCAACTTATGACAATGACTCTTTTGACTTCTTGACCTAGGACAACTGCTAGAAGCACTCAATGGGTGCTTGACCTATGAAATAAAAGAGCTTGAGCATGAAACCCATGCTCCAAAAATAATAATTTTCTTTCCTTTTACAATTTACAGGAATCCAAAGTACATTTCATATTTATGAAGATCGAACCTAGTTACACATTTGTAAACACTCCCTCTTAACTAGGGAGGTATTCATAGAATGGTACAGGGAAATTCTCAATATGAAGAGATCTCATAAGAAGAGTCAGATTAGTAACCCATATGTATAGCATCATATCAACCAGCATTGTCATATAGCAAGGCCTTGACTAACAGCTCTATCTCTCCACAAAATCAGAGCACAATGTTGGCAAGACCAATTATTTATAGACACCATCATCATTGTCTCTCAAGGTACATACCCCACCTGGGTGTTCATAGAGTATGACCTTCCTTGGACTATTCTTATCTTGGATAGCTAGTCCTCAAAGAATATCAGTCCACGACTACTCTTATCTCGAATGCCCTACCTCATCCTCAAAGAGCATCAGAGGCTAGATGCTTACCCAATCCTCCATTCTGTATTCCCAAGTGAACGTGAAAATTCCTAGATCCTAGATCTGGAATCCCTACTGCAACAAGCTAAACTACTTCTCCTACTTGCAAATCTGATTTAAAAAGTTATTTAAAGATTACTTCTTAAAATATCGAAGCAGTTACTGAAGCAGCCTTCACCCATTAAAATATTTGTGAAAAAAAACATCCAAGCAAGAAAAATAAAACACCCACAGGTCATTGTTGTTTTTTGGACAAACGTCCCCGAAAAAACCATACGCGACAAAATCGGTGCAACAAATCTGAGGGTTTTATTTATTAAGCAGCAGTTAAATTGAATAAACTCTGATTGTCACACCAGACAAATCAGTTACAGAGAATACAGACAGAGAGAAATCAGTGAGTATACCTCACTCTGCAAGTCTCAGTTGATTCGGTAGTTGCACTAACAAAACCCCAACTCCCTCTGCGCTGCCTTTGTGCAGTAGCTGTGTAGGCCTACGTGGGGTCAGATCTGGAACTGCATCACCCCCTTTGTGTGATCTTTCAGCCCTTATGGAAAATCGATCCAGCCCTCCCGACTCAGATCTGGATTTCCCCAGCTAAAACTCGGACTTTTTGACTCTGTGTCGGGCCTGCGTGGCCCTGCATCACCCCTGTTGGGTGCTGCGTCACTCACTATGGGCTCTGCACAGCCTCCTCTTCATCTTCTTTTGCGTCTTTGTTGCTGATCCTTGGCCCCGGAGAAGATTCTCTTCCAAAATTGTCTCTGCCCCTTAACTACAATCAAGAATCACTTAGATGGAAATTTTCGTTCGAGCACTGCTCTATTAGAAAATTCGATCACTAAATCCTTTCAGTGTATCTTACAAATGACCCTCAATTCTTCCTTTATAGTCTTCTCATTGAGACTTCAATGGCCGAGATTAGATCTCCAATCAACGGTTAAGATTATATTAGACTTGATCTATTTTTTCTAGAAGCTTAACCCACGATTTACATTAATACTGATTAATTACTTTAATTTCCTAACTTAGACTTAAGGCCTTCATTAAAAATAATTAATTTTTCTCATAAAACTGTTTCTAGGTGGAATTTCCCAAAATGATTTATGGGTTATCTGTAATGCATGTGTCTAAGCCTCTCCACAAAGTTTGAGACGTAGATCACATCTGATGCTACCAAAAATCAACACTCCCTTTTAGCGAGGAATGTACTCTAACAGATATGCCCTGTTGAACATTGTTATGACTCTGAAGCATCTCCTCTGCAATGATGATGTCTGACACGCTGCCAATCAATCACTGCGTTGCTGTTGCAATGTACTGTTGTTAACCCTGCCACAATCAACACTGCATCCATACTGCAACTCCCTCTCAAATGTTGCATCTGCTGATAGCACTACCACTGCTAACACGGCACTGCATCTCAACTTTTGAGAGAAGCAACTGAAAAACATCCAAAATACAGAACAAGTGTTCAGGATGCAACTCAATCCTGAAACTTTGACTACTGCTAGTACCACATTATCCCTCTGAAGCACTTTGTTGTTGCTTCTCTGTACAGTGTCCCTCTGCGTTGTTGCAACTCTGCTCTGCGTTGCTCAGATGTTAGCGCTGCTAACTACTACATCTGTCGTTTCTGCACTCCTCTGCACCGACTGAAAACTCCTCCATCTTGCTATTGCTGATCATGGGCACTCGTAGCAAGGTTGTGATCCAAGGGGTGGACTCCTCCAGGATCCTACCCACTGATGTCCTTGCGACCTTACAACTCAATGTCGCCCCATCTCCCTCTTGGGGATGTGTGGGCACTCATAGCGTACTCATCCTCATCGATCTTCACGGTTGCAGCCTTCGGATCGTGCTTCTCGTCCTTGTCCTTTTGCCTCAAAGGAAACTGGGAAGCGTAGTGACCAAGTTCACCACACTTGAAGCACTTGATCTTCGAGACATCTTTCTTACGTCTCTGTTGCTCTCGCTGCCCTTGTGAAAATTTCAATCCAGAAATATACAATTGCAGTGATAGATTTATTTCTCCTACTTATTACTCTGATAAGTTATTTATAGAATTATATCAGTAAATTTTGAAATAAATACTACTGCAACATTCACGATTACATATGCAGAGAAAGGAATAGTAAGAAACATAAGCATAAGAAACAATCACATGTACACACTTATTTTTGGACAATTGTCCCCAGAAAAACCCAATGTGGGAAAACCGGTGCAGCAGATGAGGGTTTATATATTATTCTTCAGCAAATGAATTCTTTACAATGTTAGTTAAGTATAACTTGGTCTAGCATAGAGTTAGGTAAAGTGTGTTTCGTTACTAAGTACATTTGTAACTTATAATCAAATGGTCATGATATGTAGTGATTCGACTGTTCATTCTCTCCTCGGTATTACTGACACATGATCCATGGCTTAACACCTTATTGGTCCATGATCTCTATTTAAAGAGCATGGAGGGTCATTTGTCCGGTAACCATTTATGAGATAAGTTTATGTATATTTTCTTTCTTTATATTATTAAATTGTCTGATGTGGCCGCATTGGCTCAGGCTGTGGACAGTTTCCCTCTTCGAGGGTTTTAACCACGTCAAATACTGGTGAAATGATCTAAGGAACTTACCCTGTAAATTCCTACATGGTATTAGAGTTGTTTTGAGGGCCGCATCCGTTGCTGATCCAAATCCGAAACCGGTTTGACTACATGCGACTGTCGTTTTCCAAATCTATTGTTTTTGACCACTTTCAAGCCGAGACAACTGCTATGTTGTGTCTGGAGCCTCTGTTATAGGGAGGAACCCCTTTTGTTTCATGCAAAAAGGTTTCTGGTTGCCCAAATTATGTCATTTTAGATCTAGAGGTATAAAGCATTTTTTTATAGTTTTATTTATTTATCCCTCTGTTTATTTCGGTTTATAGTATTTTTTTATTACCGAATCTATACCCTCTTCTCTGTGTATACTCTTTGATTTGCATTGTCTGCGATCTGGCACACCAGAAACATGAAGACTAGATTTTTCTGTTACGTATGCTCTTTCCCCACAACTTTGTGCAATCTCGGGAACTTTGAAATAGCAAGAAAAATATATTGTTGTCAGACGGACTAACCGAAAATCTAGCGTTCTGCTGTAAGGGTTGTATTTTTTTTGTTTGGACGGTTGTTTTTTTGCAGGAAAAAGCACTCAAACCAAAGATAAATTAAAAAAGAATTTAAAAAAATAACCCTCTTCCTCCTTTCAAACAATTACAGAATCCTTTTATTAGCTCACTTGGTGTAAAGTTACTTTACGAGAATAGAGGTCTTGGGTTCAAGTCTCTTTGTCAAACTTCTTTTTCTAAAAAGATTTTTGTTAGGTTAATTTTTCTTAAAAAACTTTTTCGCAAGTTGTCTTTTTTGAAAAAAAGGTTTTATTTAAAAAGCACATGTGAAAGTAACATTGTAAAAGTGACTCTCACTTATTTATAAAAGTGGGTCACATAAAGTAGTTTTTTTTTTTTTGAAGTGAGCTTATTATATTAAGGTTGGAAAGGGGGGGAGGGTTAAAAGTACAATTTCATCATCAACTTTAAACCTATCACATAACTACTCGGCATCTACTACAACTTTTTTTTAAAAAGGCATAGCTTCTTCAACAGGAAGTCATTTTCAGAGGGGTTTTTTTTTAACTGGCCTAACTTTTCGAGATCTTTCCATTAGAGCAACTGGTTTCAGCCTTTTCAGCTTCAGTTTTTTAAAAATGAAAAGTGCATGCCCAGTTATTCTTAATAGCACCAATTATTTCCAATGGCTATCCTACAGGATAGACTTACTTAGAAGTCAAGGGCTTTATAGAATAGCCTCAGGACAAGAATCTAAACCTACTGATGGCGATAAAAAGGATAAATAGGAAAATAAACAAGATCAAGCAGGAGGGTTGATAGGAATGTCCATTGCTTAAGATCTTAGATTTCATATCCAAGAAATTGACTCCCCTCATGAAACTATGAAAAAACTAAACACTGTTTTTGGCATTCAAAATGAAATCAGAGCCCACCAGCTTGAAAATGAGTTGCTTACTTTGGACCCCAATAATTTCTCCTCTATTGAAGATTTTTTGTCCAAATTCAAGACCCTTAGACTTCTTTTAGAAGGTTGTAAGGTCAAAAAGGAATATGGTAGTCTTATCTATTTCATTCTTGCTAAGCTACACCCTGCATACTCTATATTTGTTTCCACCTTCCATTCCACTAGAGAAGCCCTCATTTCTAAAGGGACAACCTACAAGTCCCCCTCTTTTTATGCCTTTTGTGATTCTTTGATAAGAGAACTAGAAAAACTCTTACACCTTAGTCTTACTAATACTGGAACCTATTCTAAGAAAGCCTTAGCAGCCCAGCAGCAACAATATCCAAAGAATCCTAAGAAGCAGCATCCTAAAAAGAATCGTCCTAAACCAAACAAGGGTCTTAAGCAATTTCAGCCGCTAACTGAAAAAGCAACTCAACAAACTGAGAAGGAAAATAAAAACAATGGCAAGAAGATAGATAGACATTGCAACTTTTATAATCATGATGGCCACGTAGAGTCAAAATGTTTTAAGAAGATGGAAGACTTGGAAGCAGCAATGAAGAAGCACAACATCCATTTGGAGAACTCTTCAACTTCATCTTCGACAATGGCACTTTCTACATGTGGTTGTCAAGCATCAAGATCTGATTATGCATTGAATGTATCTTCTTATTCTCATTCTCATGAGTGCCTCATTGATTCTGGAGCCTCTTACCACACGGCCAAAAGTAAAGCCATGTTTTCTTCTTTAAATGATTGTAACACTAGAAAACATTTATGTTGGTGATGATTCATCTCTTAGTGTTGTAGGGTCTGGAACCATTCATTTAGATAATGGTCAGTTTAATGATGTATTATGTGGTCCTACCTTGTCCTGCAATTTTCTATCTGTTTATCAGATAACTAATTCAAGTGAAGGGAAAACAATAGAATTCTCACCTCATGATGTTGTAATTAAGGATGTAAGAGATCCTAGACATATTTTAACTATTGGCATTGTTGATGATTCCACAAGGTTGTATAAGTTTGACAACTTTGGGTCATCATGTCTTCCCTCTGTTTTTGTTGCTCACAATGATGAAGTGATCAAACTTTGGCATGAGCGATTTGGTCACTTAAACTATCGCTCTCTTCAAACTCTATGTAAAGAAAATATGGTGACAAGTCTTCCTATAGTATCTTGCCAAGATGGTGTTTCGTCCGGTTGTGTACTCGGAAAACATCATGGGGATAGTTTTGACAAACTTGCCTCTTGGCACGCTTCAACCCCTTTGCAGTTTGTGCACAGTGATTTATGTGGTCCACTTCCATTTGTTTCTTTCTTTGGCTACAAGTACTTCTTAACTTTCATTGATGATTTCTCTAGACACACTTGGGTATACTTCTTAAAACTCAAAAGTGAAGTTTTTAACATGTTCTTGGCCTTTAAGGCCTTTGTTGAGAAACAATCTGGAAATCACATTCTTAAGTTAAGATCTGACAATGGAGGAGAATATGTTAACAACAAATTTATCAACTTTTGCATTGAGCATGGCATTCAATTGCAACATATTGTTTCGTATACTCCACAAAAAAATGGTTGTAGCTGAAAGGAAGAATCGCAGTCTAAAAAAAGTGGCTAATTGTATGCTTCAACCTAAAGGACTTAGTCTTAATTTTTGGGCAGAAGCAATTAATTGTACAAAATACATAGTAAATCGCACTCCTACTAAGGTTTTAAGGAATATTACTCTAGAAGAAGCCTGGAGCTCAATCAAACCAGATGTAAGTCACTTTCGTGTTTTTGGAAGTGAAGCTTGGGCCCATATTCCAAATGAGAAACATAAAGGCTGAGAACCTAAGAGTGAAAAATGCATTTTTGTTCGATATTCTCAAGATGTCAAAGGATATAGACTTCTTCAACCAAAATCCAAAAATGTAATCATTAGAAGAGATGTAAAATTTGATGAAAATATATTGGCCCGTGAGCCTACTTTAGCGGGTGTGCCACCGCCTCCGAGCCTGATTCGACATATGTGCCACCTCTCTATATCTCTTCTACTTTTGACAGCATTCCTTCTAGTTTAGACGATGACAGCGAGGATGAAAATCCTCCTCCACCTCCTCAGGATCCTCCTTCAGCTCCACAACGTCCAAAATGGGTCCGCTCTACTCGGGATGCAGCATGTTCTCTTGCAGGTGACCCTGCAGATCAACGTCATACACGTTCTCAGTTCGACAAAGCCTCTTCCTTATTAGCTCAAGTTCCAGAAAATCCTTATCAAAACACCTTTGAAGAAGCCTCAAGTCATCTAGATTGGGATGCAGTGATGAATGAAGAATATCGTTCCTTATTGGCAAATGATACTTGCGATCTTGTTACTCTTCCAAAGGGAAGAAAACTTGTCAGATGCAAATGGGTTTACAAAACAAAGTTTGGACCAGATGGAAAAGTGGATAAACACAAAGCTCTTCTTGTTGCTAAAGGATTTTCACAAGTTGAAGGCATTGACTATACTGAAACCTTCTCCCCTGTTGCCAAAATGAATTCTATCCGCCTTGTTCTTTCCCTTGTTGCCTCCTTTAAATGGGAAGTCCGACAGATGGATGTTAAATCCGCCTTTCTACATGGGGACTTGCATGAAGAAATCTACATGGAACAACTCCCTGGCTTTATCCAAAACGACTCTAGCCTTGTTTGTTGCCTTAAGAAGTCTCTCTATGGTCTCAAACAAGCCCCTCGGGCTTGGTATGCCAAAATGGATAGCTTTCTCTTAGATAATGGCTTTTCTAGATGTCATTTCGACAACACTGTCTACATCAAGAAAGTGGGTAAGTCCTTAATCATCCTTGATCTTTATGTTGATGATCTTATCCTTACCAGTAGTGATCCCAACCATATAAACCATTTGAAGTCTAGCCTCAAAAAGAAGTTTGAAATGACAAACTTGGGACACTTGCATTATTTCCTTGGTCTTCAAGTCTTGCAAGCTAAAGAAGGTATTACCCTTTCTCAGTCCAAGTACGCCTGTGATCTTCTACGCCACTTTCACATGGAAGACTGTAAGCCAACCCCTTCTCCCTTTCAGTATGGAGTCAAGCTTTCAGTCACCTGTACTTCCCCTGAAGTTGAAGCTACCTTATACCGTCAACTTTGGTAAACTTTTGTATCTAACCCATACTCATCCTCACCTTTCCTTTGTCGTTGGTCTTGTTGCTCGGTTTATGCACAAACCTCATTAAAGTCACTGGAAAGCAGCTAAAATAGTACTTCGATGTATTCGAGGTACAGTTCAATTTGAGATTCATTACAGTGCAAGAGCCTCTGCATTGTTGATTGGTTTCACTGATTCTGATTGGGCTAGTGACCCTGATGATCGAAAGTCTTCTGCAGGCTATGTATTCACTCTTGGTTCAGGACCTATTACATGGTCTTGTCGAAACAAAGTGCCATCTCTCTTTCTTCGGCAGAAGCAGAGTATCGTGGTGTTGTTGAAGCCAACAAGGAAGCCTTGTGGCTTCGTCAGATCCTATCCAAATTTGGTCTTCATCAACAACGTCCAACTACACTTTGGTGTGATAATCAGAGTGCCATTTAGCTATGCAAAAAACCAGTTCAGCATCAGCGCAGCAAACACATTGAGCTACACACATGCACTTCATCAGAAAGCTTATTCATGATCATGTTCTTGAAATGCGCTATTGTTCAACCAATGATCAAGTTGTTGATATCTTTACAAAGGCTCACACAGAAGCGAAGTTTACCAAACTTCGATCTATGCTTGGAGTTCAGGAAAGTTATCATTAAGGGGGGATAGGCTCTAATGCCTCCTTCCTTCTCCTATTGTGTCACCTTTGTAAATCCTTCAATCCTATCCCAAGTTGTTCTTAAGGGGAGATGTTAGGATATTTCGACATATAGGAAATAGTTAAGTACAACTTGGTCTAGCGAAGAGTTAGGTAAAGTGTGTTTCTTTACTATGTACATTTGTAACTTATAATCCGACGGTCACGATATGTAGTGATCTGATGGTTCATTCTCTCCTCGGTATTACCGACAGTTGATCTATGGCTTAAAACCTGATTGGTCCAAGACCTCTATTTAAAGATCTTGGAGGGTCATTTGTCCAGTAACTGTTTATGATAGAAGCTTATGTGAATTTTCTTTCTTTATATTAATAAATTTCCTGAAGTGGCCGCGTTGGCTCAGGCCGTGGACTGTTTCCCTCTTCTAGGGTTTTAACCACATCAAATACTGGTGTACTGATCTGTGATCTGTTTGTGAGCAGTGACCTTTGGTATTTGATCTAAGGAACTTACCCTATAAATTCCTACATACAAGGAATACACTAGCAGATACATTTAGAAAACACCTGAGACAAAATTCCCGAAACCTCCCGAGGATTTTCTTACACCCGGAAGACCCTCTGTCTCCCTCTGCGTCTCTCTGTGTGCTTCTCTGCGCAATCCCTACGCTGGATTGCGTCACTCTGCATGGGTGCATTGCGTTGGAGCTCTGCACTGCCTTTTGTGGCCCTCTGCATCCCTCTGTCCTCCTACTCAGTCACTACTGACTCCCTCTTCTCCTTCTGCCTTTGCAACTCTGCCCTACAACTCTCCCTCTGAAATCGAATTCTATTCCTTCATAATCGATCTCCTTTAAGTTACTGAGTGTGTGCCCGACTTACTTTCCAAATGACCCTCAAGCCTTCCTTTATAATCTTCTCATCGATAATCAATGGCTAAGATTAAAACTTGACTTGATCTTCGTTCTCTAGAAGATTCACACTCTGTCTAATTAATACCCATTAATTATTTAATTTCCATAAGTTTAGACTTAGGGTCTCCATTAAAATAATTAATTATTTTAATAAAACATGAACCGAGTGGAATTTCCACAAACAGTTTCTGGGTTCTTTGGAATACTGATGTCCAAGCCTCCTCACAAAACTTGAGACTTGGAATACTTTCCGATGCTACAAAAATCAACACTCCCTCTTAGCGAGGAAAGTGTTCTAGCAATATGTCTGTTGCATGTTGCCCTGCTTTGAAGCATCCTCTGCGTTGTTGATCTATGGTTGTTGCCCCTCATCTCCTGCGTTGTTGCCCTTTGTACTGTTGGCCATGACACTGCCACTGTCACTACCTCATATATACTGCAGCTCCCTCTGAACCCTGATCGTATCCATCCCTGCTACTGAAATGGATTCTTAATCATCCCCATCTTCTCTCTTAAATAGACAAACTTTGTCTTCCCCAGAGCCTTCGTTATGATATCTGCCACTTGTTCTCCTGTTGGAGTGTACTGCAACTGTACAGCTCCTCGTTGGACATAGTCTCTGATGAAGTGACACCTGATCTCAATGTGTTTCGACCGATCATGAAACACAAGATTTTTAGAGAGCTTAATGCAACTCTAATTATCACATAAAATATTGGTCGCTTCCATCTTTTCCTTCAATAAGTTCACAAGCAGCTTCCAAAGCGATATGGCCTCACACGAAGCCGTGCTAGCTTCCATATATTTTGCCTCTATTGAGCTCAGCACCACAGATTTATGTTTCCTGTTGCACCAGGAGGTCATTCCTAATCCAATACTAAAACAGTACCCACTGGTACTGTTCCGATCTAATGGACTCCCAGCCCAATCTGTGTCGGTGTACCCACTCAACCTGATGTCATTGCCACGGGTGTATTTCAGTCCAAGCTCGACTGTTCCTTGAAGATATCTGAGAACATGTTTGGTTGGTGCCCAATGAGCCCTCCTTGGTTCCACCATGAACTGACTGAGGGTATTGACAGCATAACAAATGTCTAGCCTAGTGTTGACCAGATACATCAGAGATCCTATGAGCAGCCTATCAATGTGGGATCAGTCTCATCATCATCGGACGTGGCAATTTTCTTCCAATTGGTGATCATTGGAGTAGTCATGGGTCTATAGTCCTCCATCTGAAATCTTTTCAAAATTTCAGTAGTATACCTTCCTTGAGCAAGAAAGATCTACCCCTTCTGCTGCCAAACTTCCAACCCCAGAAAATAATGCATCAGCTCTAGATCCTTCATGTCGAATTTTGCAGCTCAATTCTCCTTGCAGTCCTTGATGAGCCTCGATGACCCTGTCAGAAATAAATCATCTACAAATAGAACCAGTATTAGGGGCTCACTCCCTACCCTTAGATAGTAGAGATTGGGGTCTGCGTCACTCTTGACAAACCCCATCTTCTGCAAGTAGTTGTCAATTCGACCATACCAAGCTCTAGGGGCTTGCTTTAGTCCATACAAGGCTTTCTTAAGCCTACACACATGAATCTTCTACTCATGCGTCTCGAAGCCCTATGGTTATTCAATGTATACTTCCTCTTCTATCACCCCATTCAGGAACGCAGTCTTAACATCCATCTGGTGAATCTCCCATCCCATCTACGCAGCCAGGGATATCACGAATCTAATGGAAGCATATCGGGCTACTGGGGCGAAGGTCTCTTCATAATCTATCCTTTCCTTCTGAGCATACCCCTTAGCCACAAACCTGGCTTTAAACTTCTCGACGCTGCCATCTGCAGCATATTTGATCTTGTAGATCCACCTTGAACCTACAACTAATATGTCCTGAGGTATGGGGACCACTTCCCAGACATCATTTGTCATGATGGAGTTGTATTCTTCCACCATCGCATCTACCCACACATGGTGCTGAGCTGCTTCCTGAAAACTCGAAGGTTCCCTAACCTGTGCTACCAAGGCTTGGTATCTTTCAGGTTGGCTACGTTGCCTCTTCGCATTTCAGGGGGCTCCAATAAAGTCTTTTGCGTCCCTCAAAATTTGTCGTAGTTCCCTGCTTGTTCTACCAATGGTAGTGGATGGATCTACCTGATATCCTTGCTGCAAGCCCTCGGGAGAAGTATCCCTTGGATCCCCGTGCCTTGGAGAGGAACTCATATTACCCTCTGCAGGTCGTTGTGGTTGGACCAGTGGATCCTCCTCAGACTGAGTAGCAGATGGCATCTCTTGGGATTTCCTGAAGGCCCTCTCCATGAATTTCACATCCCTCCGCACTACAACTTTCCTGCTCTCCGGAATGTAAATGCGGTAAGCCTTTGCATTCTCGCTGTATCCTACCAAATATCCCTTTTCCGCAGTCATATTCAGCTTCTTCCTCTTTTCATTGGGCACATGATAAATATGTCGTGCTGCAAAGATCCTAAAGTGGCTCACTTCCAGTTTGCTGCCAGTGAAGACACTTTCTAGAGTGATCTTTCCCAATGCATTTTGAGGAATCTGTTCTAAACGTAGACATTTGTATTACAAACTTCAGCCCACGGAAATTTGGGCATGTCTTGATCATACAGCATTGCCCTTGCAGCCTCGACAATAGTTCTATTTTTCTTTCTGCCACACCATTCTGCTCTGGATTATATGGATCGGTCCACTCTCTTCTGATACCTTCCCTTGCGCAGCACCTTGTGAATTCCTTACCAATGTACTCTCCACCATTGTCTGAACGCAACACCTTGATCCGCTTTCGCGTCAGATTTTCTACTAGAGCTTTAAACTCTTTGAAATGACTGAAGACTTCGTCCTTGGTCTTCAGAAAGTATCCAGGTCTTCCTGGAATGCTTATCAATAAAGGTGACAAAATATTCGGCACCACTAAGAGCTCTAGTGGACATTGGTGCGCAGATATCCGAGTGTATCAAGCCCAACACAGTCTTCGCCCTATTGTTGCTTCTCTAATACGCTGCCTTGGCATACTTTCCCAATACGCACCCTCTGTAGACATCATCTCACTTGGTGCTCAACTCTGGAACTCCCGTGACAGTCTTCTTGAGAATCTTTAACGCCCCATGATGCAAATGTCTCATTCTTTTGTGCCATAGTTCATTCAAGTCCTTCTCATCACTGTTGCCATTAGTGCCATTGGAGATTCAAGCTGTAACTTATAAAGTTTATTACTCCTGACTCTGATTTGTGCTTTCTTCTTCCAACTTGGGTGTTTGACGTATACTCTGTTGCCAATGAAGTAAACGTCATAACCTTTGTTTTGAAGTTGAGACACCGAGAGTAAATTCATCCCCAAACCAGGCACATGCAGCACATTAGTGGCCCGAAGCTTATTTCTAGCCTCCATTTGAAATACTACGGTACCTCTTCCAGTAGGGGTACATTTTGTTTTATTACCCATGGTGATTTTAAAGTTCATCTGCTCTTCTCGATAGTTTGAGAAACATTCCCGCACTCCCGTCATATGAGCAGAAGCCCCACTGTCAATGTACCAAACTTCAGGAGAAGCAGTGCTTGACACACAAGCAAACTCTTCTTCCAGTCTGGATGCAGGAACAAAACCATCGTGATCCATCTGTTCTTCCATGCTTCTCTTCCTCTAGAGAATTGCGTGAACCCTTCTTAGTTGTCGCGACAATGTCAGATTTACGTTCACTTGTCGGTTCTCTGTTCCTGTTACTCATCTCTGGCTCTAATACCATGTAAAAATTTCAATCTATAAATATACAGTTGCAATGATAGATTTATTTCTCCTACTTATTACTCCGATAAGTTATTTATAGAATTCTATCAGTAAATTTCAAAATAAATACTACTGCAACATTCACGATTACATATGCAGAGAAAGGAACAGTAAGAAACATAAGCATAAGAAACAATCACATGTACACACTTATTTTAGGACAATTGTCCCCGGAAAAATCCAACGTGGGAAAACCGGTGCAGCAGATGAATTCTTTACAAGGAATACACTAGCAGATACATTTAGAAAACACATGAGACAAAATCCCCGGAACATCCCGAGGATTTTCTAACACCCGAAAAACCCTTTGTCTCCCTTTGCGTCTCTCTGCGTGCTTCTCTGCGCAGTCCCTGCGTTGGACTGCGTCGCTCTGCATGGGTGCACTGCACTGCAGCTCTGCGCTGCCTTCTGTGGCCCTCTGTCCTCGTACTCGGTCACTGCTGACCCGCTCTTCTCCTTCTGCCTCTGCAACTCTGCCCTGCAACTCTCCCTCTAAAATCGAATACTATTCTTTCAGAATCGATCTCCTTCAAGTCACTAAGTGTGTGTCCGGCTTACTTTCCAAATGACCCTCAAGCCTCTTTTATAATCTTCTCATTGATGAATCAACGACCCAGATTAGAAGTCTAATCAATGGCTAAGATTAAAACTTGACTTGATCTTCGTTCTCTAGAACATTCACACTTTGTCTTATTAATACCCATTCATTATTTAATTTCCTTAAGCTTAGACTTAGGGTCTCCATTAAAATAATTAATTATTTTAATAAAACATGAACCGAGTGGAATTTCCACAAACGACTTCTGGGTTCTTTGGAATAATGATGTCCAAGCCTCCTCACAAAATTTAAGACTTGGAATACTTTTCGTTGCTACAAAAACCAACAGCCCTTTGGGTGCAAGGGTTGCATTTTCTTCCTCCTCCTGCTTCACCTTCGATCCAATGCCACTCTACCATCAAGTTTGCACTTGACCAAGTCTCTCCTTAGCTCTTCTTGCTGAAGAACAACCCACATCTCTTCCCAGCCTGGCAATGTTGCTCTACCCAGGATGCTCTGGACAAATTCCTGCCAATCATCAATGACTGCGTTCAATGCTAGTCTCACCATTGTTGTAGGAGAAGGGGTAGACCCCACGACTACAAGTTGGTCATGGACTTTTTTAAGTCTAGAAAGGAATGGAATAATGCACTCCCCTTTCCGCATCTGCGCCATCCTCAATTGCTGCTCCAAGTACATCTTCCATTGCTCGGAAGATCCGTGATATAGTGTGGCCAAGGCTTCCCACATCTGCCTAGCAGTATATTTGTCCGCTATATGGAACATTATGTGATCCTTGACTCCATCTAGGAGTATCATTTTTGCCTTTGCCATATCAGCCTTGTCCTTCTTCAATGGATCTGGATCTGCGAGGATAGCTATCGTGCCATTCACGAAAAGCTTGAGATCATACTCATCTAGAAGACAAGAGATCCTTGACTTCCAGATCACGTAGTTGGAGGCTCCCTCCAACTGGTCCTGATCTCTAAGCCCGTGAGTTGCCATGGCTGTCAAGTCTGTCGAATCTACTCCTCTTCTTCCCCCTCTGCGCAGCACTGGACAGGCTTACGCACTCCTTGTGGAGCTCATAGATCTACTACCCGGATCTGCTACTTAGCTCTTGGAAAAAACTGAAATTCCCCGGCTAGGAACTTCCTGAGAGAGAGAACTCTCTCACTATGTTGTTTCTTCTGACGATGACTTTCCGCCCGACAAAATCAAAATCTGCTTGAAGAAACTGCGTCCCACCAGCTCTGCGATGCTCCCTCTGGCTCAGCAAAATTCCGATCTTGAGATCTTACCACTCTGTCAACTCACTCAGAGAGAGATCTTCCCGGAAACTTCAGCCCTCCTGGTCTAGACTACGCAATCCCTCTGGGGATTCAAATTGTTGCTTTCTGCAACTTTTCGGCATTCGTTTCGCGCTGGATCTGCTCTTCCCGTTTCACAATACACGCTCTGATACCATGTGAAAATTCCTAGATCCTAGATCTGGAATCCCTCTGCAATAAGCTGAACTACTTCTCCTACTTGCAAATCTAACTTAACAAGTTATTTAAAGATTACTTCTTTAAATAGCGAAGCAGTTACTGAAGCAGCCTTCACCCATTAAAATATTTGTGAAAACAACAATTTGAGCAAGAAAAATAACACACACACACAACACCGTTGTTTTTGGGACAAATGTCCCCGAAAAAACCAAATGCGGGAAAACCGGTGAAGCAGATATGAGGGTTTTATTTATTAAGCGGTAGTTAAACTGGATACAACTATGATTTTATCACCGGACAAACCAATTACAAAGAATACAGACATAGAAATAAATCAGTGAGTATTCCTCACTTTGCAAGTCCCTGTTGATCCGGTAGTTGAACACGAAACCCCAACTCCCTCTGTGATGCCTCTGCGCGTAGCTGCGTAGACCTGCATGGGGTCAGATCTAGAACTGCATCACCCCTTCTGCGTGATCTTTCAGCGCTTCCAAAAAATCGATCTATCCCTCCCGGCTCAGATCTGGATTTCCCCAGCTGAAAATCGGACTTTCTGCTGAAGAACTACGTTGCCTCTGTGTGGGGTCTGCGTGGCCCTGTGTCACCCCTGTTGGGTGTTGCGTCACCCCTATTGGGTGTTGCACAGCCTCCTCTTCATCTTCCTCTGCCTCTCTGCTGCTGATCCTTGGCCCTGGAGAAGATTCTCCTGCCGAAACTGTCTCTACCCCTCAACTGCAATCAAGAATCACTTAGATCGAAATTTTCGTCTGAGCACTCCTCTGTCAAAAAATTCGATCACTAGATCCTTACGATGTATCTTACAAATGACCCTCAAGTCTTCCGCTATAGTCTTCTCATTGAGACTTCAATGATCGAGATTAGATCTCCAATCAACTGTTAAGATATATTAAACTAGATCTACTTTTTCTAGAAGTTTCACCACAGTTTACATTAATATTGATTAATTATTTTTATTTCTTAAGTTAGACTTAGGGTCCTCATTAAAAATCATTAATTTTTCTCATAAAACTATTTCTGGGTGGAATTTCCCAAAATGATTTATGGGTTATCTGTATTGCATGTGTCTAAGCCTCTCCACAAAGTTTGAGACTTACAACACATCCAATGCTACCAAAAATCAACAGTGAAGACAAGAATGATGTGCCTATCTCTCCCTCTCAATCAGGAAGGATATATCAACCAAACCAAGCTTGTCTCTCAAATACACAAGTTTCTTATTAGGAAGAGATTTTGTCAATATGTCAGCTACCTACTCATAGGTGGAGATATATTGTAGCTGCAACACACCATCTCGTACTAGGTTTTGAATATAGTGATACTTGTTGTTGATATGCTTTGTCTTTCGATGAAATATTGGGTCTTCAGACAATCGAATACAACTAGTGTTATCACAATGTATCATTGTAGGGTCCATCGATCCTTCAAACAGGTCAAACAGCAACTTCCTCAACCAGACCGCTTCTTTGTTTACTTCACAAGCTGCAATATACTCAACCTCAACACAACTCAAAGCAGCTGTGTAATGCTATCGGCTCATCCATGAGATCATGGAGTATCCCGAACTAAAACATCCTCCTGTAGTGCTTCTTCCATCCTGCTCACTGCCCCCATAGTCGGAATCTGTATATCCAATCAAGTGAACATCATTCCTCCTATCATATTTCAGGCAGTAGTGGATAGTTCTGTGCAAACATCTTAGTATATGTTTTGTTGTTATCCAGTGATCAATCTTCGGCTCTACTTGGAATCGACTGAGAACATTTACTGCAAAACATACGTCTGGTCGAGTATTCTCTGTGAAAATTCTGAAAACTAGAATCCTATTTTAGCAACTGATGTTATTTCTCCTCATTGTTAATTAATTAACAATTTATCTACTATGGAAAATATCGAAAAAAAAAAAAAAATACACTGCAACTTCACAAATAAAAAACAGCAGAAAAATAAACACTGGAAGAAATGCTAGCACACACACATAAAATTTACATAATTATTTTTGGACGAAAGTCCCCAAAAAAAACCCAATTTGGAAAACCAGTGTAGCAAATAAGGATTTTATTATTAAGCAGTAGTGAAATAATCTTAATACAACTGGATGTCGAAACTGGGAATCCTGTAGAAAACTACTGGGAAGAAAAATCTACTAAGGAAATTCCGTCACTCCACGAGGAAATTCGTTGCTGCTGCCACTGATGGAGCTCTTCAAAAGAGCTTGCCTCATCTCCTCCTGCTGCAAGTGAGCCCACATCATGTCCCATTCAGGTAGCACGTCTCTGCTCAATATACTTTGGACGAAGACCTGCCAATCCTCTGAGACGCTATTGAGTGCCAACCGCACTAGCTCTGAGGCTTGAGGCGTTGCCCCAACAACCGACAACTAATCCCAAACCTCATGAATCCTAGTGAGGAAGGGGTTTATCCCTTCCCCTTTATGCATCTGGATGCATCTCAGCTTCTCCTTGAGGTACATCCTTCGCTGCTCAGAAGTACCCTGATATAAAGTGGCGAGAGCATCCCACATCTGCTTGGTAGTATCCTTGCAAGTTATATTTGAAACTACATGATCCAGGACTCCATCTAAGATTATCCGCTTAGCCTGTGCCATCTCCTTTTTGTACTCCTTCAGCTGATCTGCCACCACATTATCGATATATGCCTTTAAGACAAATTCATCTAGAAGGAAGGAGATCCTTGCCTTCCAGATGACATAGTTGGAAGCACCATCCAACCTGTCCTAATCCCTCAACCCTGCAGTCGCCATCTATGAAAAGATGTCAAAAACTCCCTCTTCCCCTGTGCTCGGCTGTTGCTCTGCTACTCGCACTCCCTCTTGGAATGCGTGGCTCTGCTAGCTGCTACTGTCGATCTGCAACTGGAATTCGAACTTCCGAGACTAGAAGTTCCCTGAGAGAAATTTTCCCTCAGCGTGTGCTCTTCTTCCACCCGACACAGGTTCTACAAATAGAGAACTATTGCAAAGCCCTTTGCGTCGAACTAGAGATCTTCCCAACAAAAATATTGAGCTACTCCCTCTGCCTCGGGAGCTACTCGATCAGGAGGGATCAAATTTTTCTGTCCCTCTCTCAAAAAAATCAAATATCCTCAAGTAACTCGGCCTCTTGACAAAGTGACTACGCTGCCCCCTGGGAATTTTGATCTGTTGCCCACACTGAACAGCGAAATTCCTTATTTTTGCCTCTGAACTCTCTGGTTGATCAACTATGCTCTGATACCATGTGAAAATTCTGAAAACCGAAATCTTATTGCAACAATTGATATTATTTCTCCTAATTGTTAATTAATTAACAATTTATCTACTACGGCAAATATCGAAATAAATACATTGCAACCTTCACAAAGAAAAAAATGCGGAAGAATAAACGCTAGAAGAAATGCCAGCAAACACACATAAAATTTACACAATTATTTTTGGACAAAAGTCCCCGGAAAAATTCCAACTTGAGAAAACCAGTGCGGCAGATGAGGGTTTTATTATTAAGCAGCAGTGAAATAATCTAAGTACAACTAGATGTCGAAACTGGCAATCCAACAGAAAAAACCTGGCAAGAAAAATCTAGTGAGGAAATTTCCTCACTCCATAAGCAAATTCGGGCTCTGACCTCAGATCCAGGTGAGCCGTACAAATTGGCTCTACGCAAATACTGCGTCACACCAGTGCAGTCTCTTCTGCCCTCAATTCGAACCAGCTTCTCCTCAAGTTGTCTTGTTTGTTGTTGTCTGGGAAAATGTCTCTCCTGGCCTCTGGAACCTCTGTCCAGCTTCTGGCACTGAAACTCGTCTTTCCCCATCATAATCGAAACTGCCTCTAGAGGCTACTGCGTTGCCTCGCGTCAACCTCCCTATGGCTATTCTTCCTCTCTATAAATGCACTCACCCGATCTGGAATTCTTCTTCCAGGTTTACTGTCTCTACCCCTCGCTCACTGCTTCGATCTCACTAGCTCTCTCTCCGACAACTGACTTTTGTTACTCTCAAAATCGATCTGCTCATAAATCGAACCTCTCAAGTGTATTCTCCATCACCACATCAACCTCCTCTTATAATCGTTTGTTGAGACTTCAACAGCCAAGATTAAAACTTGAACAATGGCTAGGATCATCTTAGAGTCGATCCACGTGAGTTTTTAAATGATTCTCGCCTTGATTTAATTAATTTTGATTAATTAACCATATTCCTAAGTTTAGACTTGGGAAATATTTAAACACTGATTAATAATCTAACTAAGCCACTTCTAGGCGGAATTTCCAGAAACGATTTCCAGGTTTTGGAGAACTCGTATATTCTTGCCTCTCCACAAAATTTCGTTGCTAGAACACAGTTGATGCTACAAAAACTAACATTCACCAAGTACATGAGTGAGCCAATCAATTATCTATACCAGGTAGGATCCATTCGGCTAGATTCGGAACTCCTTAGTTTCTTCAAGTTTGTGATCATCTGGGTTGTCATCCGTTTACAATCCCATCATGTGAAACTTCTTTAACATCTTGATCACATACTTCTCGACCTAGATAGATCTCATCAGGTCCTTACCAGACTTCCAGTCCCAAATAGTAGTGCATCAGACACAGATCGTTCATGTCAACTTCTGTTATTAGTTGCCTCTTACATTCTTCAATTCGACCTTACACACATGTCAAGAGAAGATCATCCACATACAAGAGAATGATTATTGGCTCTCCCTTCACAACCTTAATATAGTGGTTTGGATCAGTAGAACTCTTTGCAAAGCCTAATCTCTGCGAATATGCATCCATCATAGCATACCATGCCCTTGGTGCTTGGTTGAGGCCATATAATGCCTTCTTCAATCTGCAAACATATGCCTTTTTGTCTTTATTGTCTTTAACTTTGAATCCCAAGGGTTGTTCTATATAGACTTCCTCATTCACTGTGCCATTCAAGAATGCAAACTTCACATCCATTTGGTGGATGTTCCATCCCATCGATCTGTCAAATAAACCAACGAACATCTAGTTGTATACCTTGTTGTCGAAGCCAATTTCTCTTCATTGTCGATGCCTTCTTGTTGAGAGAAAACCCTAGCCACAAATCTTGTCTTATATTTATCTATACTTCCATCTGTTGCATGTTTGATCTTGTAAAGTCACCTGGAAGTTACCACAGATTTGTCTTTAGTGCTAGGTACGAGTTCCTCGACATCTCCTAGCTTGGTGCAGCATACTGATATGCTGCCAAGATTGAGCAGAAATTCAAACAGAAGAAGCAAGATTTTGGATCTGCAAATCAGAAGCAAGGGAAAGGCGCCCCCAAACCGCAGAACAAAGGACAAGGCGAAGGTGGGGCGGCCCAAGACAAACTGTCGAAGCCACAAGCGAAGAACAACAACACGAAGCCAAAGAAGGACACGGGAAAATGGTGTGAGTCCAATAAGATCTCCACTCACAACACGATTGTGTGTTTGGCCAAGAAGTCACTGGTGGTCGAGCTGAAGGCTTCCGAATCAGATGCATGTTCTAACTCTGAGTCAGAACACGACAAGGGGAATGACAAAGGGAAGCAGATTATCGATGCGGAGCCCAATGCCACCATTGCCACCACCAAGATCCAGATGGAAGAACCTGAAGATCCAGAGGAGGGGGAGCGCCTCTTCTATTCCCATATGTGGGTGAAGGGCTCCCCGCAGCAGTTCATTGTCGACAGCGAGAGCCAAAAGAACCTCATTTTAGCAAAGGTCGCGAAGCGGCTTGGCCTGTCGATCACAGCACACCCACAACCGTACACCATCAGGTGGCTTCACCAAGGACGAGATCTTCACGTTAGCCAACAACATTGCCTTCCCTACAGCATCGAGCCCTTCACAAATGAGGTATTATGTGATGTTGCTCCTTTTGAAGTTTGTGATGTATTATTAGGCCATCCATACTTATGGAAGCGACATGTTGTGTATGAGTCTCGGCCTCCCTCTGTTATTGTTACTTTGGGTAATAAATTGTACAGGATACCGGAGGTAGCACCGCCTACCGCCATCTCTTTGATCACCGCGAAGCAATCCAGAAAGTTCATTTCCCAAACCGAGAAATTTGTTTTCCATATGATCCGCCCTTAGGGCAAGAAGAAGATTGTGGCCAAAACCTCCAGACAAGGCTCCTTCACACAGAAACCACAGATGGACGAGGTCGTGGAGGAGTACGGGGACATCTTCACCTCACCTGCAGGGGTGCCTCTACACTGTCAAGTCAAGCACTCCATTGATCTGACCCGAGGTGCGTCGCTACCCAATGGACAATTCTATCAATGCTCGGTTCTGGAGAATGACAAAATCAAGAGGCGGATTAATGAGTTGCTGCAAAAAGGTCACATCCGCCCGAGTTCATCACCCTATGGGAGCCCGATCGTGTTGGTGCAGAAGAATGATGCAACTTGGAGACTCTATATTGACTATCGGGCACTGAACAAGATCACTGCTCGGAATAGATATCCGATCCAAGGTTACTTGGTAGCGCGAGCAAAAATGGGGAGCTGGAGCGGGAGTGGGGGCGCCATTTTCAGAAACTCCCGGTCTAGGAGTGTTCCGGAGAGCGTTTTTTTATAATATATATATATATATATATATATATATATATATATATATATTATAAAAAAACGGTCTAGGAGTGTTTTGAGAGTGCTTTTTTATATAATATATATATATATATATATATATATATATATATATATATATATATATATATATTATATTTTGATGCATATATGTCAACAAAAGCATGTAGAATGATGAATTAGACATAAAAAAAAAAAACATAAAAACATAAATTGAACCATATAACATCAATCATCTAGAAGTTATAATCTTCTAATCTAGAACATGGTTGCTTGGGAGCGAGAGCGGGAGCGCCATTTTCAAAAGCTCCCAATCCGGAGCATTTCGGGTAGCGTTTTTTTAAATATATATATTTTTTTATATTTTTTATATTTTGATGCATACATGTCAACAAAAGCATGCAGAATGATGAATTAGACATAAAAAACATAAAAACATAGATTGAATCATATAACATCAATCATCTAGAAGTTATAATCTTCATCAAACACGCCCACAAGTTGGAAACATACAACATATTGACTCTCGAGTCTCGCGAATCATCAATCCGAAGGTTTCAAGCTTTCAAAATTCAATATATAACATTTATCATCATTGATATATAACATTTATCATCATTGATTTCAAATTTCAATATATATTATTTATCATCATTGATATATATCATAATTCATTTATCATCATTGATTCATTGAATTCAAAATTCAATATATAACATTTATCATCATTGATTCATTGATTTCAAATTTCAATATATAACATTTATCATCATTGATATATATCATTTATCATCATTGATTCAATGATTTCAAAATTCAATATATAACATTTATCATCATTGATATATAACATTTATCATCATTGATTCATTGATCACCATATAACTTTCATGAAGCATCATATTCATAATTCATAATGACTTGTAAACTTATAAATGCCAACTTCACAGTTTCACCTTTCAAATTCAAACTTCAAACTTAAATTGCCATTAAATATGAAAGAGTCAAGTTTCAACTGTTCAACAGTTATAAAAGATAAAAACTACTAGAAAATAGAAAAGACTAGTAAACAACAAATCTATTTTATCTATTGGCTGGCCCCTTGCCACGCCCACGAGAAATGTCTAATTTGTGAGAACCACGAGGCAATGGTGGTCTTCTAGTACTCTCAGGCGTACCACATCCACGACCATGACTAGAAGGCAGAGGGCAACGTGAGGATGTAGGTGGAGGCTGAATCTGCAAAGGAATAATAGTTGGATATCGAGCACTGGCACTGGCACCCGCACTGCTACTGGACGGTGGGACTGACCCTGTGTGTGGTGGTGGCATGGCTGCTGATGCTTCATCATCATCCCTCAAAAGTTCTTCTTCCAATTCTTCCATATGTACAGTGTCGTCCTCCAGATTATCATCCTCTGGGTTGTTGTCCCAGACTTTATATGATTGATCCTCATATCCCCGATCACAATAATGACTCAACAACCTCAAGTTGTAATGCACATAAACCAAGATTTTAGCTCAGTTTTCATTCAGCCTGTTTCTTCTCACATTATGTATGAAGCTGTAGGTGCTCCAACACCTCTCTGCAGAATAAGTATTCACAACTTGTGAGAGAACTTTTTTTGCCAACTTAGGCAAAAGTCCCATGCCGCCATATGCTTCCCACCATGTGAGAGCATCAAATCTGTCTCTGTCTTCCATTGCATGGAAAGAACCAAAGTTACCAATAACTGAAGTATCTGCCTAATTCAAGGCACAATCTAGCACACTCCTCCCTGTCGGGGACCAACTTGTCTAATGCCTCCATGTACCCCTCTTGTACCTCTGGATCAGTGTGAGGTTTGATCCTAACCCCACCTCCAGGTGCAGGTTGGCCCAACCAAGATGGAGAGTAGTATTTTGGCATAAGGATATATGCCAAGGCATGTAGTGGAACATTGTGTTTATTCCACCGTGCACACACACAGTCGTGAATCATTGCATACAAGTTGGGATCATTATTCTTAACAACATCTTTTATTTGGCCCAACATGCTATCCATCTGCTCATAAACCTCCCCAATCACTGGTTTATCTGTATCTGAAAACAGAATCATGTGATAAATGGGCTTGGTGAAATTCAAAATTTCCCTCACACGTGCCCAAAACAAAGGGTCAAGGGCGGTCTCCTCCACATGTTCAAAACCTTGCCTGTCAACTATTATCGCTGCCCTGTCCTTTAATACCTACTAGTGTGGGCTTGATACCATTGCAGCCAATGACTCTCTTACCTTCAAAAGGTGCCTAAAGGTGAGGTAATAGCTAGCAAATCTAGTCTTTGCTATCTTCAACAACTCCAATTTGGAGTGAGTACGGAAAAGCCCATGGGTATTGCTATGATTTGTAATAAATCTTATCATTTTTTTACCTCTCTTGTACAAATCAGCAAGCCATTTGAATTGAGGTTGTTTGTTTTTAACAATATCATGCATCAAAAGGTTCATTGTGTGAACCAAACACCCAGACCAAAATATGTTGGGGTATTTATCCTCAATAATTGCTCCTACTGCCTTATAGTTAGCAGCATTATCAATGATGACTTGGATGACATTGTATGGCCCAATATTTTCAATTATTTCAAGTAATGGTTCTGCAATGTTAATGTCGGTCTTGAATTTGTCTAAATAATCATATGCTGAAAGGAATATTGCACCACTAACCGACATAGTCAGAACACTTATCAATGGCTTTCCTTTTACATTGGTCCATCCATCAGATACAATGGACACCCCATGCACATTCCAAGAATTTGTCATTCTAGCCAAAGAATTGTTTATTTTAGCTCTTTCATGATCAAGTCCCACGGTTCTAGCCTTGTCATACCCAGGACTCCTGTATCCTTTGGGGGCATCATTAATGGCAGAAACCATTTCATGACAATAAGGTGAGCGAGGAACATTGAATGGCACCCCACATGCATATAGAAACCGGAAAATTTTTGAATCCACATCATTCCTACACCCTTCGTCAAGGAAATTGGATATGGTTCTACGCCTTAAGGAGATGTTTGGTCCAGGTGTGCCTCCATATCCACTGCCATGGGTGGAAGTTGATAGACTTCTTTGTCCATGATGTGATGGACCTGATGGTATATAAGAATCAATGAAACCCCTAGATCTTTTAGATCTCTGTAGGGTAGCCTCCTCTTCCTTCCTATATTTCTCTCTTTGTGTTGCTGGCACACCTACACAAATTTTAATTCCTAGATTTTTGTCTCCATCCCCTGGCATTTTCCCACAAAGGTGCCTTCTGGCACGGGTGTATGAACCTGTGTATTCTTTATTGCAATGGGGGCAAAGAAATTTAGTGGTTCCACCACATTTCCCTCCTTCCTGCCTCTGAACATATTTCCACAAAGGTATTTGACTTTGCTCCTGTCTAGTTGGGGTATCTGTGGCCTCATGTTCTCCACTCTCCCCTTCCTCCTCAACATACTCCTCCTCCTCTTCAGGATTTTCATCAAATCCACTATAACCCACTTCTTCATCCTCCTCTTCTCTAATGGGCCTCTTTCTTCTACTCTCCAACACAATTATTACAAAGAAAGGAACCAACATGAAGAAAATCCCTAGCCATATAGCCATGATGTTTCAAGTTTCTAGCCTGCAAAAAAAATGGAGGAATGCCAAATGGGAATAGGAAATGCAATATAGGAAAAAAACAATTCAATTTTTCACTTTTCAACACACTAGAATGCAACATTGAGAAAAAAAAAACAAGTATTCATTTTTGAACAACTTAAAAACAATTCCTAGAAAATAAAAAACTAGATTAGAAGACCTACCTCTTTCTTGCAAACTTGCTCTCTTGCAGCTTGCTTCTTGCTCTTTTCTTGGCACTTCCACTCTCCAAACTCTCAAGCTCTCCTTCTCTCCAAATCGCTCTCCAACTCTCAAGCTCTTGCTCCTCTTGCTCTCACTCTCAACTAAAACAATAAAAACTAAATGAGGAGGGTGGACTTTTTATTTACCCAAACCCCCTCCCGCCTTCCCAAAAAAAAATCAAAATTTGACACCAAGTTTTTTTCTACGCAATAAGGAGCGTTTTTTATGTCGGAGAGCGTTCGGGAGCGAACACTCCCCGACCACTTCCCACATTTAAAAAACGCTCCCTCTTGAAGCGTTTTTTTAATGGGGGAAGTGCTCAGGGAGCATTCGCTCCCGAGCGCTCCTGAAACGCTCCTGAAAAGACAAGGAGCATTTTATCAGGTTCAGAAGCGTGCTCCCAAAAACGCTCCCCTCAAGAAGTGTTTTCGGGAGCGCGCTTCCGAGCACTCCCAAAGAGCTCCCAAACGGAGCGCGTTTTGGGAGCGGGATTGAGGGGAGGGGGGGAGAAGCTTCCCCGCAACCTTGATCTAGAAGATTATCTTTATAATCTAGAAGTTATGTTTCTAATCTAGAAGTTAGAAACATAAAACATATTGACTCTTGAGTCTCATGACTCATCAATCTTAAAGTTTCAAGCTTTCAAAATTCAATATATAACATCTATCATCATTGATTCATTGATCACCATAGTTGTACTTGTAAGTTAAGTGTAACATTTACAACAAAGAATATTTAATATGAAATGAAATGTTATAAAATGAAACGAAATGAAACAACTTTCAAATTTCATGAAGCATCATATTCATAATTCATAATGAGTTATAAACTTTATAACTGCCAACTTCAAAGTTTCAAACTTCAAACCGGTGTTGCACGATCCTCCCCCCCCCCAAGGATCCAAGGTCGGAACCGCGTCCCGTACCGATCCTTGGGCGATCCTCCGACGGAACCGCGAATCCGAAAATCAGATCCACGGTTCCGCTGTTTTGAGGCTATTCCTGGAAATCTGGAACCACCCAAGCCGAATTTGCGGTTCTCAATTCCCAATCCACGAATCCAGAAAAGGATCCGTTGGGGATCCGTGGAGGTTCAGGCAGGGATCCGCGCGGATCGCGAGTGGATCCAAAGGGAGATGGACAATTTCGCAGGGTTCTAAAAATTTTTTTTCTTTGACTTAAGTTGGGTTGGGGCTTCCTAGACACTCCCAAGGTGTTCCCTTGATGCTCCTTAGATGCTTCCTAGATGCTCCCTCCTGGTAATCTTAAATTTTTGAAGTAAAAGAGACACTCTCCTTTCTTTCATTTTCATCCTTTTACTTAATTTTTAACATTACCATGAAATGACTCGGGATGTTTGAGAGTGGTTCCAACCTCATCGGGCTTCACATGAAGAAAATATAATTTTCATATCCTATTCAAAATTCAACAGACTTAACAGTTTTCAGGAATTCAGGATCAATGAGATTGTGGCTTTTCATTAGATTATATCATGTATCAGGGTATGTGATTGACATTTAATCAAGAGCACCAAACCCTCTATGTGCTCCTCATGTACCCTAGTGTTCGTGTTGTTAATTGTTGAACTCCTTTGTCATGGCCTTAGCAAAAAATTACCTTATAATCAAGTCAAAATCATTGATCAAGCATGTTAAGCGTTTTCCACCATATTTTAAGACTTGGATTAGGTTTGATTAAAATTGGGAAATGTTGACTAATATCCCTGGACAATCGAGGTAGAGGCAAAGGGGAGAGAAGAGGAGAAGAATCTACATTCTAGATGGTTGATGCTCGAATAATTAACCATTGATGTACAATGGATGCCATATCTATCTTGATTTGTATACAAATATGCATGTTTTCATATCTTCTACAACTAGTTTGGTATTTTGGATGTTTTTTCTAATATAAATGCAAATATATATATATATAGTAGACGGTTCTGAGACGCTTCGCTTCCTAGATTTTTGGGAAATGACGCTTCTACGTATCCGCTTCCAAAAAACGTCCCCGCTTCGTGCAACATTGCTTCAAACTTAAATTGTCATATATTGTTTACAAAAAATATCATAATAAATATGAAAGAGTGAAGTTTCAACAATTATAAAAAGTTAAAAACTACTAGAAACTAGAAAAGACTAGAAAATCTATTTTATCTATTGCTTGGCCTCTTGCCACGAGAAATGTCTAATTTTTGAAATTTGAGCAGATCGTGGTAATGGTGGTTTTCTAAGGCTTGGCCTTAATGCTTGTTGACCTTGTCTTCCCTTGGAAAATATAATTAAAAAAATGTGAATAATTTCTCTAGAAATGTTAAAGGGTATTTGTAAAGATGAAAGAATGAAGAATAATTTCTTTAGAAACGTTAAAGGGTATTTGTAAAGATGTAAGAATGAAGAGAAGATACTTTATGTCAAACAACCACTTAAAGATAATGATCCAATAAAATATTCACACAAATTCCCAAATTGTAACCCAGAAGAAAATGAAAAAGCTCTAACCTATGGTGTGTCTTGGATGAAATAATGTGCAAATTGTTGACCATAGAAATCCAAATGATTGTAAAGATTTAAAAATCTTAAAAACGATGGCATATTAATAAACACTGAACACATATTGAGAAAATCACATGATACATCTAGTTTTTGGAACACTTCTAACATAATATCATCCTAAAAGATACGAAAAGACACTGTAATGTTGAAGTCACATTACGCAGCTTAAACTTGGGCTTTGATGATGGATAACTTTGCCCAGATCCTTCAACGACTGCCCACCGGCGGCGCATCTGCATCCAGCAGCCACTCTGAAGACGCGACTCCCTTTAAGGTACAAGTAAATTTTGACATTCCCATATTTGAGGGTCAAATAGATGCAAATGCCATATATAGATGGTTGAATCTATTAGAAGGATATTTCTCGATTCATGACTTTTCTGACCGGGAGAAGATTATTTTTGCACTCCTCAAAGCTACCCCCCATGTCAAGGACTGGTGGGAACCTACTGTGAGAAAAAGGACGAGATAGAACCCTCTCTGTTCTCAGTCATACCCATTTGGAATTCTTTCCAAGACGCCATCAAGGAACAACACTATCCTATGGGGAGCTATGAGGACAAGTACATACAATGGACCACGCTGCGGCAACAAAGGGATCAAGATGTGCATGAGCTGACGAATCTGTTCCATACCCTGCACACAAAGTCGGGTATCAAAGATTCAGAGAAACATCTGGTGCTAAAGTATCGCAATTGTCTGCACAAATACATTCAAGAGGAAATGGAGTTCCTTGACATCTCCTCGCTTGGTATGACATACCGATATGCTGCCAAGATTGAGCAGAAATTCAAACAAAAGAAGCAAGACATTGGATTTGCGAATCAAAAGCAAGGGAAGGTGCTCCCAAACCGCAGAACAAAGGACAGAGCCAAGGCATGGCGGCCCAAGACAACCTATCAAAGCCACAAGCAAAGAACAACACCGCAAAGCCAAAAAAGGACACGGGAAAGTGGTGTGAGTTCCATAAGAGCTCCACTCACAACAAAAGTGAGTGTCGGGCCAAGTAGTCGCTGGTGACCGAGATGAGGGCTTCTGAGTCAGATGCATGCTCCGACTCTGAATCAGAACCTGACAAGGGGAATGGTAAAGGGAAACAGATTATTGATGCAGAGCCCAACGCCACTGTTTCCACTGTGAAGATCCAAAAGGAGGAATTGGAAGATCAAGAGGAGGAGGAACGTCTCTTCCACTCCCAGATGTGGGTAAAGGGCTCCCCGATACAGTTCATTGTCGACAATGGGAGCCAAAAGAACCTCATTTCAGCAGACGCCGTGAAGCGGTTGGGCTTCCCAACCATAGCCCACCCACATCCATACACCATCGGGTGGCTTCACCAAGGACGGGATCTTCGTGTTAGTTAGCAGTGTCGCCTTCCCTATAGCATCAAGCCCTTCACGGATGAGGTATTATGTGACATTGTTCTCTTGATGTTTCTGATGTATTATTAGGCCAACCATACTTGTGGAAGTGACATGTTGTGTATGAGTCCCAGCCTCGCGCTGTTATTGTTACTGTGGGAAATAAGTTGTACAGGATACCAGAGGTACCACCGCCTTGCCGCTATCTCTTTGGTTACTACAAAAAAATGCAATAAGCTCATTTCCCAAACCAGGAAATTCGTTTTCCTGATGATCCACCCCCAGCGCAAGAAGAAGACTGTGGCCACGACCTCCAGACAGGGCTCCTCTGCACGACAACAACAAATGGACAAGGTTGTGGAGGAGTACAGGTACATCTTCACCTCACCCACAGGGGTTCCTCTACACTGTCAGGTCAAGCACCCCATTGATTGTTCTGGAGAACGATGAAATAAAGAGGCAGATTCAGGAGCTGCTGCAAAAAGGTCACATCCGGCCAAGTTCATCACCCTGTGGGAACCCGATCGTGTTGGTACAGAAGAAAGGATGGGACGTGGAGACTCTGTATTGACTATCGAGCGCTGAACAAGATCACTGTCCGAAATAGGTACTCGATCCCACGGATTGATGACCTTTTGGACCAACTCAAAGGGGCGAAATATTTCAACAAGATCAACTTGAAGTCTGAATATCACCAGGTACCAATCAAACCCTCTGATGTGTGGAAGACTGCCTTCAAAGCCAAGGAGGGCCTTTTCGAATGGCTGGTCATGCCTTTCGGGTTGATGAATGCTCCCGCAACCTTCATGAGGTTGATGGACGACATCTTGCGGCCATTCACCAACTCATTTGTAGTGGTGTACTTGGATGACATTCTGATCTTCAGCCAGACTTGGGAAGAGCATCTCCACCACATCCGACAAGTCCTCCAAACACTGCGGCAACACAAGTTGTGTGCCAATTTGGAGAAGTACACATTTGGCATGACCCGGGTTCAATATCTGGGATACATTATTGATGAAAGGATGGTGCATGTGGATCCAACCAAGATCCAAGTCATTCAGGATTGGCCAGCCCCAACGACTATAACAAAGCTTCGCAGCTTTTTGGGTCTTGCTAATTTCTACCGCAGGTTCGTGTTGGGATTCTCTCATATTACTTGGCCCTTGAGTCAAGTCACCAAGGGAGGAGCGAGAGCAAAATTCTTTTGGTTGGAATCTCAACAGAAGGCGTTCACAGAATTGAAAAATCACCTCTGTTCTGCCCCAGCGCTCACATTACCAGACTTGCAACAACCATTTGAGATCGAGACAGATGCCTCTGACTATGCTATTGGGGCAATTCTTACTCAACAGGGACATCCATCGGCATATCACACTGAGACATTGTCCGACACAGTTCACAAGTATCCCACTTATGACAAATAAATGTATTCCATTGTGCAAGCTTGTCGACAATGGAAGCATTACATTTTGGAGAAGGAAACAATCATCCACACAAACCACCGGCCCCTGCAGTTCATATAGACACAAGGGAAGTTGCAGAACGATTGCCCAGAAGTGGTCCACATGCCTGCAACAGTTTCATTTGAACATCAACTACAAGAAGGGTAGCACCAATAATATTGCAGATTGCCTCAGCCGACCACCGATCGCAGCGCTCACCGCCATTCTCAACTCTTGTGGGCACGAGACTTCTGATTGGCCGCTTCTCTACGAGAGCGACCCAAAATTTGGCCACACATACAAGGCACTCTTGGGGGGTACACAAGTTCCAAATTTTCACCTCCAAGATGCACTTTTATGTCACCTGGGACACCTTTGTGTTCCTTCAAGCAAGTGTGCCAAGATGATATGGGAAGCACACTATAGTCGAGTCGCTGGCCATTTCGGGGTCGAGAAAATAGTGGCAGCACTGCAGAAGTATTTCTATTGGCCGAACCTTCGACAAAATGTCGGTAAGTACATTACATCCTGCACTGCTTGCACCATTGCCAAACCGACCATCAAGAAGCAAAGCCTATATACTCCGCTACCAACCCCTAGTCGACCTTCGGAATCCATCTCCATGGATTACATGTCGAGCCTTCCTTCTACTAAGCATGGAAACGACTGTGTTTTCGTGGTCGTCGATAGATTCTCGAAGATGGCAACTATGGCGGCTTGCAAGAAGAATATCACAGCAAAAGCCATTGCTAAACTCTTCTTTGAACAAGTGTGGGTGCACTGTGGTATCCCATAGTCTATCATATCAGATCGGGACAGCAGGTTCCTTAGCACATTTTGGTCCAGCCTCTAGCCAATGCTGGACACCAAGCTCACCAAGTCCACAGCTTTCCATCCCCAAACTGATGGCTAGACAGAGGTCGTCAACAGGATGATTGTACACATTCTGCGCATGTACAATTCAAAGCATCCACGCACATGGGATGAGAGCCTCCCCTATCTACAACACAGTTATAACCAGGCCCTCCACAACTCAACCGGCCACAGCCCCTTTCAGGTGGCCTTGGGATTCCATCCACTATGTCTCATTGACGTAGCCATGCCATTTGCAGCTACTCAAGCCGATTCGGCTCATGTCCAATCTGAAGCTGACAAAGCAAACAGCTTCATCGAGCGCATTTAGCACATCCGCCAACTGGGTCATGACATATTGGACAGAGCCAATGCTAAGTACAAGCAACGACATGATCAACATCAGGTGCCACACGACTTCCAGGTGGGCGACAAAATGTGGCTACATTTGCAGAAGGAGCGCCTCACTGGACCCCACCGCAAGCTTCGCTTGCTCCCATATGGGCCTTACACCATCACCAAGGCTATAGGGAACAATGCCTTCGAGCTCAGTATTCCACCATTCCTTGGTCTACACCCAGTATTCAATGTGGACCGCCTTCGTCCCTACTTCCACCTCTACTGGACACCTCTGACATTGCAGAACAACTCAAACCAACAGAGTTAAACCCGGACTGCATGGAACAGGCCACCACAGATTGTATCATGGACATGCGAATCAAGAACACTCTCCAACGGAAGATCCAACTGTATCAGGTTATCAAAGCTGGCCAACTCCTGCACCAAGGCAAGTGGTTCACCAGGGACCAAGTTCAGCAAAAGTTTCCTCATCTCATGGAGGAACTCAACCCAATGGGGACCATTGCTTCCTAAGGGGGGAGGAATGATCCAGGTGGATATTGGTGGCCACCTGCCTATCCCACTTGGGGCCCCACCATTGTCTCTTTTAGTTTTTCAGTTTCGGCATGACTTACTATTTTTACCAGTTTTTCGGGTCCTGAACTTCCGGAGTCGTTTTGAGGCCCTAAACAACGTTTTTTGGGAAAACCGGGAGCAACATGAGTCCATGAACAGATTTTGCTCACATCAAAAGTTGTAGTCCTCGGATAGATCTTTCTAACGAGGTATTAAGAGCGTCAAACGGAAATCGTATGCCAAAGTTACGTCCCTGGGAAGTTGAAACACCAATTTACCCAAACGAGGCCCATAATTTTGGCGCTTCATCTCCTAGGGTTGAGGTTTTGGATGTTTAGGGTTTTCCATTGTTTCTAAATAATAAATAGGCCCTCGAGCCTCATTGTAACACAGTTCAGAGGCTTGTAGCCGCCACATCTCTTGTCAGAGATAAGCTACCAACGCCCTAGCTAGTTTATTTCCATTATGTGTGTAAGCAAATTTCAATTCTTTGATATTAATGAAATGAAGTGTTATTTCCACTCCATCTTTGTATTTATGTTTATATGTTTATTCTATTGCGTTCCTGCATAAATCTGGATCACAATGTGCCCAATGGGGTCTTCTTCATATGACAATGCCTCTATTGACTTCTTGACCCTAGGACAAACCCTAGAAGCACTCAATGGGTGCTTGACCTCAAAATAAAATGACCTTGTGCATGAAACCCATGCTACAAAAATAACAATAATATT
This sequence comes from Pinus albicaulis, assembly GCA_034641835.2. Taxonomy (NCBI): domain Eukaryota; kingdom Viridiplantae; phylum Streptophyta; class Pinopsida; order Pinales; family Pinaceae; genus Pinus; species Pinus albicaulis. The sequence continues at coordinate 112,983,938 of CM076584.1, read as the reverse complement.
TTTTCTTTCATTTTACAATATACAAGAATCAAAAGTGCATTTCATATCTATGAAGACCAAACCTAGTTACACATTTCAACAAAAATAAGAAAAAGTAAATTGCGCATTACCTTCACTTATGGGTCATGTTGATCATCTTAGCTCCTAGCTAATTTTTGAAAAACAAACAGGGGGGTCAAGCTGTCTTTGAGTTTTCAAGTAATGGTTTCCTCCTGAAAAGACATCATCCTTGAAGCCTTTCGTGATTCCCTGCTCTTTTATCCCTTTCCCTCTGCTGTTCTGGAGTCAATAAGCCTCACTGATTACTAAAAATATGTGCTCCAAAGGCCTTTATTTGCCCTTTGCATCCCTGCAGAATGTCCCTTTTTCCCCCTTTTTCCCCCCTGTCAAAGTCCTCCTTTACCCTCAAAATCATACCCCAAAACCCTCTTTAATCTCCACATACATCCTTTGTTAGGACATTTTCCCCTTTTTCCTCATGAAACCGAGCACTAGGACCGAGCGTTGACCCTTAAGGCGCTAATCGCATCCATCGCAAAATCGCATGTTCTATGGAACGCTCAGATCACCCATCGCAGATATTTGCAATGCGATCTATCGATCGCGCAAACCTTCCCGCTGCCACGTCACCCTCCACCTCCGTCGGGTCCCACCAGGCACAATCTGTTCTGCGCATTTTCATAGCATTTTCATTCGATTCCTTTGTATTTTGGTTTTTAGCCAAAGTTTCATGTTTCCCATTAAAGGTCGTCCCTCCGCTCGATCTCCACCGTTGATCTTTGCCCCAGACCGCGATCTAATGGTCTGCGCTGCATTCAACCATCAAACCCTATTATTCATAAGTCTTCATCGTTTCATTGCATTTTGTCTCTATCATTTCGTGAAAGACCACCATTCCGTCACCGCCGCGCTATCATATTTTTCGTCGTCTGCTCCACCAGCCTCTCATTGCATTGATCTTTCTCACACAGTGTGGGTCATTAGAGGGTACATAGGTGAGACGCCGCCATGAGCACATAGTCCTTATTACAGCGGCAGGATTTCGCAGACAGAGCTATAAATGAAGCGGCAAAGAGTTCAACGCACGGAAAACTAAGTCAGCAGAGCAGCTACATCAACAGAGTGTTTTTCTCCATGAAAGGACGGGTGCCCACACATGGTGGTTTTGTATATCTGGGTATCAGCTCAATGTTAACTAATATCTTCTCAATATTTCTTTCACTACATACACCTTCTGATAATTTATGTCTGTGAAGTATTTCTGAATTGGCCCGCTTTGCAGTAAACTGTCTCTGAATTGTCTGTCGCTTTTGTATTAGAAGTTCTGCATCTTGCCTCTGCAGTGTCTCTTTTCCTGTGTCAGTTTCTGAGAGTTTGGTCCCATTCTATTTCATTTCCCTCTTTACAGGAGATAGCATGTGAGCTGAAGCTGACAACTTCACACATTACATTATACGCTCCTTGCTATGCTAAGATGTCCTAGGCACTGGTCTATCACAACTCTAGGCTGTCTCTAGGAGCTACAACATCTTTATGGCGCTGTTGCTAGGGACGAAGTTAAGAAAATCAGAATCCCTGGGCCTCGACAAAATTTATTTCACTCTTCAAGTAGGTGAGCATGGAGAGGTGAAGAGTTGTAGATCCCTCACCTTGGCGACTCCACATTTGTTCATTTGATAAATCTATTTGCAGTCCCGACTCCTCTGGGGAAGAAACAAATGGCTTTGATTTGGTAAATCACTGTGGTGGACAGTAAGATCTTAAACCATCCACCTGGAGACTCCACAGTTCCTAAATGATTAAAAGACTCCACTAGTGATCAGTAGGCCACTGATTATCTTGGTTTCACGAGACTCTACTGGGAAACCATGTCGCAGTACAACATCAGCCATGCTAAAGACCAAGCCACTTCATCAATGGAAGACTTTGAACAGTTTGCAGAAATGCATCCAAGTTTCATAGCAGAGTGTCGTTGTAGCTTGGCAAGAATGAAAGTGGAGGACCTTCCACAGGTTATTCTTCTCAGCTCAAGTTTCCCACCAGTACTTGAGAAGATCTCACTAAAATTAGTGGTTGAAAGATATGAAGCTGAGATTGAATTTTTGAACTCACAAGAAAAATCATATCAGTTCATAGACTCGAGAACCTTTTTGGAAAGTCCCCCTCCCCCTAAAAGAGAAGAGATTCCACTGTCTGTCGAAGTACAAGAGGAAGATGATCCGGTTCTCAAGAGCCACATTGAAGACGCAGTGGAAGATGTAGAAATCAAAGCTGCCCAGGATGAAAACAGCCTACCAGTCATGGCAGGCCAGAAAGAAGAAAAATATATGGAGGCTCTGATTAGCCCAAATTCTCCAGCAGCGCAAAACATGTCAGAGCTCCAAGAGGACTCAGTAGCAATGTACGATGAGTCCTCTGGTTCAGAAAATGAAGGAGACACTCTACCCCAAGAGAGTCTTCTTCTCAATCCAATGGAAGAAGAAGAGATCCTGGTCGAAACCTGCTCGCCAAATATTCCTAGCCAGGTATCTTTTCATGATCCTTATGCTCATTCCCTGCAAACATTTGAGGAAGGATCAAAGGTCTTTCTGAGCAGCATGTTGCAGACAGCAAGAAAATTCTTTGAAGCTGCTATTGTGGAACAAGAAGAGTGGGAGCTGCCCTACCTATCCAGCTTGCTCAAGGAGTTGAGCAAGAAAGACCAGTCATGGGATCACTTGATGGACTGGTTGCATTGGAAGACCATGTTTGTAAGTTAGACTTGTAAATATTCCAGTTAGAGTAGGGTAGGTAGGAAAAGCTCAGTCTGTGAGCATGTAGTTAGTTGTTTTTAATTTCTGCAAAGTCCAGCAAGCCAAACAGTCTAATCCTGGCTTGACTGTTTTTCAATTTCCGTCTTAGAACGTAGCCAAGAAATCTGCTAGACAGTCAAATCCTAGTAGATGTAGTTTAGGTAGAGAAAATGTGAGACCAATAGTTTAATCTGGTCTCATGGAGTAATAAGGGTAGTAGTAGAATAGGTTTATTTCTCCTTTTGTAAAAATTGATGAATCATGAGGTGAGAAGTTGAAATGCTGAAGAAAAGAGTTTGCATAGAAGATGATCAGGTGGTCTGCAGAGTTCTCGACACGCCCAAGGATGAACGTGCCGTCCCCAAGTGGAGCCAATGTTGATCATCTTAGCTCCTAGCTAATTTTTGAAAAACAAACAGGGGGGTCACGCTGTCTTTGAGTTTTCAAGTAATGGTTTCCTCCTGAAAAGACATCATCCTTGAAGCCTTTCGTGATTCCCTGCTCTTTTATCCCTTTCCCTCTGCTGTTCTGGAGTCAATAAGCCTCACTGATTACTAAAAATACGTGCTCCAAAGGCCTTTATTTGCCCTTTGCATCCCTGCAAAATGTCCCTTTTTCCCCCTTTTTCCCCCTGTCAAAGTCCTCCTTTACCCTCAAAATCACACCCCAAAAACCTCTTTAATCTCCACATACATCTTTTGTTAGGACATTTTCCCCTTTTTCCTCATGAAACCGAGCGCTAGGACCGAGCGCTGACCCTTAAGGCGCTAATCGCATCCATCGCAAAATCGCATGTTCTATGGAACGCTCAGGTCACCCATCGCAGATATTTGCGATGCGATCTATCGATCGCGCAAACCTTCCCGCCACCACGTCACCCTCCACCTCCGTCGGGTCCCACCAGGCACAATCTGTTCTGCGCATTTTCATAGCATTTTCGTCCGATTCCTTTGTATTTTGGTTTTTAGCCAAAGTTTCATGTTTCCCATTAAAGGTCATCCCTCCGCTCGATCTCCACCGTTGATCTTCGCCCCAGACCACGATCTAACAGTCTGCGCTGCATTCAACCATCAAACCCTATTATTCATAAGTCTTCATCGTTTCATTGCATTTTGTCTCTATCATTTCATGAAAGACCACCATTCTGTCACCGCCGCGCTATCATATTTTTCGTCGTCTGCTCCACCAGCCTCTCATTGCATTGATCTTTCTCACACAGTGTGGGTCATTAGAGGGTACAGAGGTGAGACGTCGCCATAAGCACACAGTCCTTATTACAGTGGCAGGATTTCGCAGACAGAGCTATAAATGAAGCGGCAAAGAGTTCAACGCACGGAAAACTAAGTCAGCAGAGCAGCTACATCAACAGAGTGTTTTTCTCCATGAAAGGACGGGTGCCCACACATGGTGGTATTGTATATCTGGGTATCAGCTCAATGTTAACTAATATCTTCTCAATATTTCTTTCACTACGTACACCTTCTGATAATTTATGTCTGTGAAGTATTTCTGAATCGGCCCGCTTTGCAGTAAACTGTCTCTGAATTGTCTGTCGCTTTTGTATTAGAAGTTCTGCATCTTGCCTCTGCAGTGTCTCTTTTCCTGTGTCAGTTTCTGAGAGTTTGGTCCCATTCTATTTCATTTCCCTGTTTACAGGAGATAGCATGTGAGCTAAAGCTGACAACTTCACACATTACATTATACGCTCCTTGCTATGCTAAGATGTCCTAGGCACTGGTCTATCACAACTCTAGGCTGTCTCTAGGAGCTACAACAGGTCCCTTGTTGCTTTTTAATAGTCTTCTATACGGATAATTTCGTATGATGATTTATTTCTTTTTCACATTCTTATTCATGATTCCATCATTAAGAAAATTATACAAAAGACATCAACCACATAATAAATAAGACATTTAGATCATAAAAAGACAACCACATAAATAACACACAAATTTACCCTAGGAAAACCCACATGGGGAAAAACCCAACAACCTATTCAATTGAGGATTCTTTAAATCAACAAAGACATTTTAGACAACAACTAGGTCAAACCTGGTCTTAATTTCCATCCTCCTAGTCAAGTCAATCTAGCCCATGCTTTGGTCTTCTTATGCAAGATACCATGCCTCAAATAAGCCTTCCTGCCTCAGATATGTGAGTCTCCCTACCTCAAATATATCCTCCTTTTCTACCACAAAGATATACTACTCGTTGCCACAGAGATCATATATTTTTCCTGCCTCTAAGATCATATCTTTGCTATCTCAGAAGTCATATACCTGCTGCCTCAAAAGTCATATCTTTGTTGCCTCAAAAGACATATCTTCGCTACCTCAAAAGACATATTTTAGCTACCTTAAAAACCATAAACTCACTACCTCAGAGACCATAACTTCAGTGCCACAGAGACCATAACTCATTGCCGCAAAGACCATGACTCGTTGGCACAGAGACCATAAACTTCACTACCACAAAGACCATAAACTTGTTGGCACAGAGACCATAAACTGGCTGGCACAGGGACCCTAAGCGTTTCTACCACAAGACCTTAACTCCCCGGCACAAAGACCATAAACTTCGTCACCACAAACTTTTAGGAATTTTCCTCAAATAAGCTATATGACCTATGCCTCAGATATAATATAAGACTTGCCTCAAAGTGCCATACGAGTTGCCTCAGATATAATATAAGACTTGCCTCAAAGTGCCATACGAGTTGCCTCAGAGATAAGATATTCACTGCCTCAGACCTATCCACAAATGCCTTAAATGATGCAAATCGTTCTTGGCTTGAAGGAGTGAAATGAAACCTTATATAGTTTTCATGAAGGTCGAATAGTCATGTCTTTTGGATGAAGCCAACATGAACAATTTTAGAGGGCCGACTTGACTAGGATGAGGCCAACCTTATTTTTGGAGCCAAAAAATTTAATTTCAAAAATTTGAATTCTTACTTTTGAAATTCGCAATGGGACTTTGACTCAGTAATTCTCTTTTGACACTTAGCATTTAAAGATATGCTTTACAAATTCATACATTATGAAGACCAACCATAGTTACAAAAATCAACACTCTCTCTTAACTAGCGAGGTATTCATAATGATTATCTAGATGTTCTCATGTTGACAAATTTCTCTATGAAAAGGTTATAACAAATCCAAGTACCATAATAAAAAATTGTGAGACATGGTAAAATAAGTTACCATAATTAAGTCAGCGAATGCAACACACGGTACATCAAATCCAAGTACCATAATCAGGGTAACAACTGTGACATATGGTACATAAGATTAAAATAAGCATCATCATCAATATTATAGTTGATCTGGACTTACGCAGGAACGCAATAAGATACAAATATAAACATAAACACAGAGATGCAGCAAAAATAAATCTTCATTTCATTAATATCAAAGAATTGAAAGATGCCTACAAGCATAATGGAAAATAAACTAGCTCGGGCAATGGTAGCTTATCTCTGAAAAGAGATATGGCGGCTACATGCCTTTGAAGTTATGAACTGTGTTACAATGAGGCTCAAGGGCCTTTTTATTATTGAACAACAAAGGGAAACCCTAAACAACCAAAACCCTAACCCCAAGAGATGGAACGCCAAAAGTTTGTGGGCTTTGTTGGGGTTAGTTGGGCGACCAACTTCCCAGGGTTGTAATTTGGTCATATGATCTCTGTTTGGTGCGTACGATACCTCGTTGGAAAGATCTCTCCGAGTACTACAGGATTTGCGGCAAGCCCGTAGTTGTAGGCAGGGGCATTGCGAATCTCAAAAAAACACCATTTAGGCAATCAAAACATCTCCGAAAGTTCGGGACCCAAAAAACTGTTAAAAATAGTAAATGCTACTATAATCAAGGAAACTGATGAAACCGACTGAAGATCTATGTGGAATAGGTGGGTGGCCACCAATATCCACCTGGATCAGTCCTCCCCCCTTAGGAAGCAATGATCTCCATTGTGTGCAGAGCCTCCATGAGGTGAGGATATTTCTGTTGAACCTGGTCCCTGGTGAAGGAGTCGGCCTGCTTTGACAACTCAATATAGTTGGATCCCTTGCTGGGGAGTGTTCTTGATCTGTGTGTCCATGATCCTATCAGTTGTGGCCTGTTCGATGCGACTTGGGTTGAGATTTGTTAGTGTTAGTTGCTCAGCAACGTCGGATGTGTCCAACAATGGGGGAAAGTATGGTTGCAGTCGGTCCACATTAAATATTGGGTGCAGGCCAAGAAACGATGGAATGTTGAGCTCGAAGGCATTGTCCCCTACAACCTCGATGATGGTGTACAACCCATATTGGAGCGGGCAAAGCTTGCGGTGGGGCCCAGCGAGGCGCTCATTCTGCAAATGTAACCAAACTTTGTCGCCCACCTCGAACTTGTGTGGCACCCGATGTTGATCATGACGCTGCTTGTACTTACCATTGGCTCTATCCAATATGTCATGGACCTACTAGTGGATGTGCTGAATGCACTCAATGAAACCGTTAGCCCTACCAGCTTCGAACTGGACATGAGCTGAATCTGCTTGAGTAGCTGCAAATGGTAAGGCCACATCAATGGGACATAGTGGATGGAATCCCAACCCCACTTGAAAGAAGTCGTGGCCAGTTGAGTTGTGGAGAGCTCTCTTGTAGTTTTGTTGGACATAGGGGAGGCTTTCATCCCATGTGCGTGGATGCTTCGAGTTGTACATGCGCATAATGTGCACAATCATCCTGTTGACGACCTCTGTTTGGCCATCAATTTGGGGGTGGAAAGTTGTGGACTTAGAGAGCTTGGTATCCAGCATCGACCAAAGGCTTGACCAAAATGTACTCGGGAACAGGTTACTTAGGCTGAGAGCAGCATGGGCCAGAGACGGGAGAGCTGGGCATCATTTTTAAACTTAGGGTTCGAGCGTTTCGGGAGCGTTTATATATATTTTATATTTTGATGCATATATGTCAACAAAAACATATAGAATGATGAATTAGACATAAAAAACATAAAAACATAGATTGAATCATATAACATCAATCATCTAGAAGTTATAATCTTCATCAACCACGTCCACAAGTTGGAAGCATACAACATATTGACTCTTGAGTCTCGCGAATCATCAATCTGAAGGTTTCAAGCTTTCAAAATTCAATATATAACATTTATCATCATTGATATATAACATTTATCATCATTGATTTCAAATTTCAATATCTAACATTCATCATCATTGATATATATCATTTATCATCATTGATTCATTGATTTCAAAATTCAATATATAACATTTATCATCATTGATATTATATAACATTTATCATCATTGATTCATTGATCACCATATAACTTTCATGAAGCATCATATTCATAATTCATAATGACTTGTAAACAGTTAACTTATAAATGCCAACTTCAAAGTTTCACTTTTCAAATTCAAACTTCAAACTTAAATTGTCATTAAATATATGAAATCAGAAAGAGTCAAGTTTCAACTGTTCAACTTTCAACAACAATTAGAAAAGACTAGTAAACAACAAATCTATTTTATCTCCTCGCTGGCCCCTTGCCACGCCCACGAGAAATGTCTAATTTGTGCAAGCCACGAGGAAATGGTGGTCTTCTAGTACTCTCAGGAGTACCACGACCATGACTAGAAGGTGGAGGCTGGATTTGCAAAGGAACAATAGTGTGATATCGAGAACTGGCACTGGCACCCGCACTGCTACCAGTAGATGGTGGGACTAGCCCTGTGTGTGGCGGTGCTGCTGATGCTTCATCATCATCCCTAAAAAGTTCTGCTTCCAATTCTTCCAGATGTAACGTGCCGTCCTCCAAATTATCATCCTCTGGGTTGTTGTCCTAGACTCTGTATGATTGATCCTCATTTGCTCGATCACAGTAATGGCTCAACAACCTCAAGTTGTAATGCACATAAACCAAGCTTTCAGCTCGGTTTTCATTCAGCCTGTTTCTTCTCACATTGTGTATGAAGCTGTAGGTGCTCCAACACCTCTCTGCAGAAGAAGTGTTCACAACTTGTGAGAGAACCTTTTTAGCCAACTTTGGCAAAAGTCCCATGCCGCCATATGCTTCCCACCATGTGAGAGCATCAAATCTATCCCTGTCTTCCATTGCATGGAAAGAACCAAAGTTAGCAATGCAACTGAAGTATTTGCCTAATTCAAGGCGCAATCTAGCACACTCCTCCCTGTCAGGTACCAACTTGTCCAATGCCTTCATGTACCCCTCTCGTACTTCTGGATTTGTGTGAGCATAGTTATTAAAACCGGAACCGGTGACCAGACCGGTGGACCTAATGAACGGGTTTCTAACCGGAACCGGTCTAACCGGGAGCGGTCAGATCTCAATGAACCGATTTTTAAAAAAAATACATTAAACAATTATTTTTTAATAAAAAAAAACTATTTTTAAGATTTGCAACCATGATTCCAAGCCAATAGAGACAAAATATGCAAAGTTTGCTCATTTATATACCATGCAAAGGTGAATATATCAAAATGGCACCGAGTGCAATACATATCATCGAAAAATACATAAGCAATGAGGCTCCAAATGGCCCATAAAGTCCAAAAACAATGCTACGAGCTATGAGGCCATTGGCCTAATACAAGACTACATATTAGTGATCAACAACATGATCACTCCTCATCATGATCAAAATCATCACCACTACTAGACAAGGGATCATCAACATGAGCTACATAAATAATATGGCTCAAATTTTGAGGACTCCTAAAACTCTTCTACAACTTTAGTAGTAGTAGTAGTAGCAAAAATAGACATCAAAACTACAAATCACTGAGCAACATGGTCTCTCATGAAACTCATCATTGATTCATCGCTACTAGAAATGGGATCATCAACAAGAGATACATAAACATCATCTAGCTCAAAGTCTTTAGACTTGGATTGCTCAACCGTATAACATGATAGAAATTGAAAAAGTTTAACATGCCTAACCAATGATTTTGGTTTGAGTGAAGGGTTCATCTCCTCAACCTTAAAATGCGGTAGAAAAAGATTAGCATGCCTAACCTGTTGTTTTCCTTTGATTGAAGGGTACATCAAGGTTCTTAAAGGACTTCATGCTCTTGATCAAATGCCAATATCATACCCTTACACATGATAGAATCAAATGGAAACATTGCAAATTCCCAAACCATGAAACCCTGAAAACCATTAAGTCTGCTGAATTTTGAGTGAAACCTAAAATTCTAGTTTCTCCATATGAAATCCAATGAGGTCGAAACCACTCTTAAACATCCTGAGTCATTTCATGGTAATGTTAAAAATTTAAGTAAAAGGATGACTTTTCATCCTTTTACTTTAAGAATTTAACATTACCATGAAATATCAATGCTTCCCTTACCTCCACATCAGCCCTAAAACCCATTTCTGGCCCTAAACAAATCATTTTTTTCATTGAAAAAAATTTCCGCCCAGCGGGAAGCGTTCGGGAGCGAACGCTCCCCGACCGCTTCCGACGTTTAAAAAACGCTCCTGAAGCGTTTTTTAAACGCCGGAAGCGAACGCTCCTAAAAAGGCAGGGAGCGTTTTAACAAGTTCGGAAACGTGCTCCCGAAAACGCTCCCCTCAGGAAGTGTTTTCAGGAGCGTGTTTCCGAACGCTCCCGCACGGAGCGCGTTTCGGGAGCGGGAACGAAGGGGGGGGGACGCTTCCCCACAACCCTGCTCAGGAACCTGATGTCTTGATTTGAGATAATGGACTATGGGATCCCAAAGTGTACCCACACTCATTCAAAGAAGAGCATAGCAATGGATTATGTTGTGATACTCTTCTTGTACGCCGCCAAAATGGCCATCTTAGAGAAACTCTCAATGACCACGAAAACGCACTCGTTTCCATGCTTAGTCGAAGGAAGGACCAACATGTAATCCATGGAGATGGATTCCCAAGGTCGACTAGGAGTAGGCAAAGGAGTATATAGGCCTTGCTTCTTGATTGTCGTTTGGCAATGGCGCATGCAGTGTAGGATCTAATGTACTTCCCAACATCCTATTGAAGGTTCGGAAAATAATAATACTTCTGCAGCACTGCCACTGTTTTCTCTACTCCGAAATGTCCAGCGACTCGACTGTAGTGCGTCTCCTAAATCATCTTGGCACACTCGTTTGAAGGAACACAGAGGTGTCCCAGGTGGCATAATAGTGTGCCTTGGAGGTGAAAACTTGGAACTTGCTTGCCTTCCAGAAGCATCTAGTATGTGTTGTCGAGTTCTAGATTGCTCTTGTAAAGATGCAACCACCCCAAAGTCTCATGTCCACAAGAGTCGAGCGTAGTGGTCAGCGCCATAACCGGTGGTCGGCTAAGACAGACTGGAATGTTATTGGTGTTGTCCTTCTTGTACTTGATGTTCGAATGGAACTGTTGTAGATGTGTGGACCATTTCTGATGGTGATCATTCTGCAAGTTTTCTTGTGTCTGTATGAACTACAGGGGTTGGTGGTCTGTGTGGATGACCGTTTCCTTCCCCAAAATGTAGTACTTCCATTTTCGCCAAGCCTGCACAATGGAATACATATCTTTGTCATAGGTGGGATACTTTCAGACTGTGTCTGAAAGTGTCTCACTGTGATATGCCACTAGATGCCCCTACTAAGTAAGAACTGCCCCGATAGCATAGTCGGAGACATCTATCTCAATCTCAAATGGTTGTTGCAGGTCTAGTAATGTGAGCACTGCTGCAGAGCAGAGGCGATGGTTCAACTCGACAAATGCCTTCTGTTGGGATTCAGACCAAAAGAACTTTGCTTTCGCTTTGCCCTTGGTGACTTGACTCAAAGGCCAAGTGATATGAGAGAAACCCAACACGAACCTGCGGTAGAAATTCGCAAAACCTAGAAAGCTATGTAGCTCCATTAGAGTGGTTGGAGCTGGCCAATCTCTAATAACTTGTATCTTGGTTGGGTCCACATGCACACTCCACTCATCAATGATGTACCCTAGATATTGAACCTGGGTCATACCAAAAGTGCATTTCTCCAAATTGGCACACAACTTGTATTGTCGCAGGGTATGGAGGACCTGTCGAATATGGTGTATGTGCTCTTCCTAACTCTGGCTGAAGATCAGGATGTCATCCAAATACACTACCACGAAGGAGTTGGTGAAGGCCGCAAGATGTCGTCCATCAACCTCATGAAGGTTGTGGGGGCATTCGTCAACCCGAAAGGCATGACCATCCATTCGAAAATGCCCTCCTTGGATTTGAAGGCAGTATTCCACACATCGGAGGGTTTGATTGGCACCTGGTGATAACCGAACTTCAAATCAATCTCGCTAAAATATTTGGCTCCCTTGTGCTAGTCCAAAAGGTCATCAATCTGTGGGATTGGATACCTATTTCGGACAGTGATCTTATTCAGCACTCGATAGTTAATACAGTGTCTCCAGGTGTCGTCTTTCTTCTATACCAACACGATCGAGCTCCCACAGGGTGATTAACTTGGCCTAATGTTCCCTTTCTACAACAGATGCCTCTTAATTTCATCATTCTCCAGAACAAAGCGTCGATAGATCGGTCCGTTGGGTAGCAACACGCCTGGGGTCAGATCAATGGAGTGCTTAACCTGACAGTGCATGGGTACCCATGTGGGTGAGGTGAAGATGTCCCTGTACTCCTCCACGACCTTGTCCATCTACTGTTTTTGTGTTGAGGAGCCCTGTCTGGAGGGTGTGGATGTGGCCACGGTCTTCTTCTTGTCCTGAGGGCGAATCATAAGGAAGACAAATTTCTCGGTCTAGGAAATGATCTTACTGCATTGCTTCACAGAGATCAAAGAGATGGCGGTAGACTGTGCTACCTCTGGTATCCTGTATAACTTATTGCCCAAAGAAATAATAATAGTGCAAGGCCTAGACTCACACACAGCATGACACTTCCACAAGTATGGTCGGCCTAACAATACATCACAAACTTCAAGAGGAGCAACATCACACAGTACCTCATCTGTGAAGGGCTTGATGCTGTAAGGAAGGCGACAATATTGGCTGACGCAGAGGTCTCGTCCTTGGTGAAGACACCCGATGGTGTACGGTTGAGAGTGTGGTGTGGTCAATAGGCCCAACCGTTTCATGACCTCTGCTGAAATGAGGTTCTTTTGGCTTTCGTTGTCGACAATGAACTGTAGCAGAGAACCCTTCACCCACATCTATGAGTGGAAGAGTCGCTACCCCTCCTCTGGATCCTCAAGCTCAATATTCTGGATCTTGGTGGTGGCAACGGTGGCACTAGGCTCCGCATCAATAATCTGCTTCCCTTTGTCATTCTCCTTGTCGGGTTCTGACTCGGAGTCGGAACAAGCATCTGATTCGGAAGCCTTCAACTCGGCCACCAGTGACTGCTTGGCTCAACACTCACTTGTGTTGTGAGTGAGGCTCTTATGTAACTCACACCATTTCCCTGTGTCCTTTGTCTTCGTTGTGTTGTTCTTTGCTTGCAGCTTCGACAGGTTGTCCTGGGTTGCCCCGCCTTGGATTTGTCCTTTGATCTGCGGTTTGGGGGCGCCTTTCCCTTGCTTCAAAATTTTATTTTTCTTCTTTACATCAATTACATAAAATCGTGATTACACATGTCATTATGAAGACCAAACCTAGTTACATATTTCAACACTAGTTGATATCATCTTGAATCGGTCATACAGTAAAAATCTTACTCCTAAACCCTAAACCAAAACAAAAAACCTAACTCCTAAACCCTAAACCAAAACAAAAAACCTAACTCAACCCTAACAATGCTACCAATCAATGGTAATGTTAAATTCTTAAAGTAAAAGGATAAAAAGGAAAGATAAAGGAAATGTCAAATTTTTAACATCACCATTAATTGTTTTAATATGTTTGAGAGTGATTCCAACCCTGTCAAACTTCATATGGAGAAAGTAGAATTTCATATCCCACTCCAAATTCGATAGACTTAACAATTTTCAAGATTTTAGGATTGGTAGGATTGCAACATTTTCATTAAATTCTATCATGTATGAGGATATGGGAGTGGCATTTAAACAAAAGTACAAATCCCTTTATGTACCTTGATCTTGGTATTATTGACTATTGAACTCCTCTGCCATGGCCTTAACAAAAATGTACTCTTCACTTAAACCAAAATAATTGGTTAGACATGTTAAACTTTTTCTACCAACCTATAAGGTTGAGGAGATAAACCCTTTACTCGAACCAAAATCATTGGTTAGGCATGTTAAGCTTTTTCTACCATATTATAAGGTTGAGGAATCTGAGTCTACGCACTCTAAGCCAAATGATGTTTATGTAGCTCCTACCGATGACCCCATTTCTAGGAGTGGTGACAAGCTTGATAAGTGATCATGTTGATCAGTTACTTGTAATAGGTTAGTGGCCCAATAGCTTGTAGCACGGTTTTTGGACTCTAGAGGCCATTTAGAGCCTCATTGATTATATAGTTTTTTATTGATATGCGTTGCACTTGATGCCATTCTAATATATTCACCTAAGCAAGCTTTGCATATTTTTTCTTGAATGGTTTGGAATCTTTTAAAAAAATCATTAAAAAATTAATTATTTTATGTGTTTTTAAAAAAACCAATTCGTCAAATCCAATTTGATAGGTGGTCGGTTCGAAGATGGATATCTTTAAAACTCTATTGGATACAAAATATGGAGAAGAGAAAAAGCTCTTATATGTGAAAATTTGGATAAAGAAGTTTGTGGTGAATGCCACCATTGATCTAGAAAGTCAAAAGAACCTAATGTCTGAGGCTTTGGTTAAGAAGATGTGTAATGTCCACCTAGAATTAATTGCCCAAGGAAGGACGTAGTAGCCTATCTAACCCCGTAGGCTATAGTCATTTCAAAAAGGAAAATTATTATTTAATGTTATTTAGGTAAACATTAGATAATAAAATTTAATTTGGGGCAAATGGAGGGAAACTTGCAATTCACTCAAATTTGAATTTAGGAGGGAAAGCGCGAAAGAGAAACTATATAAGGGAGGAGAGTCACTATGATCATCACGGATTGTTATTCTTTTTTATTTTGGATTGAGGCTCTTGGAGGGTTTTAAGACCCCTTTCTCTTATTAGTTTCGGTGGTGAAAGATTCCACCCTAGCCCATCTCTCCATTCTTCCTTGCTACAAGACTGAATTTTGGCAAAGATCCATCTTTCTGAAGCAATGAAACACTAGAGTTTATCTTACTGAGGCGGCAGGAGGCTAGATTCTATCTTTTTGAGGTAGCGAAGGGTTGGTATCTTCCTTCTGAGTGTTAACTTTCTTGAAACTCTATGCACTAGTTAGATGAATTATTCAAACAAGGCAACTAAAAATTGAAACCAAGTTTAACTTTCACCAAGATACAGAGTTTCTTAACATTCAACATGCAACAGAAAATAATCAAGATAAAAAACAACAGCACACAAAATTGACAAGTTTGTTTTACCCAGAAAACCCAGACGAGAAAACCTGCAACCAGCAATTTGTCACTGAGAAAGTGCTAGGCTTCTCCTCGCTAATCTCAGCCTGCCTTGATCACTGCTCTTGACCCCTAAAAATAAGATATTGGCTTTGCTCTAGATATCAGCCTTGCGCGCAATTGTTCTCTACTTGAGATAGTCTCGACCTGCTCTACGAATCCTGATCCCCTTTCTCCACAATCCTTGCGCACTTCTACTCCTAAATCTATGCACACTCTTGCTCCTTAATGATGCGTATTTCACACAAATAATGATTATTTATCTTGTGCCTTTGTCCTTCTCTACCTAATAAAATTTGATGCATGCTAAGAGGCCAAGTCCCATTAGTAGTTCACACTAGTGTCATGAGTTTTCTTTAGTTGTGATTGCGAGTTAATTGAGAACTCGACTCCTCCTCTCTAAGCTCTCCAATCAACACGACATTCTTAACTCGTTCTCTCTCCAATCAACACTGAAGTCTTAACTTGTTCTAACTTAACTTGTCATTGCCACCTCATCTTGTAGTCTAACAAAAGAAGACTCCAACGAACTGAAGCTCCAACACTGCACATGCAAACTTGATGACCATTCCAGTAAACTAGAAATCAATTAATCGTAACTAAAGTCTATCTCATGAATTCACACTCATGTGAGAGAAAGACTAACCTGTGGTCTTCACTGGCTAAGGCACAAGCTAGAAGACCTTCCTTCACTACTTTTTCAACACTCCATCTTAGTGAGGAAGGGATTTTGTACAACTCCCAACTTATCTCTGAAAAACACAAACTTGCCTTTGATTAAGGCCTTCGTCAAAATATCTGCAACTTGCTCATCTGTTGGAATGTATGGTCACTTTACTATCGCTTTCTACACACAGTATCTGAGATGATAGTATTTGATCTCGATGTGCTTGGAGTGATCATGAAACACTAGATTCTTAGAGAGCTTAATGCAACTTTGATTGTCATAGCGTATCACACTGAGCTCCATCCTCTACCTGAAAAGTCCCACAAGCAACTTCCTCATCCAAATAGCTTCACACGTTGCCAAACTAGCAGTCATGTACTCGACCTTTGTTGAACTGAGTGCAACTGATCTCTACTTCCTGTTGAACCAGGAAACAACTGTCGACCCAATGCTGAAGACACAACTTGAAGTACTCTTCTGATCTGTAGAGCTCCCTATCCAATCTGGATCTACGAAGCCTTCAACCTCACTCCATAATCTTGTCTATACCGTAATCCATAATCTGCCATGCCTCTTAGATACCTCAAAACAGGCTTCGCAACAACCCAGTGAACTCTGGTAGGATCCATCATGAACTAGCTCAACTGGTTCACTGTAAAACATATGGCAGGTTGTGTGTTGATTGAGTACATCAACGACTCGATGAGTTTCCTATACAATATAGCATCTACTACTTTGCTTTGCTACCATCCACCTTCCTCCAATTTGTGACAAGAAGCGTGGTCATGGGCCTGCAATCCTACATATGGAACCTCTTGAGGATCTTTGTAGTGTACTTCCCCTGCCCCAAGAAGATTTCTCCATCACCCTGCCATACATCCAGCCCAAGGAAATAGTGCATAAGCCCTATGTCCTTTATCTCAAACTCTGTAGCTAGATCTGCCTTGCAATCCTAAATCAAGTTGTCTGCTCCAGTCAAGATAAGATCATCAATATAGAGCACTAGAATGAGCGGAAGCCCTCCAACCGTGATGTAGTACAGGTTGGCATCCGCCTCACTCTTAGTGAAGCCCAATTCTTGAAGGTAGTTATTAATGTGAGTGTACCATTCTCTCGGTGCCTGTTTGAGCCCATAAAGAGCTCTCTTCAGAAAATAGACGTGTCTCTACTGAAAGTCTCAAACCTCTTTGGCTGCTCCATATCAATCTCTTCCTCAACCATCCAATTGAGGAATGTTGTCTTCATGTCCATCTGGTGGATCTTCCACCCCATATGAGTTGCAAGTGCCAGAAACCTCTTGATGGATGAATAACGAGCCACAAGGGCAAACATCTCATCATTGTCAATGCCCTCAACCTACGAGAAGCCCTTAGCCACAAACCCGACCTTGTACTTCTCCACACTCTCATCTGCTCCATGCTTTACCTTGTACACTCAACATGAGCCTACCACTGATTTTCCCTCTAGGCATGGCACAATCTCCCAAACATCGTTCTTCATGATGGAAGAATATTCCTCCACCATGGCAGCCCGCTAAACCTACTAAGAGGTTGCCTCCTCATAACAAAAAGGCTTTGTGTCCAAAAACTCAATCATCAATGCCATGTATCCAGTGTACCTCTGTGGCTACTTGCTCTGCCCGAACTTAGAGCTACGAATCTCAACTCACTCCTGGGCCTCCTGAATCAACCTCTCGGCCCACTTGGCTCTCTTCCTCCCTGTGCTGGGAGTCACTGACTGAGTGGTTACCTCCACTCATCCTAGTCTCTCCTCCTCATCCAACAATGACTCCTTGACATCCTATTGTATAGCATGCATGCCACCCAGTTGAGACTCAATTTGTGATACTGGCTGAGGATCCTACTTGGGAGCGAGTAGCTCCTCCTCTAGTACTCCAACTTGCTCTCACTCCAAGGATTCTTTCAGAGCTTTATCCTCCTCAAACCTCATGTTCTTCCTAATAATTGTCTTGAGTGATGGTATATACACCCTATATGCCTGAGATGTCTCACTATAATCCACAAAAATTCCCTTTTCAGTTGTGGGCTCCACCTTCCTACTCTCTTTGGACACATGACAATAAACTTTGGTGCCAAAGATGCAAAAGTGAGAAACATTAGGCTTATTGCCTGTGAAAGCCTCCTCCAGTGTAATTCGCCCAAGCACCCTATGTGTACTCCTATTCTATAGAAATACAACAGTGTTACATGCCTCTACCCACAAGAACATGGGTAGCCCTAGTCATGCAACATGGCCATGGTCGCTCCAACTATGTTACAACTATTCCTCTCAGCCATCCCATTCTATTGGGGGTTGTGGGGTGTTGTAAGCTTTTTCCTAATGCCCTCCTTGGCACACACATCCCTGAAGGCATTAGAGCCATATTCCCTGCCAGTGTCACTCCTTAATTCTTTGATCTTCTTCCCAGTTTGGTTTTCTACCAGTGCCTTAAACTCCATGAACTTGGAGAAGACCTCCTCCTTCTTCATAAAGAAGATCCATGTTTTCCAAGAATAGTCATCTATGAAAGTGACAAAGTACTTGTGTCTCATGAGGGATGGAGAAGAGAAGGGCCCACATACGTCTAAATGTACTAGTTCCAAAATCCCTTTGGCTCTGCTATCTTGGCCCTGAAAAGATGACTTGGCATACTTGCCAAGTGTGCACCCCTTGCACACATCATGCTAGTCAGATGTTCACTATGGTAGTCCTGTGGCTATCTGTTGAAGGATCTTCAGCGCCACATGATACAAATGCCCCATGTGTCTATGCCAAATCTCCCCCACGTCTCTGCTCTACGCACTTCCACCCTTGCTGCTCAAAGTTACGCACGTCTCAGCTTGTAGCCTGTAAAGATTCTTCATCCTCACACCAGTTTGCTTCATGGATCTAGATGCTAAGCACTTGAGGTAAGCCTTATCTCTACTAAAAATGACATAATAACCCTTGTCCTCTAGGGTGGCAACAGAAACAAGGTTCTTAAGGCCTGGAACACAGAGGACATCCCTGAGATGGAGAGAACAACTATACTCCCTCTCAAAACTGACAGTACCTACTCCCCTAGTCAAGTACTTGCCATCATCTCCTAACTCAATGTGAAACCGCATGTCCTTCTCCTTCAGCTGGCTAAAATATTCCTTGTTCTCGGTGATGTGAAAGGATGCTCCATAATCAATCTACCATATGCTACTGCCTACCGAGCTTGCCATGCAAGCTATCAATAAGTATTTCTCGAACTAAGAAGAAAACATATCTACCTCTACTTATGTGGCCACATTGTCCTTACTAGACCCCTTCTTTCGATTAGGACACTTAGTGGCATAGTGCCCGAACTAGTGGCAATGGAAGCATTTGATCTTGCTCAAATCATTCTTCTTCTCGCCCTTCTGACTAGACTCAGCCTTTCCTTGGCCCTTCTTGTGCTTGCCTTTGCTAACTTTTCCTGCCAAGGCAAAGTTCTCCTCATCCTTTGTCTTTGTTGAAACTCCAACTCTCGTCCCCCTTTAGATTTCTTTTTGGACACAATCTCCCCACAACCTTTCCCAATTGGGAAGATTTTCTCTACCACTGACTACATCATGGAAATTCTCCCAAGACTTATGAAGTCTCAATAGCGCAAGACTCACAAGGTCATTGTTTGCTACAGTCTCGCCCACTCCATTTAGCTCATCCCGAACCTAATTGAACTTAGAAAGGTACATAATGATGTGCTCTCCTTTGCTCATCCGAATATTTCTTAGCTTGTCCTTTAGGGCAAGCTTCCTGGCATAACTAGATCCCTAATACAAATCCAACATGACTTTCCAAACAGTGTTGCGGGGGAGCACCCCCCCGAATCCGCTCCCGAAGCGCGCTAATAGGGAGCAACCTCGGGAGCACGCTCCCTTAAAAAAAATCGCTCCCTGTTTTTTAAGGAGCGAATTAGGGAGCAATGAAAAAATAAAGGAGGGAGTGGTCAGGGAGCGATCGCTCCCCCCTTTAATTTTTTGCTCCCGCCGGTGAAAAAGCCGCACAACGGACAAGGAAGGAAGGGGAGGGGAAAAAGATAAAAGGCCCTCCTCCACTCCCATTATTCACCATTTGCAAAGTGAGAGACTAAGAGACGAGGAAGGCTTTTGGAATTGGAGGCTTGGAGCTTGAGTTGAGGAAGGAGATTGAGGGAGCTTGCAAGGGAGATTGGAGATTGGGACTGAAGGCAAAAGATGTAGGATCTACATTCTAATCTAGCATTTTTGTTTTTTGGATGTTCATTGCTAAATGAAAATGTTCTCTTCTCTCTTTCCCATTCCCATTCCTCCATTTTATTGCAGGCTCAAAACTTCAAACATCATGGCTATATGGCTTGGCATTCTCTTGTTGTTGGTTCCTTTTTTGTTATTATGGTGTTGGAGAGTAGAAGAAGGAGAGTTGATCGTGATGAAGAGGATGAAGAAGTGGTTTATAGTGGATTTGATGATAAACCTAGATAAGAGTACCTTTGTAAGGAGGAAGAGGAGAGTGGAGATGATGGGGGCACAAAAACTAGACCAGAGCAAACCCCATTGTGGAAATATGTTTCTAGGCCTGAAGCAGGGAAAGGGGGTGGAACTGCTAAATTTACATGCCTCCATTGCAAAAACACTTACACAGGTTCATACACCCATGTCCGAAGGCACCTCTGTGGGAAAAGGCCATGGGATGGAGATAAACAAATAGGAATCAAAGCTTGTTTAAGTGTGTCAACAACACAAAGAGCCAAATACATGAGGGAACAGGAGGAAGCCCAATACAGATCTAAAAGATCAAAGGGTTTCTTTCAACATAACTCACAATCACATGCACAAAGAACTCCATCAGCATCCTCCCATGGCAATGGATATGGAGGCACATGAACAAACATCTCTTTAAGGCATAGAACCGTATCAGATTTCCTTGACGAAGGGTGTAGGAATGATGTGGATTCAAAACTTTATCGGTTTCTCTATGTATGTGGGATACCATTCAATGTTCTTCGCTCACCTTATTGGCATGAAATGGTTTCTGTCATTAATGATGCCCCCAAAGGATGCAAGAGCCCTAGGTATGACAAGGCTAGAACAGTGGGACCTGATCATGAGGTACTAAGGTGGCACAAAAAGGTACCCTTATTAGGGGTTACCCTATGGGTACATTTTTCTTGTTGAATCAGAGAGGTAGTTTCGTGAGAGCAACAGGAAAAATTGCTCAGATACCAGTAAGTGATGCGTATTTGGGTCGTGTTGTAAATGCTCTAGCCCAACCCATTGATGGTAAGGGTCAAATTGTAGCTTCCGAATTTCGACTGATTGAATCTCCCGCTCCAGGTATTATATCAAGACATTCCGTATATGGCAAAATAGCACATTCTTTGGGTAAAATGACATATTCATGGAATGAGCATGTGGTGTCCATTGTATTTGATGGATGGACAAATGTAAAAGACAAGCCATTGATAAGTGTTCTTGTTGTGTCTGTTAATGGTGCAATCTTCCTTTCAGCATATGATTACTCAGAAAAGTTCAAGACCACCATCAACATTGCAGAACCATTACTTGAAACAATTGAACCTATTGGGCCAGCCGCCATACAATGTCATCCAAGTCATCACTAATAATGCTGCTAATTGTCAGGCAGCGGGAGCAATTATTGAGGATAGATACCCCAACATATTTTGGTTTGAGTGTTTGGTTCACACAATGAACCTTTTGATGCATGATATTATTAAGAACAAAAACCATCAATACAAATGAATTGGTGATTTGTACAAGAAAGGCAAAAAAATGATAAAATTTATTACAAATCATAGCAATACCCATGGGCTTTTCTGCAGTCACTCAAGATTGGAGTTGTTGAAGATTGCGAAGACTAGATTTGCTAGCTATTACCTCACCTTCAGGTGCCTTTTGAAGGTAAGAGGGTCATTGGCTAGCATGGTATCAAGTCAATACTGGCAGGTATTAAAGGACAGGGCTCCATCCATAGTTGACAAGCAAGGTTCTAAATAATTGGAGGAGACTGCTCTTGATGCTCTATTTTGGGCACGTGTGAGGAAAGTTTTGCAATTCACCCAGCCCATTTATAGCATGATTCGTTTTGCAGATACAGATAAACCAGTGATTGGGGAGGTGTATGAGCAGATGGATAGCATGTTGGGGCAAATAAAAGATATTGTCCAGGAAAATGATCCCAACTTGTATACAATGGTTCACAAATGTGTGTGTGCATGGTGGAATAAACTTAATGTTCCACTTCATGCCTTGGCATATATCGTTATGCCAAAATACTACTTTCCATCTTGGTTGGGCCAACCTGCACCTGGGGGTAGGATTAGGATCAAACCCCATACAGATCTAGAGGTATCTAAAGGATATATGGAAGCATTAGACAAGTTGGTCCCTGACAAGGAGGAGTGTCCTAATCTGCGTCTTGAATTAGGCAGATACTTCAGTTGCACTAGTTCGTTTGGTTCTTTGCATGCAATGGAAGATAGAGACAGATTTGATGCTCTCACATGGAACCGGGAGCCTTTGAGAATGTCGCTCCCGCTCCCAAGTAACCTTGTTTCCACATCTCGTTTGTTGTCGTCTTCCCATGAAAATGAGGGATAATGTGGTCTTTTACCCCTTCAAGAATGATCCGCCTAGCCTTGGTGTCATTCTTGTTATGATGGATAAACTGTTGGGGATTTACGGGTGTAGCTTGTGGGTTCTTCGCAAAATCTAGCACCCCATTATCTTCCAACACTACTAAGATTTGCTCCCTCCAAAGCAGAAGTTAGAGGCTCCCTCTAAACAATTATCTACCCTTAGTCCTTGGAACAACATAGTGCTTATCCAAAACAACTCTTCAAATTCTAGTAAAATCCTATTGACTTATCTGCACTTTTCGTGTACTAAACAATCATGGTGCTTGGTTTTTATGCAGAGTGTGGCTCTGATACCATGTTAATTTTCTTGAAACTTTGTGCACTACTTAGATGAATTACTGAAAACTAAAACCAAGTTTAACTTTCACCAAGATACAGAGTTTCTTAACATTCAACATGCAACGAAAAATAATCAAGATAAAAAAAACACATGCACACAAAATTGACACACTTGTTTTACCCAGGAAACCCAACTGGCAAAACCTACTTTCTTTGTTGTGGTCTTTTGTTTATTGTTCTTTGAGCAAATGAATCTATTACAATTCGTGCCTGCTACTGCAACCAACAATTTGTCATTAAGAAAGCGATAGGTTTCTCCTCACTAATCTCAGCTTTACAATTGATCTCAGCTTGCCTTGATCACTGCTCTCAGCCCTGCTCTTGATATCGGCCCTGCACGCAATTGTTCTCTGCTCGAGATAGTCTCGACCTGTTCTGCGAATCCTAATCCCCTTGCTCCACAATCCTTGCGCACTTCTGATCCTAAATCTATGTGCACTCTTGTTCCTTAATGATGTGCATTGCAGACAAAGAATGATTATTTATCTTGTGCCTTCGTCCTTCTCTGCCTAGTAGAATTCGATGCATTCTAGGATGCCAAGTTTGATTAGTAGTTCACACTAGTGTCACGAGTTCCCTTTAGTTGTGATTACGAGTTCATTGAGAACTCCACTTGTTCTCTCTCCAATCAACACTTAAGTCTTAACTCGTTCTTTCTCCAATCAACACTGAAGCCTTAACTTGTTCTAACTAAACTTGAAACTGTCACCTCATCTTGTAGTCTAACTGAAGAAGACTCCAACGAACTGAAGCTCAAACACTACACATGCAAACTTGACGACCATTCCAGTAAACTGAAAATCAACTCATCGTAATTAATGTCTATCTCATAAATTCGCACTCATGAGAGAAAAAGACTAATTCACAGCAAAGACTAATTCACGGCATTCACTGGCTAAGGCACAAGCCAAAAGACCTTCCTTTGCTACTTTTTCAAAACTGAGGCAGTGAAAGGTTAGAATCTACCTTTTTGAGCAGCCAAAGGCTGGGATCTGTCTTTCTAAGGCAGCAACAGGCTGGAGTCTGTCTTCCTGAAGCAGCAAAGGGCTGGTATTTACCTTTCTGAGGCAGCGAAGGGCTGATATATATCTTCCGGAGGCAACAACGGGCTGAGATCTAACTTTCTATGGCAACGAAGGCCAAGAAGCCATCTTTTGAGGCAACAAGTGGTCTAAAGGGCCACAATTAGGAGATAGCAAGGGTTCAAGGGTAAATTCAAGGTGTTGGGTGACTAGGGATTGAGGCAATAAGGGAGGATAAGGGTACAAGCCAACAGCATGGCCTGCTAATGTGATTTTGTGGCAACAAGGGGACGGCTATATTTTATAAGCCTAGAAAGCATGTTTGTGTTGACATCCCTATTTGGAAATTGTCAATCTTTTTAATTTTTTTATTTGCTTGTTGAATCAGCCCTACTTATAGTGGTTGGTTGTGGAATTGATTTTTGCTTGAGTCCTTTACTATACTACTTGCGTATTCAAAAAAAATCCTCGTTGTTTTATAGATTGATGAATACTGCAAAGAGTGGTGATAGCACCACCCTTAATCCTTGTACAAGGCCTTGTCAACGAGTCACGGCCTTGGTCAATGGCGGGGCAACTCACAACTTCATCAATGCAGGATTGGTGGCAAAGAGAGGTGTTTCCACAAAAGAGTTTGAGGGCTTTAACGTTGCGGTGGTTGATGGATACTGCATGACATGTACACAGATGGTTCTGTGCTTGAACTTGAAAATGGGCAATTACACGTTTACCAATGACCTTTGTAAGTGGATCTTGAAAACAACAATGTTGTGGGGGTACAATGGTTAAACTTGTTGGGGAAGTCCTCAATGAACTACCAAGGAATGGAAATGGAATTTAGGGCCTCAAATGGCAATAAGGTAGTGTTAAGGGGTATGTCCAGTGGCATTCCTAGAACTATATCAGCTAAGAGAATGGAGGATTTAGTTTGTAGTGTGCAAGATCAAGTGCTTGTGCAAGCGAACAATATGAAGAAGTGGGTGGTGCCAACTGCTCTATTACTGCATATCATTCTCATGTTTATCCCACAACATGATCCCCATTGAAGAGCCAACGCATAGGAAGCAAGTCCTGCAGATGAGAATGCAAGTCCTCCAAAGGTGGAGGAAGGAATCAGTGGAACCACTCTTGATGCAGCTTCTACGAATGCAAATGTTGTGCAAAGGGAGTCTAAGTCTATTTCCTAGAAGACATTGCGAGCCAATGCCCATAAATTCGAGTTACTGGCAAAGGTTTCGAAGCTTATGAACATCCTCATCAACTCTCTTTACAGCAAGAAGGATATCTTCTTGCGAGGACTCATCTCCAATGTCTCTGATGCTTTGGGTAAAATTAGATTTCTGTCTCTCACGAACAAGAATGTGCTGGGAGAAGGAAACAACACTAGGCTCGACATCAAGATCAAATTCGATAAAGAAAAAAAAGATACTTTCAATCCAAGATCGTGGGATAGGAATGACTAAGGAAAATCTCATAAAAAAATTGGGGACAATTGCCAAATATGGAACTTCAACTTTTCTAAAGCAAATGCAAAGAAGTGGAGATTTGAACCTCATTGGCTATTTTGGAGTTGGCTTTTATTCAATCTACTTAGTTGCTAACCACATGGAAGTTATTAGCAAGAAAAATGATGACAAACAATACACACGAGAATTGAAAGTCGATGGAGCTTTTGTGGTATCTGAAGATACAGAGAATGAACCACTTGGACATCGTACAGAGATCCGATTGCACCTTAAAGATGAGGCCAGCAAATATTTGGATGAGAGTAGACTGAAAGATCTAATAAATAAATATTCTGAAATCATTAATTTCCGCATCTATCTCTGAGCAAGCAAAGAAGTTGATGTAGAGGTCCCAGCAGGTGAAGAATCAGAATCCAACAATGAAGAGGAAAAGAGTGGAAGTTCCTCAAATGAAGAAGAATGAGATGGCAAAGAAACTGAGAGCAAGTCTAAGACTAAAACAAGCACGGAAACGGCTTATGAATGGGAACTTCTAAATGATGTCAAGGTAGTCAGTCTCCAGAATCCAAAGGAAGTCAGTGATGAAAAATATGCCAAATTCTACCATTCTATGGCAAAAGATTTTGAGTGAGGAAAATCCCTTAGCACGGAGCCACTTTACTACAGAAGGTGATGTTGAGTTCAAGTCCATTCTATTTATTTCGCCAAAGGCTCCCCATGACCTTTATGAAAGTTATTACAATGCCAAGGCCAATATCAAGTTGTATATCAGCCATGCTTTCATTTCTAATTGAAGAATTACTTCCCAGGTACCTAGGCTTCATTATGGGTACTATAGATTCAGACACTTTGCCACTGAATGTATGCTGAAAAATGCTTCAACAGCACAACAGTTTGAAGACAATAAAGAAGCTAATTTGTAACACTTTAGATATGATTCGTCAAATTACGGAAGGAGACCCTAGTGAATCAGATGCAAGGGTTAAAACAGATGTTGAGTCAAAATCAGATAAAGATACTGAAAAGGAAAGAAAGTGTGTTGAGTTCGGGAATGAGTTTGGCAAGCCAATAAAGCTTGGAAGAATTGAGGATGCACCAAACAGGAACCGCCTTGCAAAACTTCTAATATTTGAGGGCACAAAGTCTGGCAATAAACTAGCATCGTGGAACAAATACATATCAAGAATGAAATCGGGCTACAATCGGGGGGACTACAATGTCATCTTCGAATCAATTACCCAAGGAAAGACGTAGTAGCCCATCAAACCTCATAGGCAATAGTCATTTCAAAAAGGGAAATTATTATTTAATGTTACTTTAAAAATTAATAACATTAGATAATAAAAATTTAATTGGGGCAAATGGAGGGAAACTTGCAAGTCACTCAAATTTGAATTCAGAAGGGAAATGCCCAAAGAGAAACTATATAAGGAAGGAAGGAAAGTCATTATGATCATCATGGATTATTCTTCTTTTTTATTTTGGGCTGAGGCTCTTGGAGGGTTTTAACTTTTAAGACCCCTTTCTTTGATTGGTTTCAGTGGTGAAAATCTCCACCCTAGCCAATCTCTACACTTTTCCTTGCTACACAAAACCAAATTCTGGTTGAGATCTCTCTTTCTAAGGCAGCGAAAGGCTGGAGTTTATCTTACTAAGGCAATGGAAGGTTGGATTCTATCTTTTTGAGGTAGCGAAGGGTTGGTATCTTCCTTACGATGCATTGAAATGTTGGAATCTACCTTTCTAAGGAAGTGAATGGTTGGCATCTACCTTTTTGAGGCAGTGAAAGGCTAGAGTCTATCTTTCTGAGGCAGCAAAGAGCTAGAGTCTGTCTTCCTGAAGCAGCGAAGAGCTAGAGTCTGTCTTCCTGAAGCAGTGAAGGGCTGGTATTTACATTTCTGAGGCAGCAAAGGGCTGATATCTAACTTTCTAGAGCAGCAAGCCCTTTA
The DNA here is from genome assembly GCA_034641835.2 of Pinus albicaulis. Lineage (NCBI taxonomy): Eukaryota > Viridiplantae > Streptophyta > Pinopsida > Pinales > Pinaceae > Pinus > Pinus albicaulis. Next base: position 112,956,577 of record CM076584.1, on the reverse strand, counting down.
AGCAAGTGGCCTAAAGGGCCAAGATCAGGAGACAATGAGGGTTTAAGGGTAAATTTAGGGTGTTGGATGACTAGGGACTAAGGTAGCAAGGGTGGATAATGTTAAGAATTTAGAGGGCTGGAGATTAATTCAAATTCTCTTACTTGATAATTACTTGTGAGCTTATTTGATTTACTTATGTCTTTTCTTCTTAGCTTATTTAGTCTTTCATCAAGTCAATTACAAAAGCACAAGAAACACAAAATTAGGCTCCTTGAGCCAGGGCAAAACCTCTCCCTCTTGGAGAGGAAAACCCACGATAAATTCTTCTTATAGACCTTTCAGATGACAAGTACCATGACCAAGACTTAGACCCTTGACCTATGTATGCTTCCAAGACCTTGTCACTACTTCCTTGTCGACCTTCAACACTGATTCTTCTTTTCTGCACCAACCTGCACTATCCTGCATCAACACTAGAGAACACGGTCTCTAAGTTTATCTTCCTTGATTTCGTATCGGTTGCTCAGAACACACCTTACTAGTTGTTCTATGGAAGTGATTTTCCACAAGTTTCTTTCTATTCAAATATTGGACTAGGTCACTCGAGACCCTTCACTTCACATAACATTGAGGTTGCTTTACTTGAGATATGCTGCCTCTTCTTCACTGTACAGCACTTAGACACTATAATATTCCTAATTAGCACCGCTAATTGGAATATTTCATTTTTGTATAGTTTTTCCGCCTATAGTTAAATTAATAAATAAAGTGAGAAAGAGGGGGTCAACTCACTTTAATAAAATAAAGTGCTTCCTAGTAGATGAACGTTGTAACTTAAAGGGGAAAGCCTTGGGGGTCCACACACACATGAGAGAGGCCTCATGTAGGCTCCTAAGGCAACTGCGCAGGTCAAAGAGGAACTCAAGGACGCAGTTAGGGTTTTGAGGGAGCTAGCACTATAAAAGGTGGGGGTTTCACTCCATTTGGCATTATTGATATGTTGATGATATTGTGAGCTAGACTTTTGTCTACTTCAGCACGCCGGTTGTTTAGTCGGTCTGCAGCACTGTTTAGTGCGAACTGAGTGTCTCCGGTCGGAGATCTCGCCCTTGGCCCCGGGGGACTTCAAGTGCACACTCGGGAGAGAGTGGCCCTTCGGTTGCGGCGGTGGTTGCGGGGAGGGGTTGGTGGACGTTTTGCGAGAGTAGGCGGCCTCACGGAGTGGCTCGCAGTTCCCGGGAGGGGCCGCGGTCGGGGAGGAAGGGACGCAGTTGGTGTTGGTGCAGCGCTGTTGTGGGTGATTTTCGTGGTAGCCTCAGCGTATTTCAGCTTGGAGGGATTAGTGATTCAGCCGGAGAGTTTAGCAGGAGGATTTGTGGCCCTTTTCCAGCGTTTTCCTTGAGCCTCTGCGCTGTGCTGGGAGAGACAGCGTTTTCTTTGTGGAGGGTTTCAGTGGTGGTTTTTCGGAGGTGGTGCAATTGCTTCATGGTTTCTGGGTTTGGTCCGGAGCAGTGAGTACAGGCAGCCTTCCGATTTTCAGCTCATTCCGGTGAGGGGATCAGCCCCTAGTTCCAGTACATTGCAGCAGCAGCTTTCTACGGCAGATTTCTCCAGCAGCTAGGACGCAATCTCTATTGTAGCCATTTCCTATTCTGAGAGGGTTCTTCACTTGCCTTGCACAAGGATAAGTGCACTTATTCTGATTATCTCTTGTACCCATATATGTATTCTCAGATTAATAAAATGGCTTAGCGTTCTGGTATTTTATGTGTACTTGCTCCATATTCTAGTTCCGGCATTTTGTTCTATATAGCTGCTTGTTTGTATTTTTGTGTATTACTGTCTATTTCCCGTTGGGGATATTACAGTGGTATCAGAGCATAGTTCTGGCTCAGCCTGTGGAGCTAGCAGTCTATGTCGCGCGGGGATAAACCCCACATTGGTCAGAGGAGACACAGAGACGTTGAGAGTAGGTGGGAGAACCCCTTTAGAGAGGGGGAGCCTCTGACGGATTCCGATCAGGAGCCGCCTGAGACAGATTCAGAGCAGGGGCAACCTGTGAGGGACGCAGAGCAGCAGGGCCCTATGGCAGACGAGGAGGGTTCGAGGAGATGGGAGACACTCCTCCAACACATGCAGGAGATGACACAGAGACTCATGGCATTAGAGATCAGGCAGAGGGAACCTCCCAGGGTTTTTCAGATCGGTGAGGGATCAGGTATGTCCCACCACGTGCCAGTGCATGATGTTATCCCCATTGTGGCATCGCATGCACCCACGCGATCCACTATGCCCACATTCTTGCCAGAGGACACAGGGGCAGGAGTACAGAGGGGTGCACAGAGGGATATTCCAGCACCCACGCGATCCACCATGCCTACCTTCCTGGCAGAGGACGCAGGGGCAGCAGCACAGCGAGAGCTGGAGCCGAGTCAGATGGGTGACCTTTTTACAGAGTACCAGGCATACGGACCGGCGTTCCGAGATTCTATCACATTCAGAGACTTTGTCCAGGTCCAGCACGACATTAGACCCCGTGATCATCACAGAGGGCACAGGCACCATCGTGATGACCACCGCGCAGCTAGCAGATTTCATTTTCCCACGTTTGATGGCTCATCAAACAGTTCGGCAAAGTCTTGGGTGGAGAAGTTGGACATCTATTTCCAGCTTAACCAGATGTCGCAGTCAGAGGCCATTAAGGTGGCAACATTACATCTGGATGGTGAGGCCCAAGACTGGTGGTTTCATGGGATGACGACACTCGGACATTCTACAGTGACGACATATGCCGAGTTTACTAGGAGGGTGATAGAGCGCTTTGACAGGAGGGATCCGGAGCAGCACTTTGTTGAGCTGACAAAGCTCAAACAGACTGGGAGTGCAGAGACGTACATTTCAGATTTCTTGAGGGTTTCGGTGATGGTACCTGATTTATCTACGGCTCGGATGGTTTACATGTTTGTGGAGGGGTTGTCAGAGCCACTTCGTGGCCTAGTTCGGTCGACTAGACCAGCTACCCTTCAGGATGCCATCAGCAGGACTCGGGATTTACAGGATGTCTTACCCAGGACTCGGACACCTTATCCCCAGAGACAGGCCTTCCAGCCTAAGGGGAAGGACACGAGGATTCCGCCTCCCAAGGCGAATCCTGGGCGAGGGCAGTTTGATGATGAGGCCAGGAGAGAGCTGAGGAGGAAGCGGTTGTGCTTCACTTGCCAGGAGCCATGGGCACCGGGACATAGGTGTGCTGCGGGGAAAGCACATTTCATTGAGGTCTTCTCCGAGAGCAGTGGGGAAGAGGATGAGGGGGATGACGTGGAGGCAGGAGATTGTTATGCAGCGCAGGGTACCTTACCACCTCCACCACCCGCAGCAGGTGGGGCATCATTTGCACCCACTGGAGGAGCTCTAGCCGCATTGCGGGGAGTTCCCAAGTACTTGACGCTGCGCGTACGAGGGACAATACGCGGGCAGCGGGTCTCAGTCTTAGTTGATAGTGGGGCCACCCACAACTTTATTGATGCCCAGATGGTTGAGCAGAGAGGCATACAGACAGAGGGTTTTGATGGATTTTCCGTCTTGGTCCCAGGAGATCAGACCATGGCATGTGCTCGGTATGTTCCAGAGTTATCGGTGACGATGGGCACTTATACATTGACAGATCACTTCTTTGTGGTAGATATTCCGGACACCAACCTGATATTGGGTGTTCAGTGGCTCATTACTCTGGGGAAGGTCACGACAGATTGGAAGGCCCTAGAGATGGAGTGGGATGATCCCAAGACAGGGAGGCATGAGAAGATACGGGGACAGCACACATACCCGCCTCAGACAGTGTCGGCACACAGGATGGAGGCGACCTTCTGCAAGGGAGACATAGAGTGGGCTGTAGAGTTGCGAGCTTCAGAGGCAGTGGATACAGGTCAGACAGTGCATCCTGAGCTACAGTCTATTTTCGACAGGTATGCAGTGGTATTTGGGGATATTCCACCAGGGCAGCCACCGGATCGGGGGTTTGAGCATACGATCGAGCTTGAGCAGGGGATACAGGCAGTGATCACCACACCGTATAGGCATCCCAAGGCCTATCGGGACGAGATAGAGCGGGCTATTTAGGAGTTGCTGGCCCTTGGACACATTCGGTCGAGCACGAGCCCTTTTGCTTCTTCTGTAATGTTGGTGAAGAAGAAGGATGGCACATTACGCATGTGCATTGACTACAGGGCTCTGAATAAGAAGACCCTAAAGAACAGGTACCCCATTCCCAAGATCGATGAGCTGATGGATGAGTTGAGAGGAGCACGGTTCTTCTCGAAGATTGACTTGAGATCCGGGTACCATCAGATACGCGTGAGGGAACAGGACATTCCCAAGACTGCTTTCAGGTGTCATTATGGGCACTTCGAGTTTCTGGTCATGCCTTTCGGGCTGACCAATGCACCCGCTACCTTTCAGTCGTGCATGAACCACATCTTCAGGGGTCATCTGAGGAAGTGCCCATAAGTATGTCATTCGATGACATACTTATATATAGCAGGACTTGGGAGGAGCATCTCCAGCATATTGAGACAGTTTTGCACATCTTGGAGGAGCAGCAGTTCTATGCCAAGCTCTCCAAGTGTGAGTTCGGCTTGACGGAGATGTTGTACTTGGGGCACATTATAGGAGTGGACGGGGTGAGAGTCCACGAGGAGAAGATCAGGGCCATCAGAGATTGGCCAGAGCCGAGGAATGTGACTAAGCTTCGGGGATTTATTGGCATTTGCACATACTACAGGAAGTTCGTCAAGGGCTTCTCACAGCTTGCTGCACCCCTCACAGATTTGACGAGGAAGGGGGCATTCAGTTGGTCGGACACGGCACAGCGAGCTTTTGACAAGCTCAAGGAGGTGATGAGCAGTTGCCCCGTGCTGGCATTGCCAGATTTCACACAGCCTTTTGTCCTCGAGTGTGATGCATCAGGAGAGGGGATTGGTGCAGTTTTGATGCAGGGTGGTCACCCGATAGCTTTTGAGAGCCGGAAGCTCCTTCCGCATGAGAGGTTGTATTCCATATACGACAAGGAGATGTTGGCCATCATGCATGCATTGGCCAAATACCGGCAGTATTTAGTGGGCAGCAGATTCAGGGTGAGATCAGATCACAACAGCCTGAGGTACTTTCTGGAGCAGAAGCAGTTGCAGGAGAGACAGCAGAAGTGAATCAGTAAGATCCAAGCCTATGACTTTGACATAGAGTATGTCGAAGGCAAGAATAACGTGGTAGCTAATGCCCTTTCTCGTAGACCGGCCACGTTATCACTTATGAGCTTGGACGCTGATTGGAGGGCTCGACTGCTGGTAGAGTACTCCAAGGACAGGTTTGCGTGTGAGGTGTTGGATGGGCAGGTAGCAGATGACAGGTACAGGGTGGTCGACGAGATCATCTATTACAGGGACAGGATCTTCTTGACTGAGGGATCTCAACTCAAGAAGAAGATACTCCAGGCTTCACACGATTCTCCATTGGCGGGCCATCAGGGGTTCACCAAGACTTACAGGGCTATTCGGGAGAGGTTCTCATGGAAGGGCCTCAAGGAGGACGTACTCCAGCGTGTCAGGGAGTGCGATGTTTTCCAGAGGAACAATGGAGAGATGAGCCATCCTGTAGGGTTGTTGCAGCCTCTTCCCATTCCAGAGGGGAAATGGGAGAGCATATCGATGGACTTCATCACAGGGTTGCCCATGGTGCAGGGCAAGGACTGCATCTTTGTCGTCGTTGACCGACTGACGAAGTATGCTCATTTTTTCGCCATGTCCGCACATCACACAGCAGCGCAGGTGGCTGAGCTGTTCTTCAGGGAGGTTTTCAGGTTACATGGTCTACCCAAGACCATTGTCAGCGACAGGGACAGCCGCTTCATGGGCGGATTCTGGCAGGAGTTCTTCCGACTAGTGGGGACCGAGTTAACACCGAGCACTAGTTATCACCCCCAGACGGACGGGCAGACAGAGATATTTAACAAGTGGCTGGAGGGCTACTTGCGTAACTATGTCAGTGGACAGCAGAGGGCATGGCTGAAGTGGCTGCATCTGGGCGAGTACTGCTACAACACGACACATCATATGTCCATTAGTATGTCACCTTTCTATGCTTTGTATGAATATCATCCCTTATCTTTTGTGGACGTGATGTTTGGTGCTAGCAGGGCTCCGAGAGCCAAGATATGGATCCAAGAGAGCCAAGATATCCTCCGAGCTCTCAAGGACAACATAGCCACAGCACAGAATCAACAGAAGTTGTATGCTGATAAGGGTCGGGTGGAGAGACACTTTGAGGTAGGGGACTTGGTCTACCTACGACTACAGCCATACCGACAGTCTTCGCTTAAGCAGAAGGGGGCGGAGAAGCTTAAGCCCCGCTTTTATGGGCCATACAGGGTGATACGCAGGATCGGGCAGGTTGCATATGAGTTGGAGCTGCCCCAAGGCAGCAAGATTCATAACATCTTTCATGTATCATGCCTGAAAAAGGCACTGGGCCAGCAGGTGACAGTCACAGAGGAGCTACCACCCACGGATGATGAGGGGCATCTGGTGTTGCAGCCGGAGGCTATTATTGATACTAGGGAGAGGCAGCTGCGGAGCAGGACGATCCGGGAGTTCTTGGTGAGGTGGAGGAACTTGCCGGATGAGGATGCCACTTGGGAGGATGAGAAGATATTGCAACATCCATCACTTCAGTTGCTTGAGGACAAGCAACGTTCTGCCGGGGGAGACTGTAATATTCCTAATTAGCACCGCTAATTGGAATATTTCATTTTTGTATAGTTTTGCCGCCTATAGTTAAATTAATAAATAAAAGTGAGAAAGAGGGGGTCAACTCACTTTAATAAAATAAAGTGCTTCCTAGTAGATGAACGTTGTTACTTAAAGTGAAAGCCTTGGGGGTCCACACGTTACATGAGTGAGGCCTCACGTAGGGACTAAAGGCAACTGCGCAGGCATAGGAGGAGCTCAAGGACGCAGTTAGGGTTTTGAGGGAGCTAGCACTATAAAAGGTGGGGGTTTCACTCCATTTGGCATTATTGATATGTTGATGATATTGTGAGGTAGACTTTTGTCTACTTGAGCACGCAGGTTGTTTAGTCGGTCTGCAGCACTGTTTAGTGCGACTGAGTGTCTCCGGTCGGAGATCTCGCCCTTGGCCCCGGGGGACTTCGAGTGCCTGCTCGGGCAAGGTATTCCTTCAGTTTCAGCGGTTGATTTGCAGGAGATTTTGGTGGACGTTTTGCAGAGTAGCTGGCCTCACAGAGTGACTGCGCAGTTCAGGAGGGAGGACGCAGTCCAGGAGGGAGGACGCAGTTGGTGTTGGTGCAGCGCTGTTGTGGGTGATTTTCGTGGTAGCCTCAGCGTATTTCAGCTTGGAGGGATTATTGATTCAGCTGGAGAGTTTAGCAGGAGGATTTGTGGCCCTTTTCCAGCGTTCTTCTTGAGCCTCTGCGCTGTGCTGGGAGAGAGCGTTTTCTTTGTGGAGGGTTTCAGTGGTGGTTTTTCGGAGGTGGTGCATCTGCTTCATGGTTTCTGGGTTTTGTCCGGAGCAGTGAGTACAGGCAGCCTTCCGATTTTCAGCTCATTCCGGTGAGGGGATCAGCCCCTAGTTCCAGTACATTGCAGCAGCAGCTTTCTACGACAGATTTCTCCAGCAGCTAGGACGCAGTCTCTATTGCAGCCATTTCCTATTCTGAGAGGGTTCTTCACTTGCCTTGTGCAAGGATAGGTGCACTTATTCTGATTATCTCTTGTACCCATATATGTATTCTCAGATTAATAAAATGGCTTAGCGTTCTGGTATTTTATGTGTACTTGCTCCATATTCTAGTTCCGGCATTTTGTTCTATATAGCTGCTTGTTTGTATTTCTGTGTATTACTGTCTATTTCCCGTTGGGGATATTACAGACACAGATCTGCATTTACTGTACAACACTTAGACACAAATCCGTACTTCAAGTAGTATGTCTGCACTTCAATTTCAGAGCTAACCACAGACTTCTTTCACACTTCAAAACAGTCCGAAATTCTTTTACCCTTATACAAATATATACTGGTCTTTTCACCTGGAATCCGCACTTCTTTCTTCTCTTAAATCTGTACCTTAACACAGCATCTTAAACATTGACTGAACAGCACTTTAATTCTGTTGAACACAGCCCTGAAGCTCGTACTTTTTCAATCCTGAAGCTCGCACTTTTTCACAGAGAACCCTGTCCGAATTCTGTATTTTCTGCACAGAAACTATAGGGTATATATAGTTGTTGCCCCCTGTAAATTAGCCGACCTGTCAGTGACCAGTTGTGTATATTTGGGCCGACCTTTCAGGTGTTATTTACAAGCATATTCAAGCTGACTTTTCAAGGAGTGTTTCCATTATCTTCAAGTTGCCTTCAAGGAGCCAAGTGACATGGTCTTCGAGCATATATATGTATCATCAATTTGTTCTCTCATAAGTGTAACATGACTCCATCACTCTAATTATATTTATGACTAGACAAATTCCTAAAGACATCAAGAAGAAGTCTTTGGCCTATAATAAAACTTCTTGCTCATGAAACCCATGAAGCAAGTATATACAGAATATATTTTATTATCTTTGTCTTTTACATAAATACATAATTACATAGTCAATATGAAGACCGACCTAGTTACATTTTTTCAACACTCCCTCTTAACTAGGGAGGTATTCATACAGGTACATGGTCACTTTCAAACTGAAGAATCTCATAAGAAGAATCGGATTGGTAATTGCATCTGTATAGCATCATATCAACCACACTTGTCCTAGTGCAAGGCCTTGACTAACAGCCCCATCTCTCAACGAGACAATGGGCTACAATGCTGGCGAGACACATGACTAATAGACACCATAGTCATTTGTCTCTCCAAGGTGCATACCCCACCTAGGTGTTCCCAGAGTATGACCTTCTTGGACTATTCTTCTCTTGGGTAGCCAGCCCTCAAAGAATTTCGGTCCACGACTACTCTTATCTTGAATGCCTGATCTCATTCTCAAAGAGTATCGAATGCCAGATGATTACCCAATCCTCCATTCTGTCTTCTAGGTGAAGACTAGAACGATGTGTCTATCCATTCTCTTCACATGGCCTTCACTAAGACTTACGGCTGTTAGTCCTGGTCTAGTGCATGACACATGTAATAGAGAATCACATATGTCACTCCCTCTTAACACAGGAAGGACATATTTCAAGTTTCTACCAAGCAAGAAACTTACCACCAGGGCTCCTCATCAACCAGGGTCCTGCAACAACAATCCAGCTACTCATGAAGAGTTCCTCTCCTCGATGCCATGGATTTCGATATTGAGGAATCTTCAACTTTTGGCTTCATAGGGCACAGATCATCCATCACTTTCAGTCACGAGTCATGTCCACTATCAGAAAGTGATTCATCAGTCTTCCTCATCTAGTCCATCGCTATGCCATGTTGCTTTCCTTCGAATCATCCCAAGGATCATAAATCCTTTCTTATGATTAGCAGCCCTGCATAAATTCATCCAAATAAACATATACATATGAACTTTTAGAACAAAAGTTACCTTAGTGATGATCTTTCACCATGACATCTTTCTGTAGGCATCGACATCCTTCATACAGATTGACACATCTCCTAATGATATGTTTTGTCAAGGGTCTTCTTATTTACCAGACTTCTGTTAGAGTCTACATATCTTCCCAGGAGATCTCCAAGTCACATCTTCTAGGCTCCGGATGATAACTGCCTCTTGACATGGTTGCATTTCATGATCTCTTTCTTTTTGCACATTCTCCATTCCCAGGAACTTACAACCTTTCTAGTTTCTCGTTCATATACAACCACCTCATATTCCATGAGGACATATTATGTTGATTTCATCTGTCCGTGCACTGAGAGATATTCCTCCATAGATCATACTTCTAAATACATAAGTTTATTACCTGCAACCATATGACATGACTTCACAGCATCCAATGTTAGCATATAAATATATACATACCTCATACCCTTTTTCCCTTGAGTCATCATGTAGCAATTTCTCAAGAATGAAGCAGCTTCATTCTCTTGGCATGCTCCATCAATATCCCAGAAATCTGTTTCCATGATGACCCTTGCTCTTGATGACTGCTTTCCATTAGTAATGTTATCAGAGAGGTTTTCTCGAAGCTGATTCACCAAGAGCTCCTACCATGCTTTCATCAGGATGCTACACTGCTTCCTATCATATAACCAACAGAAATCACTTAAAGGAGAAGAGGATCTCAATAGTAGTGGAGATCCCTTGCTTCTTCTTTCTTATCAAGCTCTTTCCTCATTTCAGAGACATGGGCTTCTTTTATATTTCTCTTGTCCTTTTTCAGATTAAGGACAATTTCTATTTTAATGCCCAAGTTCATCAAATCCAAGGCATCACGCTTTGTCCACATTTCTTCTTTTATTTTGAGGACCAAAACTTACGGAATCTTCCTTTCTTCCTGGACATGGCTGCAAAGGCTTGATTCCTTCACTTGATCCTGTAACAGCGTTGGCTTTCAATCTTGTTTCCTTTATTTACATAGAGACCCTAAATCGTGGAATGGTATGACTTCTATCTTCCTGTATAATTGTGAAGTGAAATTTTCCCCATGCTTCTCATAGAGCTTTTAGCACCACTGTAGTCTTCTCCTAGTTCCTGCAGTTGATCATAGAGATTGCTTCTCCTGCAGTACTCACAGAGAATACCTCCACTAATTTCTTATATACTCCTTTTGATGATTTTAGATTTTGTACATCGGAGATGATAAAGTCTTTTATGGATTCTATAAGAATCCTTTGGACTCTTATATATCCCTTCATGAATTTGGCATGACATCATTGTCCTTGTCTTCTATGGAAAGTTTGAAACCCCAAACAGATTGTTTCTTTCTTTTCAAAGGAGACATTTTTATAGATTCATATAAAGTCATAGATATACTTACTTGAGTAGATGCTTTTCTTCTTCTACAAGCTTGTTTACTTTTAAGATGGTTGAAGCTTCCTTTGAATGGTGATTGATGATGATATTTTGCTGCTTCCTTGAAAGATCAAGGATGATAAGGAACTTGCCTTGAAGCTTTTGATGGCAATACTTCAATGATCTGCTGGCACATTTAAGATGGTTCTATAATACTGTCTTATTTCTTTCACTGTGGAACTCTGACCTTTCTTCTATGCAAATCCTTGCTTTGATGCCATCCATGAAATCTGATCCTTGAGTGTCTCTATGCCCTTTCTAGCACCTTAGCTCTGATACCATGTTGAGAATTTAGAGGGCTAGAGATTAATTCAAATTCTCTTACTTATAATTACTTGTGAACTTATTTGATTTACTTATGTCTTTTCTTCTTAGCTTATTTAGTCTTTCATCAAGTCAATTACCAAAGCACAAGAAACACAAAATTAGGCTCCTTGAGCCAGGGCAAAACCTCTCCCTCTTGGAGAGGAAAACCCATGATAAATTCTTCTTATAGACCTTTCAGATGACAAGTACCATGACCAAGACTTAGACCCTTCACCTATGTATGCTTCCAAGACCTTGTCACTGCTTCCTTGTCGACCTTCAACACTGATTCTTCTTTTCTGCACCAACCTGCACTATCCTGCATCGGCACTAGAGAACACGGTCTCTAAATTTATCTTCCTTGATTTCATATCGGTTGCTCAGAACACACCTTACTAGTTGTTCTATGGAAGTGATTTTCCACAAGTTTCTTTCTATTCAGATATTGGACTAGGTCACTTGGGACCCTTCACTTCACATAACATTGAGGTTGCTTTACTTGAGATATGTTGTCTCTTCTTCACTGTACAACACTTAGACACAGATCTACATTTACTATACAACACTTAGACACGGATCTACATTTACTGTACAACACTTAGACATAGATCCGTACTTCAAGTAGTATGTCTGCACTTCAATTTTAGAGCTAACCGCAGAATTCTTTCACACTTCAAAACACTCTGAAATTCTTTGACCCTTATACAAATATATACTGATCTTTTCACCTGGAATCTGCACTTCTTTCTTCTCTTAAATCCGTACCTTAACACAGTACCTTAAACACTGTCTGAACAACACTTTAATTCTGTTGAACACAACCCTGAAGCTCGCACTTTTTTAGTCCTGAAGCTCGCACTTTTTCACAGAGAACCCTATCCGAATTCTGTATTTTCTGCGCAAAAACTATAGGGTATATATAGTTGTTGCCACCCGTAAATTAGCCGACCTGTCAGTGACCAATTGTGTCTATTTGGGCCGACCTTTCAGGTGTTATTTACAAGCATATTCAAGCCGACTTTTCAAGGAGTATTTCCATTATCTTCGAGTTGCCTTCAAGGAGCCCAGTGACAAGGTCTTCGAGCATATATATGTATCATCAATTTGTTCTCTCATAAGTGTAACATGACTCCATCACTCTAATTATATTTATGACTAGAGAAATTCCTAAAGACATCAAGAAGAAGTCTTTAACCTATAATAAAACTTCTTGCGCATGAAACCCATGAAGCAAGTATATACAAAATATATTTTATTATCTGTCTTTTACATAAATACATAATTAGAGGTTGGGGTAACGAAAAAAAAAAAAACCCTACCGAAGCTCTGCATCCAGCCGACCTCCATGACCTAGGGTTTGCTAGTTCTGGCAACGACTGCCCTTGGCAGTCCTTCTCTTCCAGTCAAAAGCTACGGTAAACTGAGACCCGAACAGCCACAGGCTTTCCAATGACTATTTCCAGCCGGGGGGCTGCTACCCCCCCAACAGGTCAATCACCAACAGGGACGGGGGAAGGGGCTGAACACGCCAATCAGCACAACTATGGACTGTCCCAAGAAAATACAGGGGCGACACCCACAGCGCATACGGAAAGCAACAAAATCGCAGCAGATGTGACCACGAAATCTGCCACTTGCATACCAAAAGAAACCAAGAAACGTGTGATTGAACTCCCAGCGCACCACATAAGCGGAAGAATTCAATTCATGAAAGATCATGCATTGATAGGTAAATTCATGGGCTTCTGGCCCATGGAAAAGACTCTGAGAGGATGGATAGCCTCGAAATGGAAACCAAAAGGACATATAAACTTGCAACTGTGCGCAAAAAGCTTCTTCAACATCCTCTTTACCTGCTCTAAGGATAAGGACAGGATCATGGATGGAGGGTTGTACTTCTTCAACACTGCAGGTTTATACGTCCGACCTTGGGCTGAGTGCTTCAACCCAGAAAAACAAGATCTAACCTGGGCACCAGTATGGAACCGGCTCTACTCGCTCCAGCAAGACTACTGGGACGAACTCACCCTGCGAGACATATGCAATGCCCTAGGCGAGTTCGTCAAGATCGCAGAAGAAACCAAAATCAACAGGTATGCAACCTATGCACGTATTTGCGTCTACATGAATCTAGCTGAACCGCTCCCAAGCGAGGTAAGTCTCTTGCATGAAGATTTTGAATGGACTCAAATTGTTGATTATGAACACATTCCCTTCAAATGTAAGAAATGTCATCAACATGGGCATTTATTCAAAGATTGCCCCCTAAATAAGAAGGAAACAATGGAAAAGGGCACCAATGAACAGGAAAATGAGGGATTCACGAAGGTAGCAAGCAAAAAAAGACACAACAAAAGAGCTACCCTGCAACAGAACAAAAAAGCACCAACTACCAACAACAGCGTCGCAGCCCTTAACCAGTTCAGCGAAAATGAAACAGCTCCAGGCAAGGAGGTTGGAAGTACCTCCACTGCGCAGATTCAATCAGCAATGGCGCAGCAAAACAAGCTTTCACCAGAAACCTTCTTAAAACCTCCCAATACCACCACAGAGAGGGACAACGATCAAATAAAAGGTAAAGAACCAATAATGGAAACGATACCAGAAGCGATGGAAGAAGATCTAGAAAGACTGGATCTAGCAGGGCTAGAAGAAGCATGTACCAACAAAGGCTACACTTCAATCCCAGAGCAGCAAAATTGAAAAAATGGAGGAAATATTAGCCAGGGCACAGCAGCTACCCTCTCTGGGCATACAGGGAGGAACGATAATCAACACCCAATACTTCGCAAAAGAGTCCCGAAAAAGAGGAAGGAAAGCATCCCTACAAAGAACCATCGAAGTAGGGAAAGAAATGGTGGAATCAGGATGGTTCCCCAAGTTAACTAGATTCTATGCTCTCACCTCCCAATATATCCCATGAAGCTCATCTCATGGAATATCAGAGGGCTCAATAGCCCCTCGAAGCACAAAATCTTTAAAAAAATGATTATGGAGGAACACCCTGCAATTTTCTACATGCAAGAAACCAAATGCACCAATTCAACCCTGGAAACCATCTTCAACAAGATATGGAAAGGTAGCAATATCATAGCAGTTGATGCAAACGGGGCATCTGGGGGACTTGCCATCATCTAGAACCCTCAAATTATCACTCTAGAGAACCTGCAAGCCAATAGAAATTTCATCTAGGGTAATTTCCACCTGGTCGGTACTGATATACATGGACTGCTCACCAATGTCTACGCACCTCAAAATGCGCAACAAAAACTTATGGTCCTAAGCAATCTTGAGGAACTTAACCTTCAACGATCCCATCCCCTCTAGCTTTTGGGAGGAGACTTCAATATGATTACCAACCTCCAGGAAAAGAAAGGTGGAAGATAGCATCTCGAATATGACAGTAATGGATTCAAAGAATTCATCCAAAGTAACAATCACATAGATCTCCAAACCTCAAATGGGATCTCCACCTGGAACAACAAAAGAGGAGGCACTCAACAGATAGCCTCTCGGTTGGACAAATTCCTCATCACTGACGACCTCATCCACCTAGGAGGGAATCTGGACACCACCATTATCCCAACAGCAGGATTCGATCACTGGCCGATACAACTCCAATGGATCCACCCAGATAAGCATGCTCCCAAACCCTTCCGTTTTGAACATTGCTGGTTCAGGCACCCCGAGTTCAAGGAGCTAGTATCCCATTGGTGGTCTTCTATAGAACCCCCTCCGGGCACCAAAATGCTTCAATTCCAAATAAAGCTGAAACTTCTCAAAAGACATTTGAAAGTCTGGAACAAAACTACATTTGGCAATATATTCACTAAGCAGAAAGACCTGGAGGAAAAAATGAAGTCTCTGCAACAGAATATCATCCAAAACAGACGCACAGATGAGACATCACACCAGGAACAGTGCCTGACCACTCAGTTGGAGGAAAGAAGGAACCAGGAAGAAGCCCTTTGGAGGCAAAAATCCATAATCAACTGGCACAAAGAAAGAGAAGAAACACTAAATTCTTCCACAGGTCCACCATACAACACCGTATGCACAACAGAATTACTATCATCAACAATCAAGACAGGGAAAGGTTGGAAACGCAAGAAGCCATAACAGAGGAGTTGCGCAATCACTTCAGGAACATCCTCCAGGAACCCAACCACCAGAGGCAGGAAGCCATCAGGAAAATTACTCAACACATTCCCAAGCTGATAACAGAGGATCATAACAGGATGTTGCTTGCTGCTACCACTGCTGCTGAGGTGGAACAGGCAGTCTTCCAACTGAAAGCTGGGAAAGCTCCAGGGCCAAATGGATTCACCATGAACTTCTTTCATTTCTTCTGGGATATCATCCAAACCGAAGTTTGGGAAGTTGTGGAGGAATCTATGTCCACTCACTGGCTGTTAACAGCTCTAAATGCTACCTTCATCATTCTGATCCCCAAAGAAGACAGAGTTGCCTCACTCAGTAAGTACAGACCTATAGCCCTCTGTAAGGTTATTTACAAAATCATATCCAAGGTCATAGCTAACAGGATGAAGAATTTACTACCTCTCATCATTTCCCCGGAGCAAACAGGGTATGTGGAAGGCAGGCAAATCCTGGATGGCATCATCTTAACTCATGAGGTCATTCATTCCCTCAAAACCACTAGAAAACCAGGTATGCTTCTCAAAATTGATCTTTCCAAAGCTTTTGACAAACTAAGTTGGGACTATATAAAAAATATCCTTGCAGCTTTTGGCTTCAGTCACACATGGATCAGATGGGTTACGAGTCTCATCACCTCCACCTTTCACTCCATCCTGGTTAATGGCATACCCTCTGCCACCTTCAATCCCTCAAGAGGCACAAGGGAAGGGGACCCCCTTTCGCCCTTTATCTTCATCATCATGGCTGAAGGCTTGCGCCGCCTGATCAAAAGCTCTATTCAGACGGGAGCACTATTGGGATTACCCCTCCATAACCTACCCCCAACCTCTCATCAGAAATTTGTGTACGACAACTTGATAACGGGCTACCCCTCTATCCAGGAAACCCGCACCCTCAAGTCCGTTCTCGACTCTAGAACAGAGATCAACCAGGACAAATCTCAGATCTTTTTCTTCCACACACCCCACCCCCCCCGACCCAACGCAACATTGCTCGCATCCTCGGCTTCACCATTACATCCCTCCCCTCAAAATACTTGGGAGCTCCGCTCACCGACTCAGCAATCAACAACTCCTCTTGGAGAGGTCTGCTTGACAAAATGGAAACCCACCTCTCCAACTGGACTCACCGTACTCTCAACATTGCCAACCGTCTGGTCCTCATCAAATCCGTCTTGTAATCTCTCCCCATTTACCTCTTCTCGGTTCTTGCGGCTCCCAAATGGGTCCTTAAAGCCATGCGCACCCTACAATGCAGATTCCTTTGGGAAGGTACTAAAGGCAAAAACAAATGGGCCTTAGTCAACTGGAAAGATGTGTGCACCCCAAAGCATCAAGGAGGTCTTGGTCTCCGGGACCCCGAACACAACACAAGCATAATGGGAGCAAGCATCTGGTGGAAATGGGTCTCCAATCCCAACACCCCCTAGGCCAACTTATGGACAGCCAAGTATGCGCAATACTAGCCTAAGGAAGATCTCATTAGATACAACTTAGATCTTCCAGGCTCCCAAATCTAGAAAGCAGCAAGTCTTCAAAAGGGCATTATCCAAAACCACAGCTTCTGGGAGCTTTGAGATGGTAACCAAGCAAGATTCTGGGAGGACTCCTAGCAACAAATGCCAAGCCTCTCCTCCATCTTCTGTAGACCTCTATGGCAAGCTGCGCTCCAAAATAGGCATCAACAAAAAACTCAGGACTTCTGGACGGAAGACAACTCTCAGGGATATAGGTAATGGATTCATACCAACAGATGGCAAAACAACTGGAACAATGAAAGCCACACTGACATTTGGGAGGAGCTATGCACAAAAAGAAAAATCCAAATCAAAATAGGGCCGGATATCCTCTGCTGGGAGCACATGCCAAGCGGCACTTACTCTACCAGGGAAGCCTATCATCTCCTCCATCAACATGACCCAAGACCTATCAACATTCTCTGGAAAAAGGTCTGGAAGGCAAATTTATGGCCCAAAATAACAGCGTTCCTATGGCTGCTCAGTAAACGCTGTATACTCACCTGGGGGAATCTATTGAAACGCGGGTTTGTAGGGCCCTCCAGATGTCCTCTCTGTCAAGGCAACTCGGAAACCATCGACCACCTGCTTGACCTATGCCCGCATGCCAGCTCCCTATGGGACAAAATGGCCATCCTTTACCGAGGGCCCAACCGTGCTAGGGGCAACATCATTCAAACCATTAGCAACTGGCAGGATAATCCTTTCCACAGTAACCTGTTGAATAGATTATGGCAAATTACCCCGGGCATCCTCATTTGGAACATCTATAAGGAGCGAAACAGCCGCATATTCAAGGACAAACCTTCTACACCTGAACAGCTTTGGGACAGGATTCACGGCAACCTCATGGAGACTCTAGCATTAGATGCGTGGAGTAAGGAGGACCTACCCACCGAAGCAGCTGAATGCCATATTTGGAACAACTGGAAAATAAGTCTTAACACTCCCGTGGAAATCACACCTAGAAGCAAAGGAAGAAATCCAGCCCCGGACACTTGGTCGCCTCCACCCCCGAGCTTTTTCAAATGCAATTTTGATGGAGCTTCTAAAGCTAACCCTGACACAGCAGGCTTTGGAGGAGTTATCAGGAACACCAAGGGAGATCCTCTCAAAATCTACTATGGGAACATTGGATGGGACAGCAACAACTCAGCTGAGTCGGAAGGAATGATACAGGGTATTCAAATCGCCATATATTTCAACTACTTCCCTCTGGAAATGCAAGGGGACTCGCAAATAATAACCATGGCAGCCACGCGCATCCTTCAAGGCACAACTTCTTCGAAAGTCTCCAACAGCTGGAGACTTGCTCATAAGCTCAACGCATTGGAGATCCTGCTTCACAATCATAGAGCCATCACCTTCGGTCATGTGCGTAGAAAAGCCAATGCGGTGGCAGACCTACTTGCCAACAAAGGGGTGGAAAGCCACTGTGCTCTGCATCACACCACCCTTGAGCAGAATGAAGATGAGCCACTGAAACAAAATTGTCTCATCCTCATTCAGAAAGACTACCTTCTCCCGGATGCAGGTGACACGCTTGACACGGGCGGATAGCAAAGCCCATCGCACACGGACTGCGGAGATCTCCAAAGCAATTCACCACCTGCTGCAGATCCAATCACAGTTATCGCCTCGCACGATCCTCGCAGAAACACCAATCACGCAAACTGGACAGGCCTGATGTCTCCTAAACCGAACCATCACCTCACCCTCACCTCCATTAATGACCATGTGGCATAATCAGTACTGCAGCATTGCTTATCTATCTGCATCTGCCCACCAGCTGAAGCCTCACACGCAGATCATTCATAGCCTCTCTGACATGCCTCTTCAGCAATCCTATATATCCTCCCATTCTCGGCCCCTCCCCTCCATCATCTGCTCTGCGCTGCATTTCGCTCTCCTGATTTGGAAGCTCGCTGATAACAATCATCTGCGAAGTCCAAGTCCTGGTGCGAAGCTACGCAACCCCCCTTTGCCTGGTGCATTGCATCCTGCGCACCTGCCCCTCAGCCTCTGCAGTTTCTCCTACCCCTGTGCTTTCCCTACCATCCCTCCCAAGTGCGCAATGGCTCCCAAGCTGCGCCAACGCACAATTCATGGTGGTCAACAAGGAGCTCTCCCAGGCCGCTACCATTGCGGAGAGGACAATCGTCTCAAATAGCTCGAGGGCTCCTCGTCATACTCCCCTACTAGCCACCCTTTTGTTCCTGAGCAGCGCACAGACTGCGCCAGAAGTCCGACGCAAAGAAAAATACGTGGTGCGCGGAGGTCCACCTCCATCTCCAAGGCTCCTTCGCTGCAGCACATTCCTGCACCACCGAATAGCCCTGCGCAAGCAGACGAAGGCACGGATATTTGGATCATGGATTCTGAAGGCATCTGGACGAAGGTTCCAGATGGAGTAGATCTGAACTCCCCCATCCTCTGCGCTTCGTCAAATCTCCCCATTCGCACTACTGTTGAAGTGGAAGTTGCAAGGGAAGCGGCCATCGCGCAGGCCCCTGCATGCGCCATTCTTGAGGAAGCTCCCAACTACAGTGATGATGAGGATGCATAATGTTTGTGTTGTTGTTCAGTCCTATTTTGTTTTTTTGTCTTTTGTGCCCGCAGGGCTACACTGTCATGTCCTCCTCTCGTGCTCCTAAATGTATCAGTGCCTCTGCACACATAGTAATTTTTGCTTGCAAGTTTTGTCTGGGCCAACCCCCTCCCCCACGGCAGCCCAGAAACAGTGTAACAAAGGTAGGGATTGGTTAAGCGCAGCTTACCACCCCTGCCTGTAAACTATGTACTTATATGTTTTCGAATTAATAGAATTAGCACAACTTACCCAAAAAAAATACATAATTACATAGTCAATATGAAGACCGACCTAGTTACACTTTTTCAACAGATAAGGGTGCAACCATGCAAGGCAACAACATGGCCGGCTGATGTGATTTTGTGTCAGCGAGGGAGACAGTTGCAGTTTGTAAGCCTAGAAAGCATGTTTGTGTTGATGTCCCTATTTTGAAACTGTTGATCTTTGTAAGTTTGTTATTTGCTTGTTGAATCAACCCTACCTATAGTGGTTTCTTGTGGAATCAACTGTTGCTTGAGTTCTTTACTATACTACTTGTGTATTCAATAAAGATCCTCAATGTTTTATAGATTGATGAGTATTGCAACACCATTATGAAATACAATTCTTTCATGTGTTTATTGAAAAATCTAACTCATAATTGCATCCCAAGGGCAACCTCTCCAAGAGGGATAATACAAAATGGCCCTATAAACTTATGCACATCCCATGCCTTACCCATTGGGATGGTTGTAACGGGGTGTAGAATTGCAAATTCAAGTTTGCCACTTCATCTAATTACATTGACGAGTTGGAATGTGATTTGGTTTCTTGAGATGTTTGTGTTGTTTGGTAGCCCATATTTATAGGAGAAAGATGCCATATTCTTCAGGAGACAAATTGAGGATTGGTGGATCAAGGAGGAATACTAGATAACCTTATGAGCACCATACACAAAGGTAGCCTCCCTTATATAAACCAATCAAGTTAAGAGGTAGATAAATGCTAGTTGAAAATTCATGTTACTCGTAATTAGACCATGAGGTCAGAAACCAGTAGAAATTGAACCATTTCCCAAACCTGCTCTAGGGAGAAGAGGAAAAGACAATTGGAGAAGCTACAGCAGAAATATGAGCTCGCTATTTAGGCACCATACGTGTGAACTCCAAGAAGAGCACTTGAGCATGAAATTCAGCTTAATGCCAGACTCTCCGTTGCTTAATATTAGGTTGTACCGCAACTTAGTTGTTTGAGAATAAACAGATTAAGAGGTAGCTTCAACAGCTAAATCAAGGACTAATCAGACCAATTTGCTCGTCGTGTGGTCAACCAACCATTTTAGTGCCAAAGAAGAACGAGCCTTGGCAGGATTTTCGAGCACAAAAATAGGATCGAAATTAAGAACATATACCATTGGCCTAAAATAAAGGATATGTTGAATCAACCTGTTCATGCCAAATTATTCACCAAGTTGGATCTTAAATCAGAACATCATCTAGTCTAGATCAAGGAGGATACTTAGGAGGAGACTTGAAAGACAACATTCAAAACCAAGCAGGGTTTGTTTGAGTAGTTAGTCGTACATTTTAACTTACGCAATTCAGCTGCAAAGTTGGTGAAGTTAACGAGCAAAACACCCAAACTTTCTCGATTCGTTTGTTGTAGTATCTGTGGATGACGTTCTCATATTTAATAAAACTTGGGTTGAGCACGTTGCACACTTAAAAGGTACTTGCCAAATATCCATCAGAATGCTTGAAACTGAATTCCAAGAAATGGAAATTTCAAAATAATCTATGGCATATCTTGGGTTTGTTATTGGGAGTGATGAACTCAAGATTGATCATCTGTCAAAGTAAGAGTGATCTTAAACTAGCTAGTACCTAGGAATCTGATTGAAGTAGAGAAGTTTTAATGGAGAACGTGAATAAGTGAGAAAACGCATTCCACACTTTTCCAGTAGTGTACCACCACCATTACGTGCGTCGATTAAAAGTGGAATTGAGTTTGTCTGAAATGAGAGTCAGCAATTAGCCTTTAGCTATCAAGATAAAAGATTCGTGAGGCACCGGTACTTAGGCGTCCTTATCTACAGAAGCCCAAAAATTGAAAAACAATTATTTTGATGAGAGAAACTGTAGAATTTAATTTCAACTTACGTTAGTATAACATTCACAAATTCCGCTGCGTATTTTGCACTATCGCTGGATTTGGCAAGGACATAAATTAAAACATCATCCGGAAGGTCATCAAAATTATTAACACCAGCGAATTCTCGTTGAAGCCGTTTTCCATTCATTTTATCTCTGTTCATCATCTGTCGTTTCCGCTTGCAATTTTCCTTCACATCACCAACAGCAGGAGGTGCATAACAAGAGCCCGCTCTAGTCCGCATCCTCCCTTGCAAAAGAAAATCGATTACAGAACCAAACAATCGTAAAATTCCGCAAATCCAACGAAAAGAAAACCAATTGAAGAACCCAACACTCGCAATATTCAGCAAATCCAACGAACAGAAAACCAATTGCAGAATCAAACCCCCATAAAATTCCTCACATCCAAATCCCGACCTTTCTACAAAGCCTTATGCATACAATCTGCTGCAGGGTCTCGGTTAGCCGAATGACAGTTAATAAATAAATAATTGAAACATATTCTTTAATCTTTTTGATTTGGAGTTTTAATTGCTTTTATTTTAAAATAGGTTTGCCCTTTAAATTTAAATTTAAAAAATATATATATATATTTTTAAAATAGGTTTGTAATATAAGTGTTTAAGTTTTTTTATTTTAAAATAAGTTTGGAATATAAGCGTTTAATTCTTTTTCATTTAAGTTTATATTTTTATATTAAAAAAAATAAAAATTATTAACTAAAGTCTATTTAAAAGGGATCAATTTTTTTTTCATTTTAAAATAAGTTTAGACTTGAAAAGAAATTTGAGAGATTTGATCTCCTTTGACACATGGTATATACACTAAATTAAAATGAATTGGTTTAATTATTAGCCTTTAAATAGACTATATTAGAGAATAATACCATGGGCAAAATTATGTGTTAAGAATACCATAGAAAAAACCATGAGTTAGATTCATAATTTAATTAAGCCTTAAGTCGTCATTATTTGAAAACAACTCCCCTAAGTGCCAGTGTGTTCATGTTTGAGCCATTGAATCAAATATTAGATTATTGAAATGTTTTAGACTATTAGATCAAGTAAATAGTTTTATATATGTTTTTTATAATATTAGTTTTCAAGTAAATATTTTATTTATAATAAAATTTATATCATAAAATTAAACTCCATAAAAACCAATTAATTTATATTACATAGATAAAAAACAATATAAAAAAGTAAAATAATTATTTATGAAAATTAATTTTTCTGTTCCGTATTTGAAAAACGAAAAGAAAAGAAATCTATGAGATTTCACAATTTCAATAACAAAATCTCTATTTAATAAATCAAATTTTCATTTAACTTCTAACAATAAATTAATACAAAACTAACTTAGGGTGCGATTCATTTTTAATATAAAAATTATCATTATTATTTTAATATATTATATTTATTATTTATTAAATGTAAATTAGTGAGTTAGATTGATGTAAAGGTAATTTTTTTATTTTGAATTTAAATTTTATAGTAAAAAGTTGGAGATGGAAATTAATTATCCATCGTACAATTTATAGAATTCTTTTGATAATAATCACATGCAAAATTATTACCAAAAAAGTTCTATAAAATGGAAACTAATTATTAAATTAAAAAATATGTATGGCCTATTGAATTTTACAATCTTGATAGCATTGTTTTTATTTCAAATTTATTTTTTCTCTTCAACATTTAAAAAAACAAATCTATCAAATTTCACAATTTCAATAACAAAATCTCTATCTAATAAATCATTTTTTCATTCAACATCTAAATATAAATTAATACAAAACTACACAATATGATACTTTCAAAAAAAAATAATGAAAATAAATATTAAACGTGAAAGTAAAGAAAATAAATATTAAAACATGAAAATAAAGATAAAACATGAGAGAGAGCCACATTTACTTCCCCGGGTATGTATCAAATGGCTTGCGCAAGTGGAAGTTAAATTGCTTAAGGCGAAGGTCGTTTTAGGTAACAGGGAAATCATGGCCGAGCAGTGGGATCTCGGAGGTAAGTTCGTCGTCTTTCAAAACCACACGAGGCTTTTGTTCGAAATGCTTTATAAATTGTTGAATAATTGTCTTAACCTCTATAACATGAATGTGTCTGACTCTTCCCGGAGGATCGTAAGAGAGAGGACCCTTTAGTAGATTCTGGGTTGTCAGGGGATAATCTTAGATGTTGAGGGTAGCTCTTTCCCTCAATATGGCAAGTGTCAATTGTTGTTAACTTTGGTTGGGCGAGGTGAGTCAATTGTTCGTGAATGTCAATTGCATACAATCGAGTCAATTGTTGGTGATTGTAAATTGTATACAGACGAGTCAATTGTTGGTGAGTGTCAATTGCATAAAGTTGAGTCCCACTCTAAAATGTCCTGCCACTGCTTGTTCATTTTTTGTTTTGTTGGGTTATATTTTTATCCTCGTTAATTGGTTCACTAAGATAGGTCGCAAAGCCTCACGGTTAATTGTCCCTCTGAGCCTAATTTCTCTTTGCATAAATTTCCTCTGGAAGAAATGGAAGTTGGCTCCTAGGGTCGACATCGCCCGTGCTCGGGTAGGATGGTTGGTCGCTCTGAATTGATGTACAAAAAGTGCCCCCCTCTGGCTTCCTACTCCCCGTCTCACTTGTGGGTCTTGTGATAGAGAACACTCAGAACTGCAGGCAGGCTTGGCGGAACTTCTATTAAGCCTTCAGCAAGATGGAGAAGAGGCTTGTGAAATGCAGGAGACGAATGTCGAAAAGAGAAGAAAAAAAATGACAGCTGGAAGATGAGGTCAACACTTTGAAATGCAAAATTGATGACCTCCAAATTTAGTTGGCAATGCAGAATTATCAGATAACTGAAGAAACAACTGGCATCGACATCAACCGACTAGCTGACTTTGATGACTAGTCTTCTTATCTTGTTTGTTTACCATGTTGAACTTTAAATGTTTTTTGTTACTATGGTAGTTCTGTAAGGTCTATTTTAGTAAATCTATAGTTGCTTTTTGAAATTTTGAAAGGAAAATGGGTTTTGATTGTCAGTTTGCATCCAAGGATGCTCATTAATTGCAGTGTATCTGAATTGTATACCTCTCATTCTTTTTGTCGTGACTAGGCGCGGATTAATACAAAATAGTACTCTTTCTTATTTAAAAATAAATAAATAGAAAAATATATATATTTTTAAATTGTATTCAAAATATATACCTCACAAACATACCATAGGAAGGATATCTATTTGCTTAACATGCAATGTCATTAATCGTTGAGAACAATAATGTCAATTTTAATTTAAAAATTGCATAATCCTAATTATATGAGGAATTGAACCCAGATTAGGAAAGGTAAAATACATCTTACAGGTGAATCAGGTAAAAATTGTTGAAAATGTAACTAGGTTTGGTCTTCATAATTATCATTGTACTTGTACCAGCCTAGATCTATCTTAACTCTCGATCTACCAAGCACCTAGAGGGGTCAAATCTATTTTCACTCTAAAAGATGTTTGCATTTCCAGAGATTTGACATTAAAATATTTTATTTAAACTGTTGACACCTAATCCTATGGGTTGGGTGTGGATATGTAATATTGTATAATAAATAATATTATGAAATAAGGAAGGCCAAGAGTCATTGGGAGATGAATCCCAATAGCCTCACCTCCATGTATAAATACATGTACATTCTTCAGCTAATACACATTATGATTTGAGGAGTTACCTCCTGGTTTGACATGGTATCAGAGCCAGTCCCACTATTGGCATTTTTGCCTGTGGTGTAACTCCCTCATTCCTTTGCTCAGTCAGTTTTTAATAATAGTTTTTGTTGCTCCTATTAAATTGCTGTACTGTAATTCTGCATTTTTTTCTGCAATTTTTGCCCAGTTCTATTTTTGCAGCTTCTGGAGATTCTGCAATTCTGCAGTCCCTAAAATTCTGCAAATTGCAGCCCCTGCAAACACCTGCAAATTCTGCAGTTATTAAAATCCTGCAATTTCAAAATCTCACCTACCCAACACAACTGCAAACGCATTGTTCCATTCCCTATTCCCTACCAAACGCACTGTTCCCTATTCCCTACTCCCTACCCAACGCATTGTTCTATTCCCTATCTGCAAACGCGTTGTTGTATACGTTCTTCCTCTCCCCGTGCCTACTCGACTCCCTGCTCCAGCGTCGACATCGCCCTCGCTACTCCATTTATATCAACAGTCATATATTTCAACACAGTCCTCCCACCGCTATATACATTTCTTCTAGCACTGTCATAACCATTGGTATCGTCTGTTATATTCTCCCTCTGGCCGCACGCACAGCCCTCCCCTCTGCTCGCTCCCGTGGCCTTTCGGCCCTCCCCCTCCACAGCTTATCCACCCTTGTCCCACGGACCCTCCATTCATATAAAACAATACAGCGTTCTGTCTCAATAATACAGTGTGGTAGTCTGTCGTGGTATATATCGCTGTCGTGCTATACATATGTTTTATTAAAAACCGCTCCCCTCCTCCCATATGTAATATGTTCTGTCATATATATATATACCGCCCTCTGTCCATATAATACTCTGTCGACTATTTTCCACATCGCTCCTCCCTGCACGTTGTTGCTCTCCACACAAGGCAGCTCCTCCATTTCACAGTCGGACTCCCCTTTAATATCACCGACTGTCATAACGCCGCGGCTCTCCCATTTAATACGTTGCTCCTCTCCCCGTGGCCTTTCGGCCCTCCACGCCCACCATATACCACGCTGCTTTGAATACCACTGTTCAATGCATATATAATACCGACCTCCATTATAACGCGCTGTAATATAATACGCGGTCATATAATACCATTGTTCAATGCATATACAATACCGCCCCTCATATAACATTCACGCCCCCTTTCATATATAACAATACCGCCCCTCCTCATATAACATTCCATCCCGCCCTTCACCCTTCCATAACTTCTGTCCATTATTCAAAAGTGCCCCCCCCCCCTCCCTCCCCCTCCCTCCCCACCATACTTTCAATACATTTTTTCTTCAAACACAAACACAAAATATATATATATATATATATATATATATATATATATATATATATATATATATATTGGTGGAGAATTCAGTTTTTAGCAAAGAGTTTTTGTCCCCTTTAATTGAGAAAATTTCCAGAATTGAAGATTTTCTAGCAAAATTTTTCCTCTTCAAAAGAATTTTTTTCCAACAAACTAATGCATTCTCTCATATCTATTGTTGGGGTGGTTCTCTCCGGCAAAGAGAACTATCTTGAATGGTCTCGGAAGATTAAACACACACTCATTTTTAATGAGTTGTGGAAAGGAATCTGTGAAGGACAAGAAGGAAATCCACCAGCAAAGCCCACTTCAGACAAGGAGCTCGCCATTTGGGAAAACAAGAACTGCAAGGCCTGTGCCTTGATTGTAGCTTCCGTAAATGAAGAGGTGAGTCGCCATATTTCATCATTCTCAAATGCCTATGATGCCTTGAGAAAGCTAAAAGAACTCTATGACTCACATTCAGAATTAGAAAATGTTCAATTGATGATTAAGCTGTTCAGTCTTGAAATGAAGAATTATGATCCCCTTGCTTTAGCTTCAGAAGTTAGATCTATCATGCATGATATTGATAGCACTGGTGTAAAAATGGACATACCTCTCATAGCATATGTTAAGGCATTATATACGACTTACTCACATTATCTTGAGTCTTTGCAAGCAAGTGGGAACCTTGAGCATATCACCTTTGATACACTTGAGAAAAAGTTTGCAGAAAGAGAGAAAGCTTTCAGGAAGATGACAGTCCCTTCGTCTTCCGAAGAGGCTGCATACTTGGCACATAGAGAAAAAATTCATGCTCCAGATTCATCCAGAGGAAGAGGTGGCAGAAGAGGAAGAGGAAGAAGAAACTTCACAGAAAGGGGGGGCAGACAATCTGACAAATCCAATCTTCATTGCACACGTTGCAACAAATATGGACATGATGCATCCAAATGCAAAACACCTTGGGAGAAAATTGAGCAGCAAATAAATCAAGACAAAGGTAAAACTAATGACAAAGACAAAGGTAAAGCACCTGAATCCGCTCATTATGTTCTAGCACATTGTAACAATGGAGTAACTGAAGACTTGTTTGATGTTTCATTTACTTCATGGAGAGACGATTGGTTGCTAGATTCAGGAGCAACATGTCACATGACATTTAGAAAAGATTTTTTTGAAGAATTCACTGACAAAGTTGATGGAGCAGTATATTTCGCAGATAAATCCAAACTCGAGCCATCAGGGCTTGGCACAGTCAGGCTTAAACTGCCTGGTCTTCCTGATCATATCCTACATGAGGTTCTATACCTCCCTAAGTTGAGGAGAAACTTGTTGTCCTTGGTCCAAATCCGCCAACAAGGACACTCCATTCACTTGTTTGATGGCAAGGCAGAGGTCAGAAAAGCATCAGATCACTCATTAAAATGTTAAAGTATGTCCCCTCGTATTTTTTCCCTACATACATACATTTAATTAATTTTATTAATAATAATTTTTAAAATATTACATATCAAATCCATATTAAACATTGAAAAAATTACAAATATTTGACATACATTGAATTAAAAAACAACTATTAATGGAATAAAAATGATCTCAATCTTTCCCCTCTATATACATGTTTCATGTTAAAATATTTTACTCAACTTGCGTATATATATATATATATATATATATATATATATATATATATATATAATAGCCCGCTTGACACATGACTATTAGTAAACCTCTAGGGGGGCTAAGATATGTCCACCTCCCAGTAGCCCGAGTCACAACAAGGGATTTGAACCTGGGTCTTTCGAGTTTCAACAATTTCATATTTCTCGGATTAACTAATTGAGCTGCCCCTCCCCTCCCCTATTCTTCTCCCGAGACTGCGTATTGAAATATTTTATTTATAACATACGTTAAACTTTTATTTGTTATTGATATTTTTAAAATCTTATATATCAACTCCATAAAATAAATTACACATCTCCCTACTTATGGAAAGTGAAAATATAATAAAATTTAAAAAATAAATAAATAAATAAATAACAAAAAACAAAAGAAAAAAAACAAAAAATCTATATAAAATAATGTTATATATATATATATATATATATATAACCCAAAGATATATTTATTTATTTATTTAACCCAAAGATATATATATATATATATAACCCAAAGATATATATATATATATATAACCCAAAGATATATAACCCAAAGATATATATATATATATATATATATAGCCCAAAGATATATATATATATATATATATATATATATATATATATATATATATATATATATATAACCCAAAGGAACCCAACAACCCAACAGCCCTCGTGACGCATAACTATTAGTAAATCTCTAGGGGGCTACGATATGTCCACCTCCATGTAGCTCGGGTCACAACAAGGGATTTGAACCTGGGTCTTTTGAGTTTCAGCAATTTCATATTTCTCGGATTAACTAATTGAGCTGCCCCCCTCTCCCTCCCCTCGCGAGACTAGACTACGTATTGAAATATTTTATTTATAACATATGTTAAACTTTTCTTTGTTATTGATATTTTAAAAATCTTATATATCAACTCCATGTTACAAATAAAATATATTACACATCTCCCTAATTATGGAAAGTGAAAATATAAGAAATTTTAAATTAATTTATTTTTTCTATATAAAATAGATATAAAATTATGTTATTTAATATGGACACTGAAATATTAACATATTTTTTGTTATTGATATATTTTTGTTTTAAATATCACCTATAAATTGAACATAGAATGAATTATACATCATGTGATATCAAAATTCTATTTCCTCTCATCTCCATATTAAGTAGTGAAGAAATCACATTTCTTCCTAGTAGTAAAAATAAATTAAATTTCTTTACTCATCACCATATTAAGTAGTGAAGAAATTACATTTCTTCCTCATGCTAAAAGGTGAATTATTATTTTTACTTTCACTTACTTTATATCTCTATATAAAGTATTGTAAAATTAAGGTGCAAATTGAAGTATTTTAATTATGGTCGACATTAATTTCTTTTGTTATTACTATTTTAATTTGTTGATTTAAATTATTATTTTACTATTTCTAAATGTAACATTACATGACAACATCTCTCTCATATTGGGTGTAGAGCGCCTCTCACTGCAATCAATATGTATTCCATGTAAAAGCAAAAAGAAGTAAAATGAATTTTCTTATTATTATTATTTTCTAGTCAAAGCATGTTCTTCATGCTAGTAGGGTTATTTGAGTCAAAGAGAATTTATCCTTGAGTCAAAAGAACGTATTTGAGTCAATGTCCCATTTGGACTTCTTGGAAGAAGAAGGAGAAAATTTTGTTTTGAATCAAAAATTCAATTTTGTCCTCCACAAGACCAAGTCGTCCCTCTTGGACAAGTCTACCTAGAAGAGGCAACTATTCAACCTCCTAGGAAGTGTATAACTACAAGAGAAGTTCGACCTCATTTGGCACCTATCTATCTCACTTCATTTTTTGTGCAAGAAAAGAAAGAAAACCAATGAAAAAGTCAAGAAGGAAGAGTGAAAGTCAAAGGAGATAGAGCGAAGATTTAAAGTATGTTTTTCTGCCCTAAATCTCTCACAAGTGTAAATTTCAAAAGCTACTAAAGGGGCTAAAATTTTCAGAAGTCACTGTAGGTCAAAATTTTCAAATCTAACTAGTTTTGAAGGGAGTTGACCATCGTTGACTTGGGTTGACTTTGACTTGGTTGGAAGTGTTTTGGAAGGAGGCCCGACTTGGGGCATTTGTGGAATCTTTTGGTCTTGTGTTGGTTCTTGTATATATCACTTTGATTTGATTCTATAAGAAGAGGAATTTTTTGGGTTTTCCCCCTTGTGGGGTTTTGGCCCTGGCATGGAGAGCCTAATTTCTTGTGTTCTTTTGTTTATTTGTGATCTTCATGTACATTTTGGTAATTTCTTGATGAAGAAGAATACAACATAATAATAAAAAGGCAATGAACACTCACAAGTAATTATCATGAAATAGAATTCTACCCTAATTTGCAAGCATGTTATTTTCTCAACAAAAAATTGTTAAAATGA
The DNA here is from genome assembly GCA_034641835.2 of Pinus albicaulis. Lineage (NCBI taxonomy): Eukaryota > Viridiplantae > Streptophyta > Pinopsida > Pinales > Pinaceae > Pinus > Pinus albicaulis. Next base: position 112,925,736 of record CM076584.1, on the reverse strand, counting down.
TCTCATAGATGTTAAAAAGGGTAAAGATTAAATACCTTATTGAAAGATCTGCACAATCTTCATGTTTAGCACCTAAACAAAATCAATACGCCAGAAGCTCCAAGATCCATAATGTCTGCAAGATAACAACATTTGTGTATGCCATAATTTCTATTGAAAACCTTAATTGCGTAGAGTTAGCAGAGAGCCCAAATATATATTTAAGATGAGATATAACGATTAGATTACCCAAGTTTTGCACAATAAAATTCCACATTTTTAAAAAGTTCACTCCAAATCCTTAAGCCCAATTTACAATTCTGCTTTGAACTCCCTTTTTAACCAAGAATGCCAAATTGATTTGATTTGTGTGATGTATTCAATTGGTTTTTATATTTTATTTATACATAATTATTTTTTGTTAGGGTCGACATTATATTGATTACTAAATTTTAATTAGGGTTGACTTTACATTAAATTTGTTTATGTTAAATGTTAAATTTTATAAACATTTACGCTTAGACATGTCCCCTATACTAGGTTGTAGAGCGCCTCTCACGACAACTAGCATATCCTTAAAGTGGGAAAGAGGATGCTTAAATGAATCTAGATGGTTTTGTTAAAGTAAGAAAGAGGATGAGTATGGTTTTGTTTCACAAAGATGTGAGAATTTTCTTTCACATAGTTTATTACATCGAGATGCGCTCTCCGGCTAGTGTGGAAGAGATGTTGTAATGTTATGTCCTATTATGTTATATAAAAATTTTGACTCAGTCAAATTACATAAAAATAAATATAAAATATAATTATTAATTAAAATATTTTGACTTAGTCAAATTACATAGAAAAAAAATTAAAATTTTAAATAATAATAATTGCTTATAATTAATAATTAAACGAGCCTAGATCCATCTTATCTCCAGATTTACCAAGTGTCGAGAGGGATCAAATCTCTTGAGGTGCAAACCTATTTTAGAGTGAAAAGAGATTTGATCCCTCTTGGCGCTTGGTAGATCCAAAGTTAAGATGGATCTAGACTGGTGAATAATGAATAAAGGATATAGCATGGTCCATAAATAATTTATTAAAAAGATTTTTTATTGGATTAAGTGAATTGTTTATCGAGTTAAGTGAGAATGTATTTATAGTGGGGAAGATGTGCTGGAGGAGATTGTGATATACGTGTTGCTAAATGTGTAAGTGATTGTAGGTTTCAAACTCAACCATCCATGCACATTCTAATATTTAAAGTTGCGCAAACATAATTTCATCATTAAAGTGGCATTTTGCTAAATGTGGAAGTGGTAGAAACTTTAAGACTCAATCATCCCTGCTCATTCTATTACTTCAACATGTGCATAGGGGGCATAAGTGTCTTCAATTATGAACACCTCACTTTCATCATCTTCTTTCCTCCCTTCAAAAGCATAAAAGTAAGACTAGTGTTGCTATGGATTAACATATTTAATTTTGTATGTATGAGCTATGTCTAGTACTAGACAAGGATACAAATTCAAAAGTTTAAGACTTTGTTGTGACACATATTTTTGGTGGGAAACTCAAGTCTATAATTTAAAGGTTTTTCTTGCTTTCAATTGTAAATCTCGCTATCCCAATCTTAGCGTGATTTTGACATACATTTGAAGCATGCTTGTCTCCACTTCAAGCATTAATTTCTTACTCAATTTGAGAGCTTAATGAGTAGTTTGAATGGCAATTTTGCTTGGATTTGCAAAGAAAGTAATAAAATAATTGTTACTATGACATAAACCTAATTATTTAAGCCATCTCAAAATTAGTATTGATCGTTTCTAATCAAAGAGAGGGAAATAAATTGTTGTAAATAAATTCAATTGAAGAGCATTTATTTATGTGGATAGTGAAAGCCATGGATATGCACTAAATTATTCATTATTTGCTCATAAAATTAGGAAAGAAAAAAGTTAATCAACACAACAATTTTGGACCAAAAGAATATAAGGGAGTGGGCGTTGTGATGGGCATCAAATTGACATCTTTTTTCTCCACCTATTAACCACCTTTTGAATGCCCTTTTTCCCGTCCTCAAACCATCTTATAACTCATTTTGCTCACAATGATGCATTTTTTACCAATATACAATATTCTTTTCTGGTTATGTCATTTTTAATGTTCATACTTGTGTATTAATAAAATAATATAAATTTTTATACTAACTAACTAGAAATCATGAGAAATTCTCGAGACAAACTCATATAAGTATTTTTGGAGGCATCAGTGGAGGATTAATCAAAGGAGTCAGTTGTCACAAAACCTTCACCATTTTGCAACACCTTGTTGCAATTCATCATACTCAAAGACAAAGTTAACAACTAGTAACATTAGTCTCGTTAGGACCCTTTAGGTGGATGAGAAATGAATTCTCATTTTCTTCTTTATTTTATTTTATTTATTTATCTTTGTCGTTATTATTATTATTCATTTCATCCTTCAAAGCTTTGTTATTCTAATAGTTTCAAATAAAAGGAAAAAACAAAAATACGTAAAAGATGCATCTAAGCTAATAAAATATGTTATTGTTTGAAATTTTTATTTTTGCAAATAATGTTGCTTACTTTAGTTGTAAAACAAAAGGGTGAAAATAAATAAAACAACCAATGTAACCAAGTCAACAACTTATGCACTCCATGTTGCTTTATGCATGAACAAAACAAAGAAATGTCAAATTGATGCAAATGAAAAAATCATACCTCATTCGGCATACCCTTGCAAGGTGAATCCATGTACAACTGATAACATGACACATCATTTTCAAATACTTTATGCATCTAGTCCTCCACACAGTCATACTTAGGATTATCTCAAACAAGTTGAGATATTTCTTCCAAAGCTTCAAGAATATTGAAATACTTATGATGTGAGCAAATGTTATTTGTTTTCATATCACTTTGCTTCATTTCTCTTAAGTCAATCAAGAAAATATGTTACCTATTTTTCATGTTTTCATTCCCAATTTGAGGCAGAAAAGACCCTCTAAACTTATTTTTGTAAACTCATCCCATGTAAGAGTGCATCTATACTTCAACTTCCTCTTTGACATGCTTTAAACGTACTTCAATAATGAGAGCATACTTAAGAAAAATAGGTGATAGTTCATCTATTATATTAGTGATGCCCACTTTGACCCTTTTATGTTATCCTACTGATAATTTACGTGGAATTTACAAATTGCTTCTTTTAAGATCCTTCCTATAAAATAATATGATAAAGTACTAATGTTAATACATATGTTTGCATATGTCATATTTATGGTACATTTATTTAATTAATATGATAGCCTATGAGTATAAGGTAAGAATGATATTAGATTAGCACCATGGAGTTTATCATAACTTACGAGACTTATTGTTTCTTTAGTTCAAGAATTAAAAATCATTTGTTCTTCTTCAAGGCTTGCTTGATCATAAGGGCCTCAAGTTCATGATGGATGGTTTCCAACTTGTTCAAATGAATTTGCATATATGGTATCTAGGATAGCCAAGAGAGCTTTAACCTCATGGGGGCTTTCAAATACACTTTCCACAGTTGAGGTTTCTTCAAAGGCACTATCTTCTTTACATCTAGCACAATTAGGATGAACAAAGGAAACCTTCATGGATGTAGTTATAGGAACCATGTTTTCTTTTCCTTGTTTAAACAAATCTCCATCTTTTTCCTTTGAAGTTAAAGAAGATTTAGGATCTTCTTCGACAGACTTTGGCATATGTTTAAAACGATAATCTTCACACTCAACATAATTTCCTTCTTTAAAAGTATCATTAAATAACACATTAGTAAAACAAAAGTCATTAGAAAATTATCATCATATATCATCACTTGGTTCACCTCAATTAATACTCTATGGTTTATTCAAAACCCTTCGTTGTTTCTTTGGATACTTATGTCTTCAATGGGTTTTATTGTAGCTTTAATAGATAGTTGAAGATATTGAAAAGATTCTTGAAAAATATTTTCTTCAGCTTCTAAAACATCAAGAATATTTTTACTTACCAACAGGTTTCCTTGTATATTTGTAGAAGTGTTATCTTGAAATGAGTCATCTTAATCATTAGTAACCCACCATCGTTAGAAATCGATTCTTCTTAATTATCGAGGTTGACGTGATTTTGACTTTCAAGATCCATAATATAGCAGGTTTATAATAAATATTCATCCGGATACATTATTTTTCAATGAGCATTAATTTTCGGATGGAAATCTTTCAATGATGATATACCTGCAGGGGGGGCATTGGAACTATTGTATAGCATAATTTCCCAAAGAAAACATAAATAATTTCATTAATACATGTGTCATAAAAATCAAGTTGAAGCATGCATGCATGAAAATCCTTTAAGCGCTGAGCAAGGTTATATTTTTTGTTTCCCCTAAATTTAGGAAGGCAATCTTCTAGTTCTTCCTTATCAGGTATGGGGTTAGGAAAACCACGAATGTGTGATAAATTAAATGAAGCAAACCTAACAACAATCATCAAAGCAAATGAATTAGCCATAATTACAATATGCATATGCTAATATGGAATCACCAAGTGAAAGATTTAAGCTGGAAAAAATTCAAGAAAAATTACGCAACCAATTATCTAACCTTGTTCGCCAACAAGATCAAGAAACCAAACTTTAACTATTTACTAAGAAAATAAAATCTTGAATTTTTCTTCCCATTATGATTACCAAAAAAATGTTGTAACGCTTAAGATTGTTTTAGGGAAGAGAACAAGGTCAAGGCATCTATGGAGGAACAATATCCTTCTTGCTTTAGGCCTCGAGCTAACTCTTGGGCTATGGGACTAATCCCCACACTTTAAAAATGATAATTGTTCTAAATAACCCCAAAACAATCTCGTAGACACCATTGAATGCCATATTTTAATTTTTATAGCAATTAAATGTAGAAGCAATATACAAGGCTGGAGATACTAGTCAACTCAAACTAGATCATCAAAAGAGACTCCTTTCAACAGGCGCCTTTATCCAATCACACATACACATAAAGTCTAGGTAAATTGCATGGTGAACATCTGAGTTACTGAAAATAATATCATAAGTATTCCTCGGTACTGAAGATAAGATTTGAAAAGGTTACGAAGAGAAACAATATTTATTTAACCACATTGATAAATGAAAACTTATTGAAAATGTCTCAAATAGGTTTAATACATGCAAGAAACAATTAAAATTCTAACTAAACCCAATAGCTAATTTAAGCAACAAATAAAACCCATGCAAGTTTTAAATTCTAAGAATATAAAATATTTATCGCAGGCAGGTGGTAGTGAATGCCAAACCTCTTAAAAATCTTATAAAGGGAATTATAACTGAGAAATTGAACAATTTATCAAGAAACCCAATAAACAACAAGTTCTTTACTAGAGAATTAATAGCCAAATGTTCAGAACAAAATAATATAACCATGAAATCAAGTCTGCACAATTTTTTTATGACTGAAACAAATTTGTACAAAGGTTTACAACCACGCTGAAATGAGGAAAATGTTGATGAATAGAAAATAAAAGCAAGGAGAAAAGGGTCTATGGCTTGAGTGGAAAACCCATCAATGGACACATTGTTATGTCGTGTTGTAGTGGCCCTTTGGGCTTGAGTACTGAGTACCCATGTCATATATCAAACTCCAACCCTTGTCTAGTCTTCAACTGGCCCTTTTATTCTTTTTTCAAATTGGTTTATGACTTATGTAACCATTTTCCAAGTAAAAACTTAAAATAAAACCAACTTGAAATATTTCAGACTTAAAATCTTGCCTTAATTCATGTAAAAGATATATTAATCTTCATATTATAATTCATCATATAAAATATCATTTGTCAACCATTTGTAGCTTCTTATATCTTATTATCACTACAAGGAAAATACCTTCTACCAGAGGTTATAACTGAGGTTTTTAGTGTTATAAATGTGGAAAAAATTGTAAAAAAAATATTTGTTAAAACATATGTTTGGGATAGCAAAGGTTTTAACGGAACTTCATTACAACTTAAAAATTTGGGAAATCAGAAGTCCGCTAGTTTTTGTTTTGTTTTTTTTTGTTTGTTTTTTGCTACGCTTAATGGAACAAGTAGCCCCGTTGCGCTACATACAAAAAAGCATCGAGCAACACACATAACTAAAAGCATCAATGCATTGAATGCAAATAACACAAGTTTGTAATATATAACGTATCAGTGCAACTAGATAAAAAAGCCATGGGGTGTTCTTCTAAGGGATAACACCAGGGCACACAAAAAATAATTGTTGTGCCAATGTATTTATTTTTATTTATTTAAATTATTTTTTTAACTTGCAATGTTGATGCATATTGTTAGTACAAAGGCCTCGGTGCATTAGTTATACAAAAGGACTCGTGTTGTTAGCTATCATAACACACCGCCCGAGAAAAAATACTTTGTAGGATTGGGGAGTTAGTTATATGAAAGCACTGGTACGTTCAAAATTACAATGCACCGGGGCGTTAATATCAAACAACTCCAATGCTTCAAGTTTTAAATGCACCAATGCTCTCATTTTCTTAAAATGCATCAAGCATGCAAAAAGATGTCGTCACAGTGCTTTTATATAACACAATGCACTGGTGATTTTTTATGTTATAAACACACCGGTTTTTTGAATGAGATTTTCTCTTTTTTGGAAAGATTGACTAGTGACAGTGCAATTATTGTAACTTTTGAAATATGTTATTCATCGAAAAAATGACATATATCTTATAATAGCATTTGTATAAATTAAAATTTGATTAGTGCATTTGTATATGATGCTTGGATTAATTTGTTATATTATCATATTTCGCATCTATTCATTATAATTTTTAATCATCCATATATTTAATGAGTGGTGCAACATTTCACAACAACATTTGATAACAAAATAAAAGAAATTAAAATGTATTTTATTATATATCAATAAGAGGCTCTTTGGCATATAAAATGGGATTGTTATTGGTAACCCCTTGTCTTTCAATTAGGACACTATGTCCATTACATTAAACAAAATGTCTGATTTTCACAGACAATTATTTCAAAAAATACAACAGGTTGCATTGATATCCAAATCGATCATTATTCTTCGTTGGAACTGTTGTCACTTCTCAAGCTACTTCCATGACTTGGGTTATTTGGAGGAATGTTTTGTTGATTGCAGTTATTGTTTTCGTCTTCTTGATCCTATAGTTCCATCTAAGAAACATAAAAATAAAGTGTAATGAGTGTATATACATTCGTGAGACCAATGAAAATTGAAATAAATAATATACATCAACTTAAATCGAATAGCAATGTACCATAGCAAGAACTGACTCATAAATTATGCACATGGTTTCAAAACCAAGTCTCGTGCCTTGTTGCAACAAGTCTTTTATACTTTGTTTCTTGCATGTTTTAAACCCCATTATAAATTATAGATTTAATATAAAGGACCTTTTTGTTCTATTAACTATAAACTCAGAGATGTAAAACAACATAGATACTTATAAAGAATTATGGAATAACACTGTGTACATGTGTGATCCGTCCAACATTTCAGATGGTTACTCTATTCATCATCAGGGACCAAACCGATCCTTGTGAGTAAACGAGTGTTGGAGAGCCTATTAATAAGAGGATTTTTTGGATGATGTATTCGATGGATAACGATAAAATAATAATAATAATAATAATAATAATAATAATTGACAAGTTTATTACTATTTTTGAAAATAATAATTTAAAAGGGATTTTATTGACAATTTGACCAAAAGGGACACAAATGAGATGAGAATGGATTAAAAAAACTTGTATTAAATTTAGTAACAAATATAAATTAATAATGACAACAAATTTAAGATAAATTAGTTGAAATTAGTTTGTATTAAATTATTAAATTTAATAACAAATATAAATAAATTATATAAACTAATGACAACAAATTCAAGAAAAATTAGTTGAAATTGACCATATAAATTAGTTGAAAATGATCATATTTTGGTAATACGAAAAAGGTAATGGGATGAAAGGGATTTAGCAATAAAATTCCTCGAGAAATGAAGAGGATAAAATATATAGAATATATTAAAGGCTAAAAGGTGATAAGGATCAATTCAATTATTCCTTGTGTTGAGATATATAAAACCAAGACATAAGAGACTTTAAGATGATTAAATTATTAGTAAAGTGATAAAGAATAATAAAGGAAAGGATCATATAAGGGAAAAAAAAAAGGGGAGAGGGGGGGGGGGGGGGGGGGGGGGGCCCGAATAGAAATCAGGGTCAAGATTCATCCGGTAAGATGGTGGATGACGAGCATCAAAGACTGGCTTAACCTGTAACCATCCTCCCTATTAAAGTTATTAGGGTTCTTTTCGTCTTGTTTTATGTGCTAAATGAGATCCATCTTGCTTTCTTTTCTGCAAGAAAATGCTTGAAAATTAATATATAATGCTAAATTATTTTTTTATATGTACAAAGCCAATCATGATTACATACATTTGAAGCACGTTGTTGTTGAAATTGATCCTCCTGTGATGCAATTATGTCCATTTCTTTGACCATCTCCTTATACACTTTTTTGGACATTCCTGTTGGCAAGTTTCGCATATCACCACGTTGATCATTTGGGATTTTCATATTCTTCCTAAAAGAGTAAAGTAATACACTATTTTTTTTTCTTTTCTAAGCTTGGCGAGACTACATCTTCATCATGTTCAATATATCACCGTGATGAGGGCAGAGAATTGAACCAGTGACTTCACATCAAGGAGTGTCTTAATAGAGCACCTGATCCCCGTCTATCCAAGACCCCGTGGACGTAATAAACTATTTTTATAATAATATATGAAAAGTAAATATAAAAAAAAAAAAAAATCAATATTAATAAATTAATGGTTTGTAGCAATATATACATATAATTCTAGAAAATAATTTTATACAATTAGGAATATTATCTTTTGAATGATTCTTTTTTGTTGTTGTATGCTTTTTTTATTGCAAGTCCGACATGTCTCATTGATCAATGCTCTAGAAAAACTTCATGTAGTTTACATATAATTTGGTTCTTAGAATCATTGGATTGATTTTTGTATTGTAAGTGGAAAGTACGTCTATATTAATAAATCCTTGAAGGTTATCCTGAAAAGGACAATTAATAAAGCTCGATCCAATTGGCACATTATGTTGTATCCTGCGCTTTGGGCATACCGGATGTCCGTTAAGGCTGCAACTGGTCTCACTCCTTTTCAACTAGTTTATGGGTTGGAATAAATCTTCCTTGTGGAATGTGAAATTCCTTCTCTTAAACTAGTTATTTAACTTCTTCTAGGCACTACCAGTCTTGAAGAGTGACTTGTTTATTTGGAAAGTCTTGATGAGCATCATCAAGACACAACCATGATTAACGAAAATCATAAGAAAATGGTGAATATCCAATACGATAAGGTCGTACATCTTAGGGTTTTCTCTGAAGGCGACCTTGTCCTAGTCTATGACCAATACAAAGATGCCTTGGGGCCAAGCAAGTTGAAATCCATGTGGTACGTTCCTTTTATCGTTAAAAAATTCTTTAAAAAAGGAACTTACGAATTGGTTAATTTTGATGGAAACGAGTTGGCAGATCTTAGAAATGGGCTCTATCTTTAAAAGTATTATGCCTAGCATTTGCTTGGTTTTGTAGATATTGTGTATATTTGTGCATATTTGTCTATCGGTTTCATAGTCACATCGATAATTTTTATCTGCCTTGGTAGGTATTGATGGATGATCTGGTCTATCTAGGATTGGTTGATGGTGCTTGTTGACATACCCAGAATTTGGCTTCCGCGGCTTGGGTAATTTACTATCCATCCTGATTCAAATAATGTTGTTGTTAACCTACTATCTGAAGCAATATTTCTTGGTGTTGATTCATTAGTAGTGTACTTGGATTCAAAGCTGGTGGTGTCTTAGTTAAATAACATCTATCATGTTAGATATCCTTATTTATATTGCTAATTTCCGAGAGTGTGTTTATTACAGAGATCATTTAGTTTTATCACATTTATTCATATTCCACGATCAAAAAACTCATTTTTTGATTCCATCACTAATCAAGCATTATATTGGCATATAAATCATCAAACGTCAATTGTATATATGGTCGTCACATCATAAAGCTGTCTCTATATAGATAGAAGTCATATGTTCAAAATATTATACAAAATCGGGACAAAAATGTCCTACAAAATTAGGGCTTAAGCTCAATCATGTCTATAAAAAAAATCAGGTCATGTATAATCTATGTCTCAGGGCCCTGCCTTGGATGAGCATCTCGGAAAAAGACTATGGCAATTTCCACTCGTCGTAAAAGCCCCACCTAGTCTCGTGGTACTCCTACCACGCGTCTATGTATGGCCTCAGGTAGATCCTCCACCGTTGCCATAGGCACTTGGAAAGTTAAATTCTCTGAGTTCCTTTGTACAATGTGAACAAATATTTCAGTCTCAACAGTGGCGCCTTACGTGTCTCTTATGCGACGCCTATGCCTGGGCACACCCTCAGGTCTTACTGGTCCCACATTTGTGTCATGATAAAACGATTTTGTAAGATTTTTTGTCTCATAAAAAATAACTTCAATTCTTGTCATTGAAATGCAAAAAAATCAAATAATATTAAAATCTTAAAAACAATTTTACCAATGGCCCCCCATGCAGCGTTGGGTGGAAGTACCAGATCTGGATCTAATCTGAAATCCATGCCTATGTAGGGGTAGTCCTAGATGGCCATAACTTGTTCTCCCCACCAAAGGAAGGACTCGTCATCGAATGCAGTTCTAGGGACCTCACCGTCCCATAATCTTTTCATTAAGTCAACCCATCTGGCTATCGTGGATCTCTTGGGCTGGTGATGGTGGAAATCACCTTAGGTCGAAGACCTGCTAATCTCTCAAATAAGAAAGTAGAAAGAATTGTACCATAACCAAAATGTTTTGTCTTATTCTTCTTGATAGAAGTTAGTTGTTTTTTTATATTGGTAAGAAGGGTTGCAAACTAATCATAAACTGTGGTAAGACAATCTACTGCCAAACTCATTGTACCACGTGATGCTTGGTGTAATGAGGTTGATCCAACTACCCTTGCAATTGTAAAAAGGAGAATCTTCATATGCAATCCCTCCACATCTTTAACTGGGATCTGTGTGCCTACCTTTTGGGTATTTTCTGTGCAATAAATATGAATATAATCATCCACGTTAAGGCCTCCTCGGGCCTTCCCTTGCAAATTGACTGGCTCTCCTCTCCAGGAAAGTACAGTAATAAAGTATATATCTTCTACTTCGATGTGCATGGGGATGTGATCAATCATGAAAGCATCTTCTTCTGGATCCCAATAGTTGACAAGAATTTCCAGCAATCGTGTATTGGTTTTCATATTTGGCATTTTGAAAAATTTTAACAATTCGTGTCCTCTCAATGAATCTAGTGCCAATGGATCATTCATAACTTCGTTATCCACCGCACTTTGCTCTCTTTCCCTCCAGCTAATTGACATCTAGCACATTCAAGTTTTTTCATTCGTTAAAACTGTGTTTTAAAAACTTTGATTGCGGGTATGCGGGTTTCTTTCATACACAGTCGCGTATAGGGCTTCCAAATACACGACTGTAATATGACCAACCCGCGTATGCGCAGAGTTTAAATCAAAAAACTAAATCCTTACGGTCAAAATTCATGAAAATTACTTGAAATGAACAAAATTTCATTAAGGAATTGATTTAGGGGATTACCTAGAAGATTGATGGTTGATCTAGCAGAGAAATTGGATGGATTGTGGTTGCCATTTTTTTTCTCCAAAGCTCTTTCACTCAAATTTCTAAAACACAAACGACAATTTGTAAGTCAAAAGGTCTTTTTATAATGAAATTTAAAAAATAAATAAATAACCCACTTTTATAATGTTTGTTTTTATTTTTAATTTTTATAAACTTTGTGAGATTTTTGGCTTTGAGTGTTGGGATAGGTTGTTTTTAGGACAAAATGAATACTTTGAGACATTTTTACCATTTTGATTCCATGATCGCTGACCCCTCATGGAAGGTATTGTTTTCGTCACTGGCATATAAGTTAGGGAATATCACTTTTTTTCATTGCATTATGCATTTTGGCCTCCATACTACGATATGTTGCCATACAATTGATCCCATTGTGTTATGATTCTTAAAACCATTTTCACTCGCCAACTTATAAAATCATGACATGATGGTAGATCCATCCTTTACATGGCCTTCCTAGTTAGATCCTCGCTAGCATATGTTGCCCATGTTGCAAAGGTTGAGTAGGCTTGGGAGTCCTTTTTAGTAATGCCATGGCTTTTGCGATGAAGCTTCATTCTCCTTCTTCTTAAATATGTTTATGGCTTTATACTTTAGAGGCTCCCACATGTTGAGTTGTAATGTTGCATTGCATGTTGACTATTTGTACCTTTTTTTCCTTAATTCAGCTTCACTTGGACTCGTGTATAAGCCACTTTTTGACCAGGTCTTTATGGAAAATCAACCCTGCAATCACCTAGCCTCTACAATTTGACACCTTATGCCCGTGGAGAGAACATTCCTTTGAATGTCATTGACCAGTTTCGTCACCTTGCATTGAGCATAACAATTTTCCAATCCCGGGAACTAGCACAATTGTATTCAGGCACTCGTTCTTTCCATTGTACTATATGCATTCTTTTATTCCTTTTCAATATTTTAATATGAAAAAGACAAAAAAATATATATTTCAAAAAGAGTTGGAACGGGACATTACTTCCATAATTTATGGCAGCAAGAGTCAATCGTGTCACCCTTGAACAAGGCACTCAAAAGAAAGTCTTTTCTCCATTGAGATGGACTTTAGTTTGACATAGGAGAGCCTTAACCTTGTTATTGAGTCAGTACTCCCCCGGTTGGTTATCTCTTCCAATCATATGGATAGTTCGTGTATGCCTCTTTCATGACAAAATTATATAAAGTTATCATATGTTTCCATATAGTCACATTTGAGTCGTGATTTTGTTCAAGGGAAGTAAACCTGAGTCGGTCTTTCTGCGGTGTCTCTTGACTTATTTTCAGTCGGTCATACTCGATCTGTCAGAGTTATGTTCTATCACGCCAGTTATTTGGTCCTTTGCTCATGCTAGTTAAGAAGGTCTCCATTGACTTCTTGTTGGCGGGTTTTCTCTTATTGATTTCGAAAATTTTCTCTAAGAGTAGGCCTAGAGCCGCACCCTGGCCCTATTTCCATCATTGATAGGTGACCTTGTGCTCAGCATCAATCAACATCATGGGTATTTGACTGAGTGGTTTCCCTTGTGTTTGACGTTAGTTTACATTATCACACATTGTGATTCGTGCAGTGCCTTAGTTTCCATGTGACCCTATTGGTGGATTCCTCGCCTCTGTGTCACCTTTCATTATTGGTTGGTTCAAAGGGTTTATGTCATGCGTTAGCCACATCTTGTGTACACTGGGAACGTGATTCAATTTGGTTACTTCATCTTTATTTGTTTGATTCCTTCCAAATTATTAGCCTGCAGGTTACACTCGTGTTAGATTAATGTGGGATGCCTTAATGCCTTCCTTCCGGCAGATATTTTCCCATCAACTCCAACTCATTGCTCTAGGAATAATACCTAGAGTCATTTCTCAGGACCTTAGGTTTTGCAGTCATCAGTGGCAGACTCCTTCGCTATCGACAGTGAGAATACATCAATGTCTCCTGATTCATAGATTCTCTCAAGTGTTAGACTTCAACTCATTTATTCGCACTTATTATATTGTACTAGGGTACCTTGACTCTCATCATCATTATCGGTGAGTTGTCTCGCGTTTGTTAACGGTATAGATCAGTGACCAACAATCAAGCAATTTCTCATGTGGTCGACTTCAACTCATTTATTCCCATATTGTAGAAATGTACCATGGTGGTCGGTGAAGACCTCGAGTTTGCATCAACATGTTTTGGTTCACTTGTCAAGTCCTTTAGTTTTCTGGCAGTGACACCATCCACCTTATATGTTGTAGTTCATCACAACGACATCTTATATGTTGGCACCCAAGTTGCGTGCACTACCATTATTCCACTTTTATGACTTGGTACTTTGAGGATCAGTTATGTGACATCAGTGATCAGATATCTCCTATGACATCACTGATCAATTCTTCTATATGTGATACTATGACATGACCTTGATATGTACTTTTGCGGCTACGATAAGGTGATCCACTTTGTATTTCTTAGTTTCTGTTGTACTTGTATACATATTGGATCCGCTCTATACTTGATATGTAGACATGCTTTGCTATCTCTCAGCATGGGTATGCCCCCCTTAGAAACAAGATTGTTTTATGATCTCTTTCATTGGTTTTTGGTAGGCTGAAGTCTGGTGATCTCCTCCCAAGTCCTCGCATGATTCTTCCTATACACTTAATACATTTCGGCCATCTTGTACCCCTTCTGACCTCATATAATAGGGGGCATCTGTTATAGCATCATTTCCCACCTTTGTATACTTGATACTCTGAGTTATGGCCTTGGGCAACCATTTCCATTTAGATTTGGTCATTTATCTAAAAAATATTATTTTAAATTCCATATGCGACTCTTCCCTCTCAAAAGTGTGTGCACATGCAGTTCCATCTATACCTAACCCGCGTATATAATTTGGAATATGAAAAATTATAAAAATCCCTATTTTTTGGGCGGGGTTTACGAGTTACATCAGAAGCCCACCTATAAGAGCTCGTGGCCTAATTGTATCCCAACTGAAACAACTGTTTTGGGGTGGTATAAATACACCTCATGGTAAGGCCTAAAGGGAGAGAAAGATAGGGTATTGATATTATAGACAATTATTCCCTAATCAAGTCTGGTTTATCCCTTTGCCTCATGTAATCCCAATGATCTGAACCGGATATGTTATTTTTTGTATGTTAATTACAAGTTCAGAATTATATTTTATTTGCTTCTTGTTTTCTTGTGGTGCATTAGTTTCCTTGGTGCAGGTGAGTGTCAAAATAGGAAATTTCTTTATGTTTTATGTTGAAATTAATGAAAATAAACAACATAAGTAAGAACTTAACATCAACATAAACATGTACAGAAAACCACAAACAGAGTCATCAACACAAGTTTTTGTTGAAGGAGTTCACCCCTCTTGGGCTACATCTCCTTGGTGCAACTCCATAGCTTGGGCCTCTTGTATTAGCTCTTGGGCCTCTTGAAACATGTTCTAATGTATTTAGAACATATAAATCATCTAAAAATGACTACCCAATTACTGAAAACTGACTCTGGCTGGTCCAGACTTGACCTCCTTCCCTGGTGGCCCTAGGCTTCCTTGAACTTCCCTGTAGCAAAATCACATGTAGAAGTTGTTTTCAGCATCTGAAACCTATGCCATTGTCTCTGGAATTCCAAAATCATATAAAATTGACCATTCATTTTCCAAAATGGTCGAATATTGCCTCCATTATGGCAAAAACAAATTTCCCTAGTTTTCCTCCACAAAAACTAGAAGTTCCATCAGTTAACATGACTACATTTAGAAATCCGCCTAAAAAGGCGCCTCCACCAACTATTCTGTCACTTTAATATGCAGTTAGCTTAAGTTAAACAACTTTCTATAAGTTAGGCTTAGCGTTAAGCTCAATTAGCGCTAGGCCCTCGCGCTTGGTCGTGGAGTAGGGTCACATGATGGAGGGGTTGGCCGCGGGCTGGCCCCTCTGCGCTCTATCGGTCCCACCTGTATCGCATTAAATATATGCTGAATTGGATGGTTTAACAAATATAATGTTGCGGCTTAGTGGTGAAAGCACTTGCTTTGTGGAGTGAAGGTCTGGGATTCGAACTCGACCCCACCCCATTATACAAAGCCTTTTGCGCATATAATAAATATACGTGGGCCTTTGTGTAATTTCAATGTTGGCATATGATTACATTGAACCATAGTATTTGATATTTACGTTTGAACTTTAATGGACTTTCGATATTTACGTTTTAACTTTAATGGAATTTGAAATATGGATGAAATGCATATTTGAATTATGGTTAACGGAATTGGTAATATTTGAAATGGTTTAAAATTATATTATATAATAATGGACTTTGAAATATGGATGAAATGCATATTTGAATTATGGTTAACGGAATTGGTAATATTTGCAATGGTTTAAAATTATATTATATAATATAATATATATAATATGTTTAACCATATATATATATAACACAATTTCCAACCTTAGATCCATTAGGAAAATTGGCAAATTAGAAAGTGCCACTTAGCACAGCCTCATTGGCAGAAACCTGAAAAATATTCCCAGAAGATTCCTTTTCGCTCACTGGGCTGCCATGTCAACAACCTGTCACAATTCTGCAATTTTTTTAGTTGTTTGAGTAAACGGATAGTATGCCATAACTTACTCATACGAATTCGGATTTTGATGAAACGAGTTGCGTTGGAATCCTGGTGATGAGCTCTATGTTGTCGTCCTAGTTTTGAGCAATTCTGAAAATTTTGATTTTTGAGCTAAATACTGAGCACCCGATCACCCAGATTGTAGAAACCCATGTTTCCTCACAGAGATGATCATCCCCTCTATATGACATCTATGTTTATGCATTTGGAAGAGGATTGTTGAGGCTTGTGCTGGACGAATCTGGAGGATGATTTCGCTTGGAGTCGTGGTTGAACCGGGTGGTATTCCTCCACATTTCTTTGCAAACATCAATAAAGAAGCTTTGTCTTGTTCTCGATAGTTATGAACTTATTTCTTTAACTCATGCTATGATTCTATTATGAATGAATTCATGTTTTATACCTATATTTTTATATGATCTGACGCTAATATCTTGAACATGCTTTGAACTACTGCTAGTATATATGTTTTTTCTTGAATGAGTTGCAGGTTTTTAAGCACTGGGAGGAGCAGAGGGTTTGAACCTTGTAGGATCACCTTCAAACGTAGGACCTACGGGTACAATTTATTCATCCCATTTCAGTATTTTAAGCATTAGGACTGCGTGTTTGCATGCTTCTTGTTGTTGAATTCCCTTCTCTCTGTTGGGGTTTCAAACCCAAACCCTAGGGTATGTTATCCCATAACTCTTACCAAGATTATGCATCTGCATAGAAGAGATTAGGCAGAAAATCTTTCAGAAGCTTTATGGGCATATTGTATCACATGGAAAAATACAATAAGGCACACTCCTTATGAACTTGTTTATGGAAAACAATCCTCTTTCTTATTGAGTTCTAGATAAAGACCTTTAAAACAACAGTCAAATTAGGTATTGATCTATCACAAGCACAAAGATAAAGAATGGAACAAATGAATGAACTTGATGAGATACAACAATATGTTATTCATATAATCAACGTAGTTCAACAACAAAGATCAAGATGGCATCATAAGTTTATCAAAAAAAGAAAATTCGAGCGTCGTGATTGGGCATTGCTTTTTTATTCAAAGTTTAAATATTTTCAAGGAAAATTTCAAACTCATTGGCTTAGTCCTTATGAGATTTAATCTCTCTTTGATAATGGAGAAGTCATAATCATAACTATTGATGAAGAAAAAGTAACTTTCCTTGTAAATGGTCATAGATTACGAATATATTTAAACCATTAACGAAGCAAGAGTTTGTAAGAAATCTGCAATATAATCACAATTTGAAGTTGGTCAAGGAAGATTCTTCTTCCTCTCCAACTTAGCCTTCTACTTTATTTTTCGAAAAAGAAAAAAAAGTATAGATAAAATAAATAAATAAATAAGGAAAAGAAAAAAAATATATATGAAAATAAATTTTTGTATAAACATGAAAACCAACATTGTTGGCATGTTTATACAAAAAATCTAAGTTGAAAACCAAGAATCCTTGGCAACATAGATTTTATTCTTAAATTTCATATTCTTGTCCCATTTTATTTTTATTCCTCTTTTCTCTTTTGAAAACTAAGGCAGCTACAAAATTGTCAACATTTCTATAGCTCTCATGAAATTCTGCAGCTAATTTGACAGATTGCAAGCAGGGAAAATGGAGATCATGGCAAAAGAAAATTGAATGAATATTACAGCTACAGCAACCTGCAAAAGGACAAAAACCAATAAGGCAAAGATATAAGGTATGTAGATATTAGTTAGATAATAAAGGTTAAAACATCTTAATTGTGAAATAAAGGATGAGACCATTGTTACCACCATTTTGTAAAATGATTACTATGACATGACTTTGGAATTAACGAAAATATCTATGTCTTGTCAAATAAGTTTGCTATGAAGCCTTGATATAATTCAAATTCATTTCCTTCTCTTCACATATCATTCCACTTCATGCACAGTCCTTCCAGCACACCTATTTCACTCAACCCTGTTTTCATGGCCGAATCTGCCTCTTACCTAAAATCTGTCTTTTTCAACTCACTTAATAACTGAATTCCTTACACAATAACCCTGTCAAAAGAGAAATTGAGGGCTAAATATTCTCCAACATGGGAGTCATCGTACGCTCAGAGTCGAATGGGGCTAAATTCCTTGAAGGATACCCATAGGTCAGACAATGTTGCAGCAAGTGCAGTGGCTAGAGTTCATGGAAAAATTTTATGGGCATGAAAAAGAAGTGACAAAATCCTTTTCTAGGGCATACGATGACGTCGAAGCAAATATTAGGGACGTGAATTTTTTTTTGGCAGAGTCATTTGTAGCAAAGGCTACAAGATTGCCAAGAATCGGTGAGAGATGGTTCAAAAACTAGAAAATTGAAGAGAAAGAGTGGAAAGTCTTCCTCAATAATCCAGGTATGGATATTTTTGTGTTTAAAAAAGGGATACGAGTCACAAATTTGAAGAAAAAATGGAGGAATTTGCTATTGATTATTAAAAAATTTATAACTTGTGAAGGTAGGTTCGGTAACATTTTCTTCTACCATGCACGATTGATGATGAATTTTCTTGAAGGAAATGAAATTAACCTACCATAATTCTTACTTCATAGCTTGAGAAAAATGATTGGAAACAAATAGAGGAAAATACAATGCATAGATAATTCCTTATACCACCATGGATTAGTGAAAATGTTGATTGAAGCCCATCTAAAAAACATAGGAGACAATTGGGAAGATTTCTTAATTATAAGTCATTTTAAGGAGGCAAAACAAGGAGAACCCAGTAAAACAAGGAAGAGTAGAAGGAAATTTCCTTTGAGCCCTAAGAATAACTCACGTACACAACAAAAGTAAGATTAATAGGATGAAACTCCTCTTGCAAGTGTGTTGGATACTCTTAAACAGAGAAATGTTAGAAGAAAGAAACCTAACAACAAAGGAGAAAGTTCATCCAAAAAGAAAATAGAGCAAAAGAAAATTAAAAAGCATGCCCTTACTACTGAAAAACCATCATCTACTATAACAAGAAGTGTAAGGCTCAATAAACCAGTGCATGGACAGTCTCAGCAGTCCCCAGGATTCATCAACTTGGATGAAAATGAGGAACTGAGAGTTCCATCATCGAGAGTTCCATCACCTAGAGTTCTATCACCAGTTTCCTGTCCAACTAAGAGAACTCTTGAAATAGATCTTGTTCAGCAAGAGATATATGACTACATGGAGTATTTGGAGCAAATAGATACACAAAAAACAATGGAATCATCCTCAAACCAAGAGGAAATTACCCATTCTGATCTTATAGAAAGATCCCAAATAGTAACTACTCTTAAAGAAGAAATCTATGAGTTGGAGGTACTAAATAGACATTTAAAGCAAGAACATGAAAAACTGTAAGTGTAAAATGAAATCCAAAAAAACTAAAAATGACAACATCATGTTTCATCTTGGTGTATGGTATGAGAAAGACAATAAATTGAAGGCCAAAAAAAAAATCTCTTAAAATAAAGGTGATGAGCTTGCAACATATAATCTTGATGAAGAAACCGAGGATGGAAGTCACTACCAAGAAAGCGAGAAGGAATAACTTGGACGTTCTTGCCCAGGCCTTTGAAGAAGCTCAGGGACATAAGAGGGCCACAAATTTTGAAATTTTGCATGAGGACATGCAATGTCTTCTGTGTGGGGGAATGTTGAACCCCAAAATTGCTTCTTTTTGACAACTCTCTTACACCCTATCCTCCTTATTTTTTACCATAATAGCTCTAATTTGGCATCAATTTATAAGTTTTATGGCATATTAGGTACATAATCATATTGTGTTTCGTAAATGTCAATGTTCTTTATTATTTGACTCAATATTGACATGAGCTACTGAATTACAGTGATTTTGCAGTGAAGTTGTAGGTTTTGAAGGTTTATGAAGCTCCAGCCAAAGAACAAGGCATATGGGTAGGTGGAAAATAGTTGGCACAATTATTTTTACCTATATTCATAACCTGGATTGATAAGGAAAGCACAATAGCAACTCAGTCAAAGTGAAAGTCAACCACCATGGAAGGTGAATCAAGCGAGCGAGAAATTAGTAGATGCAGATATTCAGCCTCATGATTTGCTTCACTTATAGAAAATCATGAGAGAATCATGTTAACTTATCAATTTATGTTAATTTTAGTCATTTTTTGATTAAGGAAGAGTCATAATACTCTAAAACAATTATGAGCACGAGATTATAAATTTGCCTCTCGGCATGACAATCACAAATTTGGATTTTATTTGAAAATCTCTGTTTTTGTAAATATAAAACTTTGCTTTCATTTCATCCCTTGTTGCGCGATTTATCAATGCGAAATTAGTCTTCTGAAGGCATGGTGTTGACACCTACTTCTCGGGGAGGGCCCCCTCAAGTTGTAAGGTTTTTATTAATTGTAGATATCATTTTAATTCTCTGTTTGCTGTAGCATTTCATTATTTTATTTAAATGCTTAAGTTTTGATTTCCGAATTAATACTTAGGAATTTTTTGAGTGTAAGATTGCTTAATCATTTTGTTGTAGAGTGAAGTGAGATCTCTTATGCACATGGATAGAGTATAAATTGATATAAGATTTTCAGTACAGTTGTGTGAGTAGGATTTTGATTTAGAGCTAATCTCTTTGTCAAAAACAATTTAAATCTAGTTTCATTATTAAGTTTTCATTTCAACCAATTGTGATTTCATTTGAAGCAAGTGTGATTTATTTCAACCAAGTGTGATTTTCTTTTGAGCAAGAGTGATATTTATTTCTGCAAAGTGTGATATTTATTTTGAGAAAGTGTGATAAATTTTATGGTGATTTTAGTTAGCAATTAATTCTTCTAAGCAAGTGTGATCATTTTGATTTTAGAGTAACATATTTATTTTCATAGTTAACATGAACATCTCGATATCTCAATTTAACTTAGGAATTGTTTGAATAATAAGGACACCTAACACATACAATGCACATACATTTCATCAGTATACTATCCCTCGTTGATAATTCATGTAAGTAATTTAACATCAAGTAAATTACCAAACAATGTTCATTGATGACATATTGGTATATTCTGAAAATGAGGAAGAGCATGTAGAGCATTTGACAATAGTGTTGAGATTGTTGAGAGAGCATTAGTTGTATGCTAAGCTCAACAAGTGAAGTTTCTTTCAGACTGAGTTACATTAATTGGGACATGTTGTGTCCAAGGAGGGCATAACAGTGGATCTAGAAAAGGTAAGAGCTGTCATGGAGTGGGAAACTCCTAGAAATGTATTTGAGGTGAGATCCTTCATGGGATTGGCATGTTATTACAGGAGGTTCATCAAGAACTTCTCACAGATTTATTATCCTATTAGATCATTGTAGAGGAAAGGTAAGAATATCGAATGGAGTGAGGAGTGTGAGGCCAGTTAAGCAGTTATTGCCACATGCTCTAGTGTTAAAGATCAAAGATCCAAACAAAGAGTTTGTAGTATGTACAAATGCTTGCAAAAGAGGGCTTGGTGGAGTTCTTATGTAGGATGGACAGGTGGTATACCATGAGTCACATAAACTGAATGAGAACGAACATAACTATCTCACGCATGATCTTGAGCTAACAACAATCATCCATGCATTGAAGATGTGGATGCACTATCTTCTCGGTAGGAGGTTTGTATTGATGAGTGATCACAGTGGGTTGAGATACTTGTTTGAGCAACCAAATCTGAATGCCAAGCAAACTAGATGGTTGGCTACGATCAATGAGTTTTATTTTGAGATTAAATACATCAAAGGTAAAGAGAACAAGGTCACAGATGCTCTTAGTAGGCGGATACAGGTAAATCACATTGCAACTATGAGCTCCTATGAGATAGATTTACATGATAGGATCTTGCAGGCAGGACAATAGGATGTTAGGTATATGGAGCTTAAGCACAGATTGTAGCAGAGTACAAGTACAGGTGTAGGTGTAGGTGTACAAGATGTGGACTATCATCTCACGACAGATAGATTGGTCAGGTTTAGAGACATGATAAATATGTCAGACAATAGCGAGCTCAAGAAGGCGATCTTGAGGGAGTTTTGTGTGAAACCATATTTAGGTCACCCAGGCTACTAGAAGACATTGATTGTAGTGAAGAGGTTCTAATATTAGCTGAATATGAAGAAGGATGTAGCAGAGTTTGTGGCTAGGTGTTTAGATTGTCAATAGGTGAAGGCATAATGTAAGCATCTAGGTGGACTACTACAACATATTGCGATTCCATAATGGAAATGGGAGGTCATTTCCATGGAATTTATCATAGGTTTTCCGAGGACAGTGAGACAACATGATTCTGTCATGGTCATTGTGGACAGGTTGACAAATGTAGCACACTTCATTCTAATCAAGACTTCGTATTCAATTAGCGATGTAGCACAAGTGTTCATCATAGATGTGGTCAAATTTCATTGTGTTCCAAAGAAGATTACATCAGATAAGGATGTGAAGTTCACTTCAAAGTTTTGGAAGGAGTTGTTTGTAGGTTTCGGCACAAAGTTGGCCTTTAGTATAATTTATCATCCGCATATAGATGGAAAGATTAAGAGGGTCAACAGGATCTTGGAGGACATGTTGAGGATGTATATGATGCATCAAGAGTGGAAGTGGGAAGAGTATCTACCATTGGTTGAGTTTTCATACAACAATGGGTATCAAAAGTCACCGGGGATGAGTTAATCTAGGTGGATATAGGTGGCCACTCACCTATTCCACGTATTCAGTTTCATCAATTTTATTATTTACTATTTTTGATAGTTTTTCAGGTCCTGAACTTCTCGAGCTGTTTTGAGGCCTTAAACAATGTAGTCCTCAAAGAGATATTTCCAACGAGGTATCATACATGCCAAACGAAGATACTATGACCAAGTTACGACCCGAGGAAGGTGGTTGCCCAACTAAACCCAACGGGGCCCATAAACTCTTGGTTTTACATCTCCTCGGGTTAGGGTTTTGGTTGTTTATGGTTTTCTCTTATTGTTCAATAATAAAAAGGATCTTCAGCCTCTTTGTAACACAGTTCAGAGGCATGTAGCCACCACGTCTCTTCTCAAAGATAAGCTACCATCGCCCTAACTAGTTTATGTCCATTTTGTCTGTAAGCATATTTTAGTCATTTGACATTAATGAAATGAAGTTTTATTTCTACTGCATCTCTATGTTTGTGTTTATTTCTATATTTTATTGCGTTCCTGCATAAATCCAAATTCAGGTTACGATTCTATTGGAATGTGTTGTTTTGCAGTAATCTTCAACAAACTTCATGCAAGTTCCACAGTATCCACAAATCATATTAGAGAGTGAAAAATATCGTATTTGAAATTATTTTTTATTATCTCAAATGGTTTTTTTTACGGAATTTGATTTCATCTCCTTGTTTAAGATATATGCGCAATTGAAGTTACACATGTCTGAAACTTTGCGTTGCCACGCGTCCTATGAGTTTTTGGAATCATTTTCTCACTCCACAGGTCATCAAATTTCAAATTCCTTATATAAATGGAAAAATATCTTCAATACCTCAAATGGGTATTTGACAGAATTTTAATTCATCACCTATAGGAGAAGTTATCAGCAAAATTGTAGCAAGAGGTCCATTTCAACCAAGATCCAGATCAGTGGTATCGGAGCGGTTTGCTCTTTCTCAATATTTATTTGCATGTTCCTAATGAGGTCGGGGTATAAGGAGTTAGGACTCAATCTTGTTGAATCTTTGGAATATCAGTCTTGCAAACCCCAATGACCTCTAATGGCGGAAGAAAAGAAAGACGAGGGAGCAAGAGATCCTATCAAAATATTGTTTGAGGAGGCCTTCGAGAAACAAAGGAATGATATGATGGATAAATTTTCCTAGATCCTTCAACGAATGCCCACTTGCGGCGCATCTGAATCCAGCAACCACTCTAGAGGTGCCACTCCTTTCAAGGTACAAGTCAACTTCGACATTCCTGTATTTGAAGGCCAAATAGATGTAGACGCCGCAAATAAATGGTTGAATTTGGTGGAAGGGTATTTTTAGATCCATGATTTCTATGACCGAGAAAAGATTACTTTTGCGCACCTCAAATCCGCCCCCCATGTCAAATTCAGGGGGAAAACTTACTATGAGCAAAAGGATGAGAGTGAACCCTCTTTTTTCTCGGCCGCACCCACTTGGAATTTGTTCCGAGATGGCATCAAAGAACAATATTACCCCATGGGGAGCTATGAGGACGAGTACATTAGTGGACCACGCTTCGGTAGCAGAGGGATCAAGATGTGCACAAGTTGACGAATTTGTTCCATACCCTACGCACAAAGTTAGCTATTAAAGATTCAGAGAAATATTTGGTGCTCAAGTACCGCAGCTGTTTGCACAGATACATTCAAGAGGAAATGGAGTTTCTTGACATTACCTCATTTGGCATGGAATTTAGATATGCCGCCAAGATCAAGCAAAAATTTAAGCAGAATAAGCAAGAATTTGGATATGTGAATCCGAAGCCAGGGAAAGGTGCCCCCGAACCACAAAACAAGGGGTAAATCCAAAGCGAGGTGACTCAGAACAACACCACAAAGCCAAAGAAGGACACAAGGAAGTGGTGTGAATTTCATAACAACTCCACTCACAACACAAGCGAATGTCAAACCAAACATTCGCTGGTGGTCGAATTGAAGGCATTCGAATCAGATGCATGTTTTGATTCTGAGTCAGAACCGAACAAGGTGAATGAAAAAGAGAAGCATATCATTGATGCAGATCCCAATGCCATTGTTTCCACCACCAAGCTCCATAGGGAGGATTATGAGGATCCAGAGGAGGGGGAGCACCTCTTCCATTCACAGATTTGGGTGAAGGGTTCTCCACTGCAATTCGTTATTGATAGCGAGAGCCAAAAGAACCTCGTTTCAGCAGAGGTCATGAAGTGGCTCGGCCTACTGGCCACAACACACCCACGACCATAAACCATCGGGTGGCTTCACCAAGGAAGATATCTCCGCCTTAGCCAACAGTGTTTCCTGTCGTACAACATCAAGCCCTTCATGGATGAGGTATTATGTGATGTTGCTCCTCTTGACATGTCTAATGTATTATTAGGCCAATCATAATTATGGAAGAGACATGTTGTGTATGATTCTAGGCCTCGTTCTATTATTATTACTTTGGGAAATAAATTGTACAGGATATTGGAGGTAGTACCGCCTCTCGCCATCTATTTGATTACTGCAAAGCAATGCGGCAAGATTATTTCCCAAACCAGGAAATTTGTTTTCATTACAATTCGCCCACAGGGAAAGAAGAAGATTGTGGCCACAACCTCCAAATAGGGCTCCCCTGCACGAAAACAACACATGGAAACAAAGGTTTCTCTACATTGTCAGGTAAAGCACTCCATTGATCTGACCCCGGGCGTGTTGTTGCCTGATGTTTCCATACCTCATGCGACCACACAGACAAAATCCACACGTGTACTGTCTTAGGCTAATAAAGTAACCAGATTTATTGAACAAATCTAGCAGGTCCACGACATCTTGGAGAAGTCCAATGCCATGTACAAGCAGCACCAGGATCAACGTCGGGTACCACACAAGTTCCAGGTGGGTGACACAGCTTGGCTACATTTTCAAAATGATCCAGCTATACCAAGTTGTCAAAGAAAGCCAACTTCTTCACTAGAGAAAGTGGTTCACCAGGGACTAGGTTAAAAAAATTTCCCCACCTCATGGAGGCTCTACACGTAATGGGGACCATTACTTCTTAAGGGGGGAGGAATGATCCAGGTGGATATTGGTGGCCACCCGCATATTCCACCTAGTCAGTTTCATCAGTTTTCTTATTTACTATTTTTAGCAGTTTTTCAGGTCCTAAACTTCTGGAGTCATTTTGAGGCCCTAAAAGACGTATTCCTCGAAGAGATCTTTCCAACAAGGTATCATATGCGCCAAATGGAGATACTATGACCAAGTTACGACCCCGGGAAGTTGGTTGCCCACTAACCCCAATAGGGCCCATAAACTCTTGGTGTTAGATATCCTTGGGTCAGGGTTTTGGTTGTTTAGGGTTTTCTCTTATTGTTCAATAAGAAAAAGACCCTTGAGCCTCATTGTAACACAGTTCAAAGACATGTAGCTGCTACATCTCTTCTCAGAGATAAGCTACCATCACCCTAGCTAGTTTATGTCCATTTTGCCTGTAAGCAAATTTCAGTCATTTGACATTAATGATATGAAGTTTTATTTCTGCTGCATCTTTGTGTTTATGTTTATTTCTGTATTTTATTGCGTTCCTGCATAAATCTAGATTCAGGTTACGATTATATGGGAATGAGGGTTTGAAACACATTTCAGTCTCAATGTTTTGCAGTAATCTTTAGTAAACTTCATGCAAGTTCCATGGTGTCCACAAATCATATTAGAGAGTGAAAAATATCTGATTTGAAATTAATTTTTTATTATCTCAAATGGGTTTTTTATGGAATTTGATTTCGTTTCCTGGTATGAGAGGTTTGCGCAATTGAAGTTACACTTGTATGGAACATTGCGCCACCACACATCCTATGAGTTTGTCGAATCATTTGCTCACTCCATAGGTCATCAAATTTCAAATGCCTTATATCAATGGAAATATCTCTTCAATACCTCAAATGGGTATTTGACAAAATTATATTTCATGACCTATAGCAAAAGTTATCAACAAAATTGCAGCAAGAGTTCCATTTCAACCAAGATCCGGATCATGAGTCCCTTCGAGGCATTGTATGGACGTAGTTGTAGTACTCCAATCAGTTGGAGTGATCTATTTAACAAGGTATTGATTGGACCGGACATGTTGGCAGACATGGAACAAGAAATGCAGGTTATAAAGAAGAATCTAAAGGCAACACATGAAAGACATAAGATTTATGCAGACAAGCATAGAGTATTTAAGAAGTTTCAGGTTGGGGAGCATGTGTATTTACTCATCAAGCTCAAGAATATATCCTTGAGAATCATATCAAGTGCCAAGTTGGCACCACGGAATTGCAGGCCTTTTGAGATCCTTGACAGGATTGGACTAGTGGCCTATCGACTTGCACTGCCTCCAACAGTGAAAGTCCATGATGTGTTTCATGTTTCATTACTTACAAGGTATATAAAGGATGTTTATGATGTTATTGATTGGTATATATTGCAGGTGGAGAAAGAAGGAGAATTCCAGCCTGAACCTTAGCGCATATTGCAGCAAAAGAAGCTCACTGCTCGGGAACAAAGCCATCGACCAAGTTAAAGTGCAGTGGAACTAATTTGGGCCCAATGAGGCTACATGGGAGATGGTGAATCAGATGTGGGCTATGTATCCTTCATTTTTTTCTGTTTGAGGCAAAGAAATTTTGGTATTATGTTTGGCATATGTTTTGGTGATGTTTTGGTATATGTACATATATATATGGATGTAAATACCGCCATGAGATAAGTTATAAATCTCCAATAAGCAGTATGGATGTTATATGGTCATGTTATCATGTTGTTTTGTTTTGAGCAGGTCATTCATTTTAAATACTGCAATGATATAAGTTATAAAGCTCCATGGGCAGTATGTTTTCTTCTCAACGGTTTTCCCGAGGTGTAGGTGTGGTTTAACACTGAGGACGGTGTTCCCAAAGGGGGAGGGTTCTGTAACAGACCCGGGCTAAAAGTTCATGTAATAAAAGTTAATAAAGAAAAAAATATAAGACCATGGTTAAGGGACACTTATTCCAAGTTGAATGTTGGGCAAAGATATCCTAGTGAGCATCATTGGATGTGTTTAAAGCTAAAGGAAATTAGAAAAGGCAATGAAGAGGAAAAAAGTATTTTTTGCACATTTTTTAATGAAAATAGAGGCCTAATTGATAAAAAGGTTTCTAAGGATGAGTTGGTACCTTTTGTTAGTTTAGTTTTGGAGCCCTCTCATTATTCTCTCTTTCTCACACTCTTGGATACTTAGAGTTTTCTTGGAGCATTTCAACATTGAGACAAGAAAGAGGAAAGCAAGGAAAGGAAGGACAAGGAAAGGAAAGGAAAGGAAGAGCAGGATCTAGCAACTTCAACAGGAATACTTGTAGGTAACATATTGCATGTGTGATTTCCTAGCTAGTTTGGACATGCATGGCTTATGCATGTCGGTATTTGGTTCTCTTGTTGTTGGTGACGTGGTTTTTTCGGGTTTTGACAGTGGTTCTCAACCTTGCCTTTCCTTTTTTAGGATAGCCATGGTGTGATGGGATTTGATATCAGTTTTCAGCTTTGGAATTGTCGGATGGTTTTTGGAATCTGGGGTAGAGGTGGTCTCAAGGAAAATTCCCAAAGGCCTAGGAATCTCTTTACCGGTTTTGGCGGGATACACGGTAAATCCTGAGGGTAGTGTCTCGGTTTAGGGCCTAGTGATCTGGTGTAGATTGTGATAAATATTGAGAGACAAGGGGAGGGAAAATTCCTCAAGGATAGTGATGGATTATGGAGGCATTCCAAGTTCGGTTTGGTTTTGTGATATCAACACCGGTTTTGGTGTGATCACGGTATGTTGAGGGTGGAGTTAGTTTAACCTCTGGATTCCCTTGTTTTTTTTTTGGTTTGGTTTATCCATGAGATCCCATATTCATTCTTGGAATATGGAACGGGGGTGACTAGCTGAAGAGAGTTTTGGCTCAGCCATGTCTATGTTTGGGTGGTACGTGGAAGTCCAGAACATGGCCGGTTATTGCCTATGTTTAATAAAAGCTAAGTTCTCTTGCTTTTGTATTTATTAATGTGTGGCTTTAATGATTGTTATTCTTACTGTTATTTACATGGTTTTATGTTGGTTATATGCATGGTTATTTGACTGGTTCAAGTCATAGTTATTTCATGTATTTACTTATAAATGTTAAAATAATGGACGCAAGACCTAATTGATGTCATATCAGTTCAAGGAAGAGGGTGGTGATCCTTCTTGTCATGTCTCATAAGAGTTTTGGTCATTCATGCTCTGTCTTGGATCCTAGACCCATAGATTACATTAATACCAAGTGTTTAGCAGAATGACAGTTATGGTTGGGGATGGTCAGGCCTAGTCCTAGAGTCAGTTTTGGTTCATTAGCATTGTCATCATGTGTTTGATGGATTCTGGAAGCTACAGGAAGTTTTGGGCAGTGTTCGGGATTCTGGGCTTAAAAAGTGTCATAAATCCTGCGAACGTTGGCACAAGTCCGAGGGAAAAATTCCATGGATGCACGCATGGATATGCTATGGGAGCGTCCAAAGCCTCCCAGACGCACCCTTGCCCATGTCAAGGGAGCGTCTGGGGGTTTTCTTCATTAAAATTCAGTGGGACCCAGGGAAAAGTGAGGTGCATGATTGGGATAACCTTTGGGGGTCCTGTAGCAGGTAAAAGGGGTCCATGTTATGGTTTTCCGCATCGATTTCACTTCCTTAAAGTCACCAAGGAGGTCGATTCTACTCTTAATTTCCCTGATCTCATGTTTACCCTGGTTGGCCTGTTACTTGGGTAGATGTGAGAGGAGGTGTACGTTACACTCGATACTTTCTAGGAATAGTAAGGGACAACATCAAATATTCTTTTTGCATAACCATCGAAGGAGGGATGTCAATATTTATTAGAAGAATAGGAAAAATTGTATAATTTGTAGGTTAGGAAGGGAATGTATTCACTCCATCTATTGCTAAGAAAAGTCTTATACTTCATAGCTAATGTATAAATTTTTTTGGTCATGTATTCTCTATGTGCTTCGTTTCCTTCTATAATTTGTAGGAATATACATGTACTATACACTCCTAATTTTTGCATGCTAGTCCATATATTCAACGAAAGAGTTGCAACAAAATATGCACTATAATCTTGAAATTATGGACAAGTAGTGCAAAATTTTTTGAGTGACATTTTTCTCTTGACATCATCAAAATAGTGATTTGTTTTGCATTTTTGGACATAATTACTTATCTTTTTGTCATCCTTTGTCTAAGATATAATATTTTTGACATGACATTGAAACATCATGTTGAAGTGGAACATTTTATATTGATTATGCAAGTCAAGTCTAGTGCATGTAAGGAGCATGTAATTGAGATTCTACTTTCAAAAGTTAATGAAATTGTCCCTAGCTTGATTTCAATGGAAGGTGCATTAGTATAGTGAAAGATACAAAGCCAAAAGTTTTGATATGATAGGCACGTGTTTGAAATCACGCCAAAGAAGGAATATGAGTGTGTTGGACAAATACAACTTGATGGTGTCATTAAAGGGACTTCCCAAATTCATAATATGACTTTGATAATTATATTGTAGGTATAATGAAGGCTATAACAAATCACAAGGCAAATATACTCAAGGATGATGAGTTTTTGCAAAATTTGTTGTTTATGGATTTGCTTGAATGCCAATATGGGAATAATGTTTGCCAAAATGGAAAAACATAGAAAACATAAGAACACTAATCATGAAGAGGATTTCACTAAAGATATAATGTCTAAGTTTCAAGAAAAAATTGAAGACATACAATAAAATGGATGATTAGATATATTACAAAAGTAAAATTTTGAGGAAAGCAATGGCAAAACACTTAGACATTGTCATAATTAATTGTGTAGTTAAAGAAAATGAAGACAATGTACACAATGTTGAAGATATATAAGAACAAAAAGGTTTATGTGAATATTTGAAAGATATAGTAGGGTGGACACAAAAATAGAGGTTGAACATTTTAGATTCATATAATTGTAGTACAAGAATTATCTGCAAGCATATAGTAGAACTGATGGAGATATTTAAGAAGTAGTGGCTAAACAAAACATAACAATCTTGTTGAATGAACTCATAAGTAGAGGTGCAATACGTAAACCATGTGAGGAAGTGGAAGAGCGACTTAACTAAAATTAAATGATAAGTAAATTGGATGTTGAGTTGGTAGGTAACTACATAGTTAGGAAGTTTGAAGACAAGCATCATGAAGGTAAGATTTTTGTTCATGGTTGTGAAATTTATGAAATTCTTGAAGTATGGATTGAGTTTTAAAGGAAGTTCGAAGAGGTATCCCTACTCAATGAGATAGTATACACAAAAAAAATTCCTTTTGGACATGAACATTTGAAGGAAGAAATCATTGAGACGCTAATATGGATTGTGAAGGTCAACTTGATTGGACTAATTTAATATGAATGAGAGATGTATGTGGTGTTGAGGTAGTTCATCGTAGCGAGTGTCATTGAGTTTGAATGTTATGAACCCATGAAGAACAATGACCAAGTGTTGCACGAATACGAAAACCTAGTGATTAGTGTAAAAGAGTTGAAGAAAGTTATGGAAGCACTAATGATGTTGGTCATGAAGTTGTGATTGAAGGATGAAAATAGTAGACAAGTAAATAATGAGCTATATTGAGTGTGGAAAAAGAGTAAGAAGAAAGAAAAGGGAAATTTATTATATTCCTTTTGGTACAATGCTTAATTTTTGCTTACCAAGGTTCTCTAATGCAAGAACATTCTTAGTTTTTAGCAATCATCATCACATAAAAGATTTGTTTTACTTTTTGTTTAAAGGTTTGAGTTAATTTGGTTGGCAAGTCAAGGTAAGGAGGTCAGTGGTTAATTTGATCTAGAAGATTAATGTCATGACTACTAAAGTCTACAATCCAAGACAAGTTTATCATGTCCCCCTTTTTTTTCCCTCTATAGTACAACTATAATGGATTTCCAAGGCACAAGATGCCCAGGTCATAGGATTAGGTTTATGTCATCAAGGGTTCCGGGGGAGTTTTGAGGAGTTTTTATGGGGTCCGATGGCATTTTCTTGGCATATACTATCATCCGCGTAACTTTCATTTCATTCTGTTGCATTCTGAAAACTTTAGAAAACAGGGTTATTATTGGACCTGACTTAATTAATTTCGCTTGAGGTGGCTTTCCGGGAGAAATATTAGATGAAATACCTCAATTTAATAGCTCGTTGGAACCGAATTGAGAAGATCTATAGGATGGGATGTTGATAAGTGAATTTCAGTGGTCAGGGAGAGTATGATGGGATATTTACAATTTTCCTTGATTAAAAATGAATTTAATTAAGAGAAATTAATTAATGGACGGGAAAAGGCCAAAAGTGACTTAAGTGAAATAAAATGAAATTAAAAGGCCACTTAAGATAAAGTGAATGGAAGAGCTTTTAGAATAATAATAGAATAATAAAATGAGATGCTTCTAGAGGCTTTGGAATCTATCTGTGGAAATCTATAAAAGAGGAGGAGGAAACCATTCAGAGACATCTTGGAGTTGAGTTTTCTTCTGTTGTGGAGAGGTTTGGAGAAAAAGGGGTTCCCAACTTCAGCAGTAGCCCCAAGACGGAAACACTCGGGTGATTCAGTGAGAGTGGGCGAGCACACAACTCTTCCCTTGGTGAATTCATCCAAAATTCATAGGTTGCAACTATTGTTTTTAGTTGAGATTTTGTTGGCCTGATTCAGTGTTGTAGCAGATATCTTTCGAGGCGATTACCTTAGCCATTTCCAGTTTTTGTACAAACATTTTCTATATTAATAAAATAAGGTTGTGATATTTGAGATGTTTATATTGTCTATTATTCAGTTGCAGATTCTATTTACCGTTTTTGCAGTAAATTTTGTGGTTTAATTTGTGCAAATTGTTTATGGAGGTGACGACTAAAATTTTGTAACCAATTTGCTGCTAAATTTATATTTGAGACATTACAGTGGTATTAGAGCATGATTTTGGCCAGTTGTGGGTTAAAATCAAAGTTGTTGTATTGTCTGTGAAGAATAAGGGAGCTAAGCTTGTGGGTTAAATATTTTAATCTATTTGTCGAAGGATAATTGTTGCAGGAGTATAAAAAAAAATTGTTGAACTAGATTTATTGCAAGCTTGAACTGATTTTGCTAGGCTGAATTCATTTTGTTGGGTCTAATATATTTTGTTGGATCGAATTTATCTTTCTGCGCCAAAATTATTTTTTTAGACCGAGAGTATTTTGCTAGGCCAAAATTATTCTACTTTGGGGAATTTCTCCTGATGGGCCAAAATTATTTGTTGGGCTAAGTTTATTTTCTAGAGATTAATTTATTCGGCTGAGCTTAGTTCATTTGCAAGAGCTAGATTTATCAATTGGGGCTAAGTTTATTTGTTAGGTCCAATTTATTAACTGTAGCCCAGTTTTTTTTGCAGGATATTTCTCTCATTTGAGCTGGTGATTTTGCAGTGAATTTGCAGGACTGTAGAGTTGGAACATTGTAGTATGAATTTATCTTATTTGGAGCAGTTTGCAG
Organism: Pinus albicaulis; assembly: GCA_034641835.2. Classification (NCBI taxonomy): domain Eukaryota; kingdom Viridiplantae; phylum Streptophyta; class Pinopsida; order Pinales; family Pinaceae; genus Pinus; species Pinus albicaulis. The sequence continues at coordinate 112,892,037 of CM076584.1, read as the reverse complement.
AGTTGGGAAGCCTCATAAACTCACACTAAATTGGGGATTTTCTAGATCAGCTAAAATTTGCCCAATATTTTTCTAGGTTTTGTGAGAGGAGTCCATGGTTAAAATTTCAGATTTTTTTGGGCAATATTCAAGCTCGAAATAAAATTCCTTCAACAATGTGTTTTATTAGTGAACTGAGTAATTCACATCACTTGGTGAGCTTGATCTTGGCTTGGAGTTAAGCCAAACCGTTTCTGGGTGTTTATGGGTTTTGTGTGAAGAGCTCCAGGTTAAATTTTTAGAATTTTTTTGAGCAGTTTTGAGGGTACAAACTCGAGTTCTTCTTCAACAGTAGCTGTAGTATTTTCTGGGCAGTGCATGCTACTTGTTTAAGTCATTTTCAACACTTGGGTCTACTTCATTTCACCTAGGTTTTGTATGCATGCAGTGTGGCATCAAATTCATTTGAGCATTATAATTCCCTTAAGTATTTGCCTCTCATGCTTATTTATGTTGCAAGTGTTTCCACTTTATTTGCAAAGTGTTTGACGAAAGTTGTTAAAATTTATCAAGGAAAGTTTCCAATATTTGCTGAATTAATGAGAGAGTATGGTGAGTCTACATGAGGTGTTCATATTATATTTGGACCTCTATGTAATTTTTGAGTGTGACTTGTGAGGGATGAGTATGTCTTTATGTGAGAGGTCTATGTATTGAGTCAACTTGTCACTACTATCTACTTCTTGATGTATTTGTCATTATTCAACTAAAACATGGATCAAAATTCATAAATACGCTCTATAAACTAGCAACAACAATCAATAGAACCTTGTCCAAGGGAATACTTACTTTGCTACGACAAGAGCAACCACAAGAAGAGCATGAGTTCGAATATAAAATCTATTCATTTGGGACAGATTTGAGATTTATGGGGTGCAATAAAATCCATTCTCAAATAAGAAGAACTTGCTTCACTCCTTTCCAAGGTGCACTAGTCAGATGGGAAGAGCTTAATTTGGGCTCTAAAACCAACCATGCTTGCCTTAGTGCAACACAAGTATTTGGAGAACTCTTGTGTAGGGGTCAAACTTCCAGTTGCTTCTTGTCCCAGTAGTATCATGATGCTGACCGCACCTATACCTCCTTACAATGATGACATAATGAGGAGAGTCTTCATATTGATAGTGGAGATTATTCAGGATTTGGATAACAGTGAGGGATCTACCTTTGGGAAAAGACTAGAGATTCTAGAAGTCATGGTCTTGGTTAGATATTATGACCTCATGTTTGAGCCAGAGTGTGACGACTTGATCTTGCAGATGTTCCAATGCTTCTTCAACATTAGGAAATATCATCTTGGCATGGTCATAACACACATGCAATCCATTTTGTCCTCATGTATGAGAGGCTATGATACCGTCTGCAGGAGCTTGCAGTCTAGATTAATGGCCATTTGGAGGAGAGAACAATTGGTCTCACTTGCTGCTTATGAACTAGCCGAAAGGTTGGTTAAGAAGAACATTGATCTATTCAAGAGACGATTAACCCATGAGGAGTTGTGTAGGATTGGTGGTGACCAACCATGCAACAAGAATGAGCTGAGGAGGAAGGGTATTTGATTCATTTGCAAGGAACCTTGAGGACCTAACCACTCATGATTGAGTGATACTAAGGAGATGACAGGGGTAGAGCAGGAGGAGATTCCTTCCAACTTTCAAGATGAGGATTCTTCTTTGGAAGAGTCCATGGGATCATACAAGGATGCTTATGGGGAACATGTGTAATCATGTGGAGATGTTGACAACATGCCATATTTATATTCCAGTGTGTATGATGAGCAATTAGTAGATCCTATTAGAGACATTCAGGGTGATGAGTCACCAATGATGATTCATCATGGAGAGCACATAGAGGAGCATAATTCAACTGAGGATGTTATAAAAAATACACGATGAGCCTTTTGTGGAGAGTCAGTTGGAGTTTCATGTTGAGCCCATGATAGAGGATGATAAGCAACCATCTTTTGGACCAACCATTGATGAGAAGCAGACAGATGCACGAGCAACCAACATTATTATTGCACTTTCAATTAGTAGCCATCGGTAGAAGATTGAGCATTTCAAGACAGATCTTATGGCGTTGAAACAAAATATCTAGATAGTCCGAGGCACCATATTGCAACAGAACAATAAAATTGAGGAGCTTATAAGGGTGTGTCCCGAGTCATCTGACAAGATGTCTAATGTTGAGGGGCGAATGAGGGTCCTAGCGAGGCAACAAGAGGAATACACTTGGGAGTTTTAGAGCAGCTCTCTCGAGTAGTACTTAGATAGGGCATACAACACAACTTGGCCACTTGTACCCATTGTAGGAAAGAGGCAGGGTTTTTTCAGTGAATATTTTTGATTGATTAGACAAAGCAACATGAGTTGAGCATGTAACAACATCAACATAGCAAACTTGTTCCTTACACTGGTGTCCATGCCTTAGATTGGCGGGAGATCATGAGTTAGTATCCTATTGATGGAGTCTCATTCTTAGTGAGGGGCATAGTTCAACATAAGCCCTTAGGTGAGAGGATTACTGCATGTTTCAGTGGGAAGTGGGATGTGGATTGAAAATTCATTAGTATTCCAGTAGCAGTAGCCCAACATCGGCAGAGTGGGGTTAACCTCAACCTATGTGAGAGGTTGGATTGGAAAGAGGTGATGAGTTGGTGTTCTACTGGTGAAGCAGCATCTAAGGTCAAAGATAGAGAATAACTCGAGCCATGGAGGATGGACAAGGATGATTGGTTATGGTTTTTTTTGGATCCAGGTGGATCCATGGATGGCAGATTGAGTCAATGGTTTGTTTGGGATTCGGGTATTAAGAGATCCATTCGTGTTTGGATTGCATGGAGGCACGATGTGGTCCAGTGGTTCATATGGGATCCTGGTATTAGTCTGCAGATGCCTCTACAAAGGACATGTATGGATTTCTTGAGGGAAATAAATCTTGGGGTGGTAGGATTTGTCATGTCCCAATTTTTATTTTTTTCTATAGTACAACCACGTGGATTTCTAAGGCACAAGATGGCGAGGTCATGGGAGCAAGTTTATGTCATCAAGGGTTCCAGGGGAGTTTTAAGGAGTTTTTATGGGGTCTAATGGCATTCACTTGGAATATTCTATCATACGCACAATTTTTCTTTCATTCTATTGCATTCCAACAACTTTCAGAAAATGAGGTTATTATTGGGCCTGACTTAATTAATTTTGCTTGAGGTGGCTTTCCGGGAGAAATATTAGATGTAATACCTTAGTGTAATAGCTCATTGGAATCAGAATGAGAAGATCTATAGGATGGGATGCTGAGAAGTGAATTTCAGTGTTTGGGGAGAGTATGGTGGGATACTTACCATTTTCCTTGATTAAAAATGGCTTTAATTAGTCATTTAATTAAGGGAAAATAATTAATTGGAGGGAAAAGGCCAAAAGTGAATTAAGTGGAAAAAAAATGAAATTAGAAGATCACTTAAGACAAATTCAATGGAGGAGCTTCTAGAATAATAATAATTTTTTTAAAATGAGATGCTTCTATAGGTTTGGGGATCTATCTATGGAGATCCATAAAAGAGGAGGAGGAAACCATTTCGAGACATATTGTAGTTGAGTTTTCTTTCTTGTGGAGAGGTTTGGAGAACTGGGAGTTCCCAACTTTAGCAGTAGCCCCAAGACGGAAACCCTCGGGTGATTCAATGAGAGTTGGCGAGCACCCAACTCTTCCCTAGGTGAATTCATCTAGAATTCATAGGTTGCAACTATTTTTTTTAGTTCATATTTTGTTGGCTTGATTTAGTGTTGTAGCAGATATATTTTGAGGCCATTACCTCAGCCATTTCCAATTTTTGTACCAACATTTTCCATATTAATAAAATAAGGCTGAGAGATTCTGCATGTTTATATTGTCTATTATTCAGTTGTAGATTATATTTCTCATTTTTACCGTAAACATTGTGGTTTAATTTGTGCAAATTGTTTATGGAGCTGACAACTAAATTTTTTGAAGCAATTTGTTGCTAAATTTATATTCGAGACATTACAAAGTTAGTATGTTGTAGAATCATGCTAGGAGTTAGAAGCAACCAAGAACTCTCATTATAAAAGTGAGATGTGGGCTCTAGAACTTGTGTTATAGATTAGGTGAAACTATTTATTTTCTCAATGCAAAAGGCTCGAGATAATGTTGCAGAACCAATATTAAGGAAAAACAACAATCAAGACGAAAATTTCCATGTGCCACATAAGGGAATCCGAAGGGTAATTGATGTAAAAGGGGAATTGGCGAGGAAGGGAAATTGACCTTCAAACCAGAGAATGAAAGGACATGAAAACAAATTATAAATAGTTTTGATCTATAAGGAATGGGGGTTTGACTTCTTAGCTTTGCAGAGATGGAGGTTGTGCGATCTGTGTCCAACTTGACAAAAAGGAGTTAGAGAGAAACTTGCAACCAAATAATTCATAGGTTTCATTATACATGTTTAAAAGAGACTAAGGTCTCGAAGATGAACAAGCCAATTTTGGCCCTACATATTTTTTTTTGGTCTGTTAAAGTCAGATTTATATTGTCAGTTCAAAATTTACATCACAAAACAACGTTTATGTGGTACAACTGAGCAACTCGAGTTTCAAAAAGAACCATACTTGTCTCGAGTGCAAGCCAAGGAAAATGGTGCCACTGGTTATTTCTAGCACAAAACTATTCAAAAACAAGCAAATACAAAGCTTCATGGAGGAGGATTTTGAGGGGCGGCTAGTGGCCTTGCAAAGAAAACTGCACAGTTGTGCACACTCAGAGGTGGTTGTGGGAACGCAACAGCTGACGGCGTAGACGCTTCAGAGCATCTAGAGTTTCATTTTGCATATGTTGGATGTCATTAATGTAAGCAATCAACTCATTACGTTCTTCATACCTCTGTTCCCGCGTTTTGTCCAGATTGAGCTGAATCTGTTGCAATTGGACTGAAATCGCATCCAGGGTGACCGAAGCGTCGACTTTTTCCAGGCGACCTGAATGGAGAGACCTCCATGGCAGCCACCGAGTGTTGACTCTCGATGGACTCTGAATCCGAGCTCAGGTCCCTGTTTGGCCTTCTCTCTTCCATTTTGTGCCTAAGACTGCCTCTGCGTGCCTGACCACGTTGTCGTGGCACCAACTTGCCCTTCTCATGCCCTACTTCTTCCCGGCTAGAATTTTGGTCACCCGTGCGAAGTGTTGCCCTCTGAATTGGAGTGCTATGGCTCAGACGAGTTCTCCTCGTCCAACCACCAACACCCTCCAGCGTGAAAGAGAATACCACCGTCCCAAGAATCAAGTCCCCACTTCTTCCAATGGCAGAGAGGAACCTCCACCTGTGCATGCACCAGATCGACGTTGAACCAGAATGGCCTCTGAGCCCACACCAACACCGCTCCTTGGTCTCCTCCACTACCACCACAGACCACTTCCTTGTTGCGAATCGAGAATTCCATAGTAGGCATGCCTAATTGGGCTCCTTCCTCACCGCCAGCCCAACCGCAGTCACCTCCATTGCAAAACTCTATTCCTCGAACACCAGACTACTAGGATCCCACTGGAATTTGCGTCACCATCCTCAGCTCGCTGCCTCCCTCTCCTGCCAACATGCACCTTGCGTTCGAGGCTCAAGCCGTAGCTTGAGTGCCAACACCGCTGCACAGGGTGAGACCTCCCAATAAACTTTCACCATCGCCCATAATTGCATTATGCAATTTTCCTTGTCCGAATGCCTGATAAGCTTTCTACTCTCGCCGCGCCTCTGCTCTTCCCAAGATGCCATAACTACCTTCGTGCGAGGGTGATTAATTCTACTCGATGGCGCATGGCAACATGCCTGTCCTGCCATCACATACCACCACCACTTGGCTCCTTGATGAGACACCCTCATCGGGGATTGACCCTACATTTGAATAAAAATTAGATATTTGTTTAATATCCTCTCTTGTGTTATGTTTTTCTACAAGCTTGTAGACCTTTCCCTACCATTTGTTCTAAAGTTTTGATCAATCATGTGTGCAAATGTAGCTTTTTTAGTTATAGCACTTTGAGATAGCAAGCTTGGTTCTATAATCATCGTTGTTTAGTGCTACATTACATAGCTCTGCATATATAATGTAGCTTTGCACATATATATATATATGCAACATCTATATAATTGTAGGTCTACATCTTCAACATGTCCAACATATCACCCTAATTGGGGCGGGGAATTGAACTGATGACTTCACATCAAGGAGTGCCTTAACAAAGCACCCGATCACCATCTATCCAAGACCCCATGGACAATTACTTTAGGAAATATTAAATTGAAATCGACATTACAATTAAATACAAACAATTCAACATTAATACAACATGCTACCAAATCTTCATATAAAGTAAAATACATCAACCTAAGAGGAAAATGTTGATTTAATAAATAATCGAATTAGTCATATCATTAAATAATATCACACTTTGTAAAGGGAAATTGATAGTTCAAAGAGGGATGAATTTGTCATTGAGATTATCACATGATGAGGATGATTCAAACTTAAAATTGTCATTTTAAAATCAATTATTATAAATAAAGACAACATTTACAATCCCACATGATATATGAGAGGATTTTTAATTTCAATTCATATCCTAAAATCCAAACAAAGTTTTTACTTTTATAATTTATTTATTTATACTAAAAATCATGTAATGTTTATTTTATTTAGACCTTATTAATTTTTATATATTGTAGGTTTCTAATTTGAATAAACCTCAATGATTAAGAACATTCCTAGATAAACCACATTAGATGATTGGAAACGTGAACCAAATCCTAATAATATAATTAATCCAAAAACATTTATCTAAAATATTTAAATTATTAATTTTTATAAAAATAACAAAATACCACTCAAAAAATGACTATATATGTCACCATCACCAAAGTTAGCACTCAAAACTCTTCAATGTGTACACCACACACTCTATAATATTGTATGACTAAAAATTCTAATTTTTTTAAAACATAAATTACAATTTAATATTAAAATTATAAATATTAAAATTATTAATTTCAATAAAAATAACCATATACCACTCAACACTCTTAATAGTCACCATCACCAAAGTTAGCACTCAATACTCTTCCATGTGTACACTACACAGTGTGTATTGTGTGACCAGAAGTTCCAATTTCAAGCATAAATTACAATTTAATATTAGAATTATAAATATTTAAATTAATATTTTTAATGTCTATAAAAATAACCATATACCACTCAAAACATGATTCTGTATGGTCACCATCACCAAAGTTAGCACTCAAGGCTCTTCAATGTGTACACCACACACTGTATTGTGTGATCAGAAGTTCCAATTTCAGGCATAAATTAATATATTCTCAGCTAGGTGAAGTCCTTATAGTGGGGGATTTCAATGCTAGAACTGCAAGTGAACAAGCTAGCATTCTTTGTTGTAAAGAAGACAGTGACCCTATCTGGCTTACAGAAGAGAGTAATCATCAGTGGAAACGAATTTCAGAGGATAAAGGCTGCAATATCTTTGGAGAACAACTGCTTATGCTATGTGGGGCTTTCGATTTAGTCATTTGTAATGGGTTGACTAAATGGGAAAAGTCCGGTAATTTCACTTGCAATACTTACAATGGAGCAAGTATAGTAGATTATGTAATTTGCTCGCATAGTTTGTGTGAAAAAATGGAGGAAGTGTTGATTGGAGATCAAATTTGGGACTTAAAATCAGATCACAAGCCAGTCTATTTAAGTTTCTCTTGGACCGGAAAAAAGCAATTGGGGTCGAAAAATCAATGTGTTCAACAAAATCCCCCAAAGGGCAGAATTCTATTGAATCCAGAGAATTGTAATACCTTCAAAATAATGCTAGAGAGGCTCTTCAAGAAGGAGGAAATCCCATCTCAGGGCCTTCATAGTCACAGATTAACACATTTAATTCAAAGCGCACTTGCTGAGTGCAAAAGAGCAAAAATTAAGAAGTCCGAAAAAAATTGCTTTCCGGTTAATGCTTGGTTTGACGAGGAATGCAAAAAGGCAAGGAGAAGGTGGAAGGAATCAGACACGGATAACATAAAGATCAAAGCTTACAAGCAGTTAGTAAAAAAGAAAAAAGCCGATTTTATGGTTTCAAGGAGAGAAGAACTAATCTTCCTCGGGAAAAATAACCCCAAATTATTTTGGAAGGAGCTCCAATCGAAAAAGGTGCAAACTGAAAACAACATTACAGCTTCTAAATGGTTTGACTATGCAAGACAACTTTATGAGCAGGATCCCAAGGTTGACCCTCCTCCCTTGGTCAACACAGACACAAAACTCTTCACGGTGCAAGAGGTAGAGATGGGTATCAAGAAGTTGGGCGCTGGAAAAACAAAAGACTTAGATGAACTCCAAGCAGAGTATCTAAAGTGGGGCTTAAAATTTCTTTCACCTCACATCACAAAAATTTTCAACAACATCTTACAGCAGGGGTTCCCCACAGATTGGACAACTAGTATGGCAATACCTCTTTTCAAGAGTGGTGACGTCAATAATCCTTCCAATTATATAACCATAATGATAAACCCCTTGTTTGCAAAGTTATTTGGAAGCATGTTGGAAAAGAAAATTAGCAAGTGGGCAGAAGAAAGAAATAAACGTGCTAAAGGGCAAGCAGGTTTTAGACCTAAGCATTCCACAGTTGATCATTGTATAACTTTAAGGCACATCATTGAAAAAGGTTGGGAAAATAAGGAAGAAGTTTTTTGTTGCTTTGTTGATTTCAGAAAAGCCTTTGACACGGTTCCTAGGGATAAGCTTTGGGGCAGAATGGAGGAACTCGGGGTTCCCAAGCATTTGAGAGGAGCTGTGCATAGGTTGTATGAAGAGGTGAAAGTCAAAATCAGAACTTCAGCTGGCATTTCTGAAAGTTTTAGAAGCGATATCGGGGTCAAGCAAGGTTGCCCATTGTCTCCTACCCTTTTTGGGTTATATATTGACAAGCTTGGAGAGTGGCTAAATTCGCAAGGGGGTGACGGTATCCATTTGGGCAAGTTCGTTATCAGGCTTCTTTTGTACGCAGATGACCTTATATTGATTGCTAATTCGGCTCTTGGTTTGCAAGAGCATTTACATTCCCTTGAGCATTTTTGTAAAAGGGTTGGGATGCAAGTCAATATTAGCAAAACGAAAGTAGTGGTTTTCTCTAACAAAAAGAAAGCATAACCAACATAAGTTCTATTTTGGAGGCAGCAGTTTGGAAGAAGTTGCAGATTACAAATACCTCGAAATTGACTTCAACAGAAATTTAAGTTGGGATGGTTGTAGAAAGAAAATAACTTTAGGGGGTTGGAAAGCATTTTATGCTCTTCAAAACAGGTGTAGAGAGGCAGAGCTGTGGGACTGGAAAACCACCCTAACTCTTTTTGGGCTTCTAGTGATTCCAGTGATTCTTTACGGTTGTGAACTATGGGCTAGCAGCACAACCAAGATGCAGTGGAAACAAATTGAGAAAAATTCAAAAGGGCAAGCCTAATTTTCAAACTCCATTTATTTGTTTAACGATATTTGTCGGCAATTACATTAAACTCAAAAATATAGTGCCTATGACCCTCACTCGATCCTAGATCTCAAAAATATAGTGCCTATCACCCTCGATCGATCCTAAATCTTATCGGTAACAAATGATAAAATGAGATGTTTGAATTGATAAATAAAAACTCAGCTGTCGGCTCTACGAAAGGAGTCGAACCGGGGAGAGTGCAACTTTGCGAACTCTCTCCATTCTCAATACACTTCAAGCATTATATAACATACAAGGTTTTAGGGAAGTTAGAATCATATCCTAAGAAATAGAAACTAATTCCTATCCTAAGGTCTCGTGAACCAACTCACACTAATATAGGATTCTCCATTATCTCAACACTCCCCCCTTAATGGAGAAGGGGTTCAAAAATATGCCTAACATCTCCCTAAACATTTAAAACTTAATTTTTCCAAGAAGTTAGTGAAAATGTCGGCAACATTATCACACATTTTACAATATACAAGATGGATTTCTTTTGATTTAAGCTGTCTCCTTGACAAAGCGAAATTGTGTATAAATGTGTTTAGTGTTCTTTTGAAACACCGAGATTACTAGCAAGTTTGATTGAACTCTAGTTGTCGCATATGATAGTTGTTGCATCTTTCTATTCTTCCCCAGACATCTTAGAGAAGTATCGCAACTAAAGCGCCTCACATGTTCTTGCACACATAGCTTGATACTCTGCTTCTCTCGAAGACAAAGGAAAGCGTAGTTATGTTTCTTATTGCTACATGTAATCACCACTGGATCCAATGTTGAATGCATAGCCTATTATTGATCTTTGGTCATCTACATTTCCCGGCCAAGTCGGAATCTGTGAATCTGTCGATCTAACATCGGAAGAATCGGTATAAATAATACCATAATCTATAGTTCCTTATAGATACCTTAAAACACCTTTCGTTTGCATTCCAATGACTCTCAAGTGGTTTGGACATGTATTGACTTAACACCCTCATTGCATAAGCCAAATCTGGTCTAGTAGTGGTTAGGTCGATTAAACTCCCAACCAATTAATTATAAAGTGTCACATTTGCCTCTTTAGAGCCATCCTCACTACGAAGTTTAATGTTATGTTGTAGTGGTACTTGTTGCAACCTTGCAGCGATCCATCACGAATCTTTTCGGTAGACCTCTAACATACTTACCCTAGGATTTGAAAAGTTTGTCATCGAATCTCTCTAGATCTCGAGACCCAAATAATATCTTAATTCACAAGGTCTTTCATTTCCAACACTTGTGTGAAATTTTTCACGCTTGATTTTGTTGATTAGATCAACAACATCACTTTTAATAATTAGATCATCTACATACAAAGAAATCAACACTATGTGCCCCTTTTCATATTTCATAGTATCTGATTAGGGTCATTTTTACTTCGTTGTAAGCGTATGCGAGAAAAAATGAATCAATCTTTTCATACCATGACCTAGGTACTTGTTTCGAGTCCATATAGAGCTTTTTTTAATCTACGAGACTAAATGTTCTTTCCCTTTACTGGAAAAACCCCTCGAGGTTTTTCTAAGTAAACCTCCTCTTTTAATTCCCCATTTAAAAATGCGATTTTACATCTAGTTGGTGAATCATCCAATGTTTCTTAGTAGTTAAAGTAATCATCATTTTGATAGTATTTAGTTTAGCTACGGGGGCGAAGGTTTCTTCATTGTCAATGCCTTCTTTTCGTGAATACCCCTTTTCTACCAATCTAGCTTTTAATTTTTTCTATGGTTCCATCTACATTAATCTTGGGTTTATACAACCATTTACAACCTATGGTTTGTTTCCCTTGGGGAAGTTCAACCGGCTCCCAAGTATTGTTTTTGAGAATAGATTCATATTCTGTTCCATAGTTGTTTTCCATTCACTACATTGATTTGCTTCTACTATAACTAGAAGGTTCCAACAACATTCATCATACTATTTATAAAGGCATTCTCCCTATATGTAACGGGCAATTGAATCGCCTACACGATCTCTTGAGCATTGGTGTAGCTTCCAACCCTTTACGAATTTCCTTTAACAGACTCGACTTGGCTTGCTGTATATAGAGTCTACCTACGCCTTTTACGTTGATCATGGTTGTTACTTTGTTTCTTCACTCCTTTCCATGAGAACAAAATATTCCATTCCTCATTACGCTTATCAGATTCATCATGAACTGCTCATGGAACATGACATTTCTCTTGACAAAAATATTGTGAGTAGAGGGATTAAATAATCTATAAGCTTCAAATTGTGAACAATACCCTACAAAGATACATCGATGGCTTTTGAATCTAGTTTTCTTCGTCTTCCTTTGGAATGTGGGCAAATGCTTTAGACCCAAATACTCTTAAATGTTTTACTGCGAGCTTGAATCCATATAATGCTTCAAAAAGAGTTTTAAACTTGAGACTTCTTGTAGGACTCCTATTTTTTAAATAAACTACAATATTCAATGCTTCGACCCAAAAACCATTTGAAACATCCTTACCTTTCAACATGCTCCTAGCACACTCCACCAATGTTACTGTTCTTTCTTTCGGCTACTTCTTGTTTCTTTGAGAGTATAGAACCTTGTGAATTCTTTCGTAATATCCCATGGTCTTTACAATACTTGGTAAGTTCCTCCTTCTGTATTCTCCCCCTTGATCGAAGTGGAGAATTTTTTATGTGCTTCCTTGTTTGCTTTTCAATCATATATACGAGCTGCTTAAAGTATTCAAATGTGTGACATTTATTACTCATAAAATACACTCAAGAAAACTTTGTGCGGTCGTCGACAAACGGTAGAAAATACGGTGCACCTCCTAATGACTTTGTTTGCATGGGTCCATAAAGGTCGGTGTGCACTAATTCAAGTATGTCTCTCTTTTTCCTTTCTACTCGAACAAGGAATTATTCTCTATGCATCTTTCCTAACGCACAAGCATCACAATCATTATGCACTTGTTTTAATATAGGAATATCTCTTACCATTTCCTTTTTTGAAGTAGCAACAAATCGTTGTAGTTGATATGATCAAGTCTCGAGTGCCATAGCTCATTTACGTAGTCAAACTCAATGCGCCAAGCTCGGAGTGGTGTTTTTTTCACATGCAATTTGTCTTGACCTCTATTCGAATTCTGAAGCAATATTCTTGATGCAATCCACGGATCTTTAATATAACGAATTAGATTTAAAAATTCTACCTTGAGATTACGATATGTAATCATGGATACAAAAATCGAGATTATTTGTCACTCCGGTACATACATTACATTATGAATATATACGATCACTACCATTAGGTAAAATAACAAAAAATTTCCCGCACCCTTTGATCTGATGACTTCTATCATCACCAAGGTAGATTTGTGTTCAAGTTGTTGATTTCTTTAAAATCTTCGAACCATTGATACTGTTCCCCGTCATATGTGTGGATGTCTTTGTCGAATCTACATACCGGATATCTGCATTGACATTCTCATCAAAGTCTGCCATGAACAATTTGAAGTCCTGAACATGGTCATCATTTGCGAAATGACCTACATGTCTTTTATGCCTTTGTTTTTCTTCATGAAATTTCTTCTTCTCGCACTCTTTAGCCATATGATGCAGTTTTACGCAATAAAAACGTCTAATTATAGAGTTGTTTTTATTCGGATACATACCTTGAGTTTGATTCGGTATTTTTACTAGGGTTTTCCTCTTTGTTTCTTTGTGATAGATTTCCTTTTCCTTTGAAGAATTTCTTCTTTGCCATTAGCACAAGATACGCACTACGAGGTTTCAAAGTTAATCTTCTTTCTTCTTCTTGCATTAATATTTACGTCAGTTCTTCAAACTTTGGGATTTTCTCTCTCGCACTTATTCCAATGATAAACATTTGGTAATCATCGGTGATACCATTCATGGTAATCAGTAACCAAATCTGCATACGGAACTATCTCAGCGATAGTCGCCAATTTTTTCTTGCAGATCCTTGATCCACGATATGAAAGAAGCAATTGTTTCATTCTCCTCCATCTTTATGGATAGAAACTTGATTTTCAAACCGAAGATGATTTGTATTCTTGATCTCGTACAAATCCTTCAATATTGTCCGGATTTTTTTCTTTCGATTTTCATTCTTCGAGTATGCGGTATGATGCGATCTTTCACATCGACATCTTCAACAACGCCTTTGCTTTACCTTCTCTCTTCTCCCAATCTGGGATCGATGCTTGCTCCCCATCTCGGCTTCGGTTCATCCCCATTGCAATCGTCCAAACACTTTACGCTTTTCGCACGATGTCTAGCATCTTGAATTTCCAATTTGAGTAATTGGAGCCATCAAGTTTGTTACTCTCATTCAAGTATGCCTCGATTATTTGATTATTCATCTTGACGATTAAAAAAAATTGACGGGGAAAAAAAACTGATCGATCTGCAGATCTTTATCAAAGGCAATGTTACGATACGGATGTACACGATCGCGAGTCGATTCAACATGTTTTTTTTCATGTTGTGTGACAAGCTTTCAAATCCTCACTCTCGACAAGATCCGCTGATTTCCTCCTTCATCGGCGAATTTTCACCAAATCCCTTCATTGGCAACTTTTTCACTAGGATTTCCTCCTTCATCGATGGTGTCCAACGCTCGGAATCTATCTTAGATCTCTTCGACATAAAATTTACTTTTCTTCTTAAGCGGATCAATAATCATCACTTTTTAAAAAAAACTTTTCAAAAAACACTTTTTAAGAACTTTATTAAAAAACTCCACTCATGAAAAGCATCATTAAAAAACTCCACTCACAAAAACGAACCATTAAAAATTCCATTTTGAAAGAATTAATTCATGTGATTTTTTAAAACAAATACATGTATGAGAGTGTATGAGAAAAAGCCTTTGAAAAAATACCAAAATGTTTCACGTATGGGACAAATCACTCTTTAATTCAAATCCCTTTTTGAAAGAAAAGTTTTACGTAAGGGAAGGCTCGTTGGAGTAATCACGAAACCTCTACATGGTATCGAGCACCGGACCCGAGTTCGATTCCCCATTTGCGTTTGAGGGGGGTGTTGGAGTAATCACAGCACCTCTATGGAATCCATAATTTCCACCACAGGGATCTTAGTTACCGGTTTGGAAGTTTACCAACACTTGCGAGTTTTGGTGTAACGCCAAACCTCTACATGGTATCGAGCCTGGACCCGGAGTTCTATTCCCAGAGCTATGTTTGAGGGGTGTATTGATTCCCCTGAGTTGCGCTTTGAGAGGGGGGTGTTGGGGTAAACATCACACCTCTATGAAATCCATAATTTCCACCACAGGGATCCTAGTTACTCGGGTTGGAGGTTTATCAACACTTGCGAGTTTTGGTTCAACGATAAACCTCTACAAAAACCCTCTTAAATCATAGTAGTCGTATAAAGTTTTAAAAAGCGAAACTTTCAAAGCTTTTTAAAACTTGAATACGCTCACTAATGCGACCCAATGTGAAACATGGCGGCGTGTCTAATGCAACCTTTGTTCAATTCTCCCACGTTAGTGCGTTATCCGGTCGCATGCATGAAAACGTCGATAAGTGCTTGATGATTAACATGACTTTATGTAGTGAGGACCCACGTTATAAAGCTTTGTATTTCACTACGAGATGCGTTATAGCGGAAATGAGCTAGAAAAAAAATTCCCACTCAACGAGGCTTCTCCTACTGTGCTGGATACTCGCATGAATCACGGTGCCTCGGCTATGAATCGTCCCTCGCAGCTCTAATACCATGATAAAATGAGATGTTTGAATTGATAAATAAAACTCAGCTGGTCGACTCTACAAAAGAGAGTTTGAACCGAGGACTACAGTAAAAACTCTCTCCATTTTCAATACACTTCAAGCATTATATAGCATACAAGGTTTTAGGAAAAATTAAAACCATATCCTAAAAAAACAGAAACTAATTCATATCCTAAGATCTGGTGAATCAACTCACGGTAATATAAGATTCTTCATTATCTTCAACAACAAATAACCAATCTACAAATTTCAATTAAAAAAAATAAACCAAACAAAAAATATCATTTATAGAACCAAAGTTGTTCACCTATACACAACCATAAAGCGTCTTAAACATGCAGAAAAAACCATATCCACTTTCAATTCACAATGACAGTCAAATGATAATTTATAAACAAAATAAATTTATATTTTATATTTCTGAATAACCGCCGTCTGAGACAGATTAATATCTGTTTTTGTTGCTTCTGTTTTGGGATTATTTTTCCCTACAATACGAATAAGAATAACCGCCGTCTAATACAGATTAATATCTGTTTATTGTTGCACTGTTCCCTAGTGGAGAATATTATTCTTCTCAAAAGCAGACATACAAATAAAATAGAAGTTCTAGAAATTTGCAGACTTTCGCATTTTTGACCCATTCGTGTTTTTGGGCACCTTTGAACAGGGTGACAACTTCACATATATTTGTTCTGAGAAACAAAAAGTGAAACTTGAAGAAGGCTACTCAGCTTTGAGGTTATGGTTTCAATTTCTAGTTTAGATTCTATGTTCAAAGGCACGTGTTAAATTTGTGCCATTTACTCATTTGGATGTTTATGTTTATGCCTTTACGGAGATGATTTCCGTTTTTTATTTAAATATTTACGTTTTTAAATATGTGTGTTTAACCTATCGAACATAAGATATAAGATTACTTTTTGGCCATATTCTATTATAATATACCATAGTCTATGTTTTTAGAAAATCATGGAAATTCTAAGATTTTAAGAAAATCAAAATCTTACGAGTGATTTTTGTAAAGCTAGCTTATAGCTCTATCAAACTTTAGTATTTTGGGTGTCTTGGGGTTTTTGATGGTGCTCAATCCATTTTTCACCATCAAAAAATATGATTCAAACTGCTTGCTACGACAAGATTTCTTAAAAATTTTTTTGCCTAGATTCCAACCAATTTTAGCGGGGTCGGGCAATTCCTCCACCTCTGTAAACAACTCCTTATAATATACTTGAAAATTTTTGTCTTTGTAAAGATAAAGGTTTCCTATTAGGCGTTCTCTTAAGTGAGGGCTTTTTCCAAGTTGCTATAATTTGTTTTAGCCAACTAAAACGTTTCTGAGTTTGTCAACCTCGTGCTTGGAGTTGTTATTAAGAAGCCTCTTTAGTGGTGTCTTGCTCAATGAGATCTATCACAACATTTGCCAAGTTGTGTGTAGAAGTAGACATTTCATGAAGGGTTGCAAAAAAACATCTTGATAGTGGTAGTGAACATGTTCCAGAGTAAAAGGTTTGAGTACAAGCATGTGGTAAAGAAGACATCTTGATAGTGGTAATGGACATGTCCTAAAGTAAAATTTGAGTGCAAACATGTGGCAAGAAGACAACTTTAGTGGTAGTGGACATTTCTTAAAGTAAAAAGTTTCGGTGCAAGCATGTGGCCTTCGAGGCATAGATCTTGTTTCAAATATGTTGATTTGGCAATGTCAGTACCCAAAGATTCTATCAAGTGAGAGAGGAAAGCCCCTAAAAAACCCATTTAGTGAAATGGAGCACAAGACCATCACACTTCGATTGGGAGACCCATCAATTTTTTTGAAGAGCTAGTAATAAAAATGAAAAAAATCGGTATACAATATTCCAATATATAAATATTGGAATGCGAGTGTAATGAAAGATGAGTTTCATTTATATATTATTCAAATCATATACATATAAATACGGGGTTTTTTTTGGGTGATTATTGAATTCATCTTCCAAGGTCTCTTGGACTTCCACTAGACACTTATGTGCACACCATAACCCTAACAAATTAAGTGTATATCATTCACCTTCCTTAATCCAAAGGGTTTTTTTTCAATCCAAGTAGAGAAATTAAGGTTGAACACCAACTTAGAAACTTGGTTCTAATGCTCAACATTCTTGGAACATTCTAGGATTTTCTTTGAAAGTTGATGTATCCTACTAACTATAAGTGCTCTACAAATCACTATTTGAAAATGACCAAATGATATCTAACAAGAGTTGTAAGTTTTCTACTAAAGGACTATTTTAAAGCGCAAACCAAATCACTCTCATGGCTTTAACTTTTTATCTAACTACAATTCTAGTTGCTAGCTTTGAATCTTAGCGATGACTTAGAATGGCTTGCACATACTTGATTAACATAAATTTTAAACTAAAAACCTCACTTATAAATTTCCTTCTCTATCTTATACATAGTGAAAAACATCTTATACATAGTGAAGAGTGAAAATATTTTACAATGATTTACTAAAATGAAAATAAAAACTATGTTCTCATAGCCAACTTAATGAGGTGTCGAGTTTATACCAAAAATGCATACAATTTAGCTAATAAACCCACCAAAAAATTATATTTATAAGCCGCCATTATTCATGATTATAGTGATGCATGCATTCATCCTTTAAATACTAACCAAAAAATGGCTGGTCAAAATCACTCAAGATTGGTCTAATGCACCACCAAAAATAATCTGATAGTATACGTGCATATGGTGAGAGCGCTCATAAGAGTATAATGAGTTTTTCTTTTTTATGGACAATGCCAAATGGCTTGGTCGTAGGAGTAATCATCATCCTTGAACGTTTTTCAAGATTGTTTACATTTTTTGAAAGACAAAGTAATTTTAATTGGGCAGATTTGAGCACGTTGACAGGTTCACATATTTGTTCTAGAAATACAAAAGTGAAAATAGGTTATATTTGTGTTCAAAGGCACGTGTTAAATTTATTCCATTTATTCACTTGCATGTTTATGTCTGTCGCATCGGATTATTTTCGTTTTCACTGACAATACGAATTGTTTAGAAGTATTTAATTTTCGTTAAAATATTTAATATCTGATTAACTTATCAAATATCTTTTTTATTTTATTATTTTTCATATCAGGTTATATTTTTAAAAAACTAATGTAATTATATAGTTTGAATAGGTTTAACGAGTATATGTTTTTTTTAAAGTGATTATAGGTTTAAAACCAGAAAAAGTAGAATATGTATGTCTTTATAGATTTAGAAGTCAAATATAAATTATATAATTTTTGTATTATAAAATAAAAAAATTCTCATAGAATATATTTCAAAATAAAAAGTTTTTTCAAATTACTATATTTTTAATAGTTTTTTTGTTAACCTTATTTTAAAGAGTTTTTATTACTAAACTTCTTTAATGGTGTCTTAAATATTTCACCTAACTACACTTGTGTGGAATCAAATCTTTCGAGCAAACTCTTGGTACTTTCTGAGAGTTTTAGTAAATTAAGTTAATATATTATCGAAGAAAGTTCTTCTCTAATAGTTTTCAAGGGCATGCTTCATCATCAACATTGACCAACAAAACTCTCTTTTTTCAATGGTTATCTTAGTCTTCATCTTGAGAGTCTCTCCCCAAAATAACTTTTTTTATACACCGTTATTGTTGGTGCTGGTTATTTTTTAAAGAAAGTAAATTTTTAAGGATATTAGTTTTCCTTATTGTGTTGTGATTTTTTATTTTTCAGCTATAAAGGTTATTCATGGGGCTCATCTCATTATATATATATATTTCATTTTATGTATTTAATTAAATATCTATGATTTTGTTTTTTTGGTCATATTTTGTTATAGTATATTTAGGGTTATGTAATAGTGTGGAATAGCGTATTTAAAGAGTTTTTACATAATTTAACAATTCAACATTTCAGACTACTTAAATGAATTTTATTTTTAAAGAACATAATCTTTTTTGAGAAAATTAATGTGATTTTTCAAAAGAGCTAAAATCATAATATATAAATATAAGTGAAGTGAAGATGAAAATTGATAAATTAGGTAGTTGGAATGATGTTGAGTTTTTTTAATTTTAAATTACATTTTTAAAAATTTATTTTAATAAATTAAATTATTGATGATGATGATGGTTAACGTCCTTTGAGACCAATATTTGGTTTATCGGACCTAAAGAAAAGCGTTATTTAGTTTGATTTAAGATTTGAAGTCTCCCGAGTTCACTATAATTTTGACATCGAAATATTTTAATTTTATAAATTATTTAATTACTTGTTGATGATGATGATGATGGTGGTGGTTAACATCCATTGAGGCCAATCACTTGGTCTATCGGGACCTAAAGAAAAAGAGTTATTCGGTTTGATTTAAGATTTTATTCCTATAAAGAAAAGAGTTATTTAGTTTGATTTAAGATTTTATTCCTATGCTCGAAAAAGCTTGGAAAGCCTCCCAAGCTCACTATAATTTTGACATCTTAAAAGGCTAGGAAGGTCAGTATTCCAACAAATATTATGAAATTGAGCTCTAATGTGGTTGTACGCGGGGGATTCTAAGAGGAAGTGATTTTCATCCTCGATGTTCATATTCTCATAGAGATGGCAGATCCTTTCCATCCATGGTGTTTTAGGGCATCCCGACGGCATCGTCTCACTATGGAGCACATGAGAGTTCGTTCTAATCTTGGCTATATTAATTTTCTTCTTTGAGCTAGTTAAAACGGATAGATCTTTTGATCTTCTAGGGTGGGGTTGATGACCTCCTTATAATATCTTAATTTTTCTTTTAGTTTGCTATATCATTCTCACACACATTTTTTTCTTTGAACTTAGAAGTAATAATTTTTTTTAATGTTATTAATTTTTTTGCAATGCAACATTCTCGTCGATCTCCCAATGGGTTAACGAGGCCCTGGTGTCTTTATACCAACCTCGTTTAAGCCTTAGGTGGTTTTGGTGGAATTTAAAGCTAGCTTAGGAAGTCTATGGTCTCCTATGATATTGAGCTTGTGCTTGTACAACATAAGCCTAGTCATACGCTAGGCTCCCGATAGGGGAATGACCCATTTTCTATAAGGAGAATAGGATAGGGTGTATTGCTTTTTAATTTTAAGGTTATAAGTTATAAAACGCTTAGGATTTGCTCGATCTTTCTCAGAGATTCTGTAGAGATGCGCAACCCCAAACCTGCATCCATATATTATACGAGTGACTAAAGTTTCAAAGAGAACTTCTTTCTATCCACATTACGAGTTTGCCATTTTACGATTATTTTCAAGACCAAAATCAGCTTTCCACATTAATCCTTTTCCGAATGTTATAGTTCCGATTGAGCTTGTGATGAATATCAATTCCTAGGTACTTGTAAGAAGACACTTCCTCCAAATTACTATTGTCATACACAAAATTAGCGTAAGTGTCCTTCTTGGATTTGATAATCATAACTTTTGTTTGTCGGTGTTAACGGACATACCCATGGTAGAGCGAGAAATCGTAAAAGTCTAAGTTGCTTATCAAGATCAGATGGGCACCTTGCGAGAAGAACAATATAGTCGACGCATAGAGAAGAAGGATGATGACTATCCCGACTAAGATCGTGCCGGCACATCTTGCTTCCTCTAAACAACCTTCTAGCTTGTCGATGTAAATTCCAAATAGGGTAGGGGGAGGAGCGGCAACCTTGCTTTTAACATCGATATTACACTTATAAATTTATATTGTCAAATTAATTAAAAACTTTATTTCTTTTTTTGTTTTTAAATCAATTTAAATTATTTCAATAAATTATTTAATTAATAAATAAATTATTTTAAATTTATTTAATAAATTATCTTATTTGATGTGTTCTAATTATATTATTGCTTATTAAATTAAAATTTTATTTTAATACATTATTATACTAAATTATTTTAATTACTAATCTAAAAATTATTTTAAAAATTAATATATTTATTTATTTATCTATTTTTTATATTTATTTATTTTGTTTTAATAAATTGTTTAAATAATTATAATTTAATTGAATCATAATTATTTAAATTAATTATAATAAAATATTTAATTAATTATTAAGTTAATCCTAAATTATTTTTAATAAAATTATGTAATTAGTTAAGAATATGGTTTAATTAATGGTTTCCAGTGTTACCAGTTTTAAGTCATCATCACCATTCAAATTGTTTTTCTTTTTTCTATTTCAATTGCTTCTTTAATTTTTCTTTTTAAGTAGTGGTCTTCTTTTTTGATAAACTTAGCTTATTCCATACCATGTATGTGAGGATGGCCATATTTCTTGAAATGTTATCCTTACCTTAAGGGATCTACATATCTCTCATATGTATTCTTTCAAAGAACAAGGTATTGTGTAAACACCTTTGTTGATTAGAGTTTCAGGATCTTTAATAGAATCAGTATGAATAGTATTAGGGGGTGAAAGCCACACGGTATTAGATTATTTACATTTTTACAATATATGGTTGATTAGTAATATATATATATGTGTGTGTGTGTGTGTGTGTGTGTGTGTACGTACACACACACATATACACACACACACACACACACACACATATATATATATATATAATAATTTCAATATATATATTTACAAAATATGGAACTTAATTTTTAATCTATGGAGATTTATTCTTACTTCATCGTAGAATTTTTAAACCACTAACTCACTTCACAAGACACATCTTTATATGACTTTTTTTGAAATTAATTAGTTAAATTAGAATGACATAAAAGATATAACTACTTTGGAGATAAATTTATCTTTGATTTGTATATAATCTTCGTTGAGTTCATGCTTCATCATCAACATTGATAAAGAAAAAACCATTTTGATTTAGACTCCTAATTTGGATGTAATGTTCCAAATTATAAATTTACTGAAAAAATTGCTGGGAAATTCATTTGCAAATTTCATAAACATATCCTTTCACATATTACTCCACAAAATTGACAACAAATTGTAAATATATAAATTACAATCTCACAGTATGCCATAAACACATGCACGGAAATCTCATATTTATTCATCATAATATAATAGTAGAGTTACATGCTAACTCAATAGTGAGGACAAATGGCGAGAAGACCTCGAAATATTACGCTACAAAATGATGTCAACCTCCCACAATAACTACAACTAAAGAGCACAGCTTTGTGAATATTGAATTGATCCACCATGGGAGGAGATGGGTTCTTTACCCACTCTCACTAAATCACCTAAGGTTTTCTTCCTTGGGATACGGGGTAGACAACTAGATTCACGATCCACATTAAAGACAAATTTTGACATCAAGATGTGTTACAAATGACCTCCTCCTCATCTTTTATAGATCTAATGGATAGATCTCCAAGGATATAGAAGCATATTATCTTATTATTATTCTAAAAGCTCCTCCATTGACTTTATCTTAAGTGACTTTTTAATTTAATTTAATTTTGTTAAGTCATTTTTTGGGACTTTATCCTCAATTAATTATTTTTCTTAATTAAATGACTTTGATTTAAAGCCATTTTCAATTAAGGAAATGGTAAACTCATGCACCATAATCTCTCTGTGCCAGGAGTCACTTCTCAACATCCCATCTGTATGTATCATCTCATTTATTGTTTCCGAGGAGCTATTACCTTTAGGTGTTCCATCAAATAATGTTCCCTGAGAACACCACCTCAAGCAGATTAATTAAGTTTAGGCCCCATAATCATGTTATCTTTTTTTGAGAAATTGTCTGGGAATGCAATAGTTGAAAGACAAGTTGTGTGGGTAATGGAATATTCCATAGATCCTAAAACTACTCAAAACTCCCAGGGGAACCATGATGATGTAATCTTGCTCCTGCGACCTGCTCATCACATATCCTGGAAACCCATCTGGTTGAACTATAGAGAAAATAAAAATGAGGACACGATATTAGGGCGTCTCTTGCTTTGTTTTATATCTTTCCTTGGGAGTTTTAGTTTTGATATTTTTTTGAAACCCTCACATTCGGATGGGTAGTTTATAAACTCCCGAGTAGTAAAATCTTTTTGATTAATGAAAGGTCTTAGCGCAATTTTAAAAAAACAACGTAATATTTTACTATTATTATTACTTACAGGGACATGAAACTTATTTCTTCATAGAATCGACTATTTATCCATTCTCAATGTTTTTTCATTATGGGGGTATGAATTTTATGGATCATATATACCAAGTAGGTTTCAAATCATTAATCAAATGTTCCTTAATTTAAAGGGTAGTAAGGCATTTGTTTTTAAACCTTTGTCTCCTCCGATAATACCTCTACAAAATAGTTGTCTTTCACACAATTATGAACAAGGTCTTCAACTCAAACATTACACTTGTATAGGGTTGACATTGTGGTCTTAATAGGAAATGATGTGGAGAAACTTTATTTCTAAAGACCAATAGAAAAAATATGTCACAACACATGTGAGTTGTGTTTATAAAGTTACATTACATAAAGGTTTTTTGCAAGAATACATCTTGATAGTGGTAGTAAACATGTCCTAAAGTAATTTCTTTTACTACAATAATACGAGGCCTTCAAGCATAAACATTGCTTCAAATATGGTGATTTGGAAATTTTGTACCCAAATATTCTATAAGTGACGGAGAAAGCGCTATCACTTTATTAGAATGGTAGACAAGACCACCAAGCTTTGTGAAAATAAGGGACACACATCAACAAAGGTAGACATTCAAGTTGTGATAGATAAACCAATTCTCTCTTCTCACATGATGGAGATTCCTCCCCATTCGCCGCCATAGAGGAAAGGGGGATGGATCAATGTGAAGAAGTGAAAAACAAGGGTTATAGGAGCGGGAGAGCCTTTTTCTTATCGAGGCTCATGTAACATCGACGTCATGCAAAAGTTATGCAAAGACAAGGTGACTTGGTTCAAGAAGTGTGAAAATAAGTCACAAGTAGATTTTCTGTGAGAAATAAGCCCCATTTCGTCCATATTTTCTTTTGAAAGCTTATCTAACATAAAGCTTCATGGAAATTTTTGCTAAAAAGGTAGCTTATTTTGAAAAAGTATTGCAATTTGATTTAATGATTTATATTTGTATTTGTATTTGGTAAAATAAATTATTTGTTTGTGTTGAATAAAAAAATTATTTTGTAATAATGGAAAGAGTGAATTTAAACTTATTATATATAAATATAAATATAAACTTTGGTGAGATATGTGAGTACCCAAAAGATAATAAAATGATCTCCAATATCACAATCACTTCACCTACTATTGAAATAATTCATATCTTTAATGAGTGAAAGTTGCAAATCTAATCCAAATTGGTAACTATAATAAGAGGCTTCATTTAGCTCATGACCAATGAAGAAGAAGAATTGGTGTGTATTATTTGAGCCCTTGAGCGCAGAGACCATCATCCCTTATAGACTTTGGTTCGTATTGGAGAAGATCATCATATGCAATGAACTATTGGAAAAACTTGTTGTGATAAATTTAAATGGTGTTTTGGAGATAAATTTAGATTGTATTCTCCCAAGTGGATTGGAAAGAGAGAAAAATGGAGTGATATGCGAGCAGGCGTCGGTGGTGCCCTAGGGCTCTCGTTTACGGGTCATCGGCTCTCCAGGAGCGGCCGCACCTGATCACGGTTCACGCGAAAGCGGATCCTCACTTCCAGTGCTCGGTTGGGGTTTGGAACCTCGTTGGGCGAGCATCCCTTGCCTTGTGCTGTTAAAGGAGTTCGAGGTCGAGACCCTGCTGGCCTCGGCTCAGGACGCGCCACTGGGTGGGCGGACATGCCATGGGAAGTCGGACACTGGCTGTCTGGTCTTACGTGGGTGAGAACGGTATTCGCATTTTCGATGTTTGTGGATGCTCACCGGTTTCCTTGTTTTCTACGGTCGTTTTTCTTTAACCTGTGTCGACGTCTGCTGGCGAGGGCGGCTCGGTACTTCGGACCATATGTAGCCCTCTGTGCGTGCACACCGTATGGGTTCGGAGTCCCATATTGACCACACGCTCGCCTTGTGGGCGGATTGGGAGTTACCGAGACTGCTGGATCGAGCGCTTTGCACATGATAGATGTTCGAGAGGGCAAAAGGAGCGAGCCAACTCATACGGCGAGATCGAATCTCGGAGTGAGGCTCGGATCCTTTTCAAATTTTTATTAAGCCTCCGGCGTGGCGGTAGTATCATATTATGGATTCCAAGGCACGCAGATTGGAGTTCACAGCTCTGAAGGAAGGAATACGGTCTACGAGCGGGGTATCCGTACGGAGGTTGGAGTCATTGATCTTTAAAGGAAAGCGTGGGCGGTCCACTTTGCACTCTAAATGAATAAGCCATTGTTTACCGGGTCTGCACCTGTTTGTCTCAGCTCCGACTACGTGGAATGATGGGCCCAGACTCGAGCACATGGCCCCCTCCATGGGAGCAAGTGCATAGCGGTGCCCAACAAAGGGACTCATGCGACAATGTATTACTGAGAAAAAGCAAATCTTCGGCCACCGAGATGTCCACCGTCTTTCGCGAAAGCTCCCCCAAGCCATATATTATGGAGGCTGCGGAGGACCGGTGTGCACCGAGATAAGCATAGACAGCCCGGAGATTGATGTGCATGAAATGCCCTACGAATCCCAAAGCGATAATAAGGCGAGATTTAAGTGCTTTCTGGCGAAACCAATGGGCTGCATTTCCATTGGATTTTTCAAAGCTGGACCATGGAATGTGAGATTCTACCTATGTTCAAAGGGGTTCTTCATTGTCAAATTCTCAACAAGTTTGAAGATAGGGGAGCACCATCCTTGAAGTCGGGGACCATGGATTACGTTCCACGGGACTCTTCATCACACCATGGTTCCCAAAGTTTTGATGCGTCAACACATGGAGGTTACTTAGAGATGCGGTATGGGTCGGACTCTACAGCCTCACGCTACATTTTGGAGATGAAAATGTACTTGGCCGACGTGGAGAACACCCTTGAAGCAGATACGACTAAAACGGGCTTCTCAACGCACGGAGGAGCGCATCTTCACCTTTGCACGTATCGTGACTGGAGCCGACTTGAGCAAAGGCCTCGAGTGTATTATGTTGAATAATAAACAACAAAAGACGGACACTGGCATTTAGATTATGAGAACACGGCTTTTCGATCTCATGGATTTGCGAGTGCACGGGACACCTACAAAAGCTCTTGCCGGCGCGAGCAAAAGGGATAACGAGGAAAAAGAAGAAATCGAGGCAAATCGGCGAAAGGTTGGCAATTTCCTTCGAGGAACGAGGAACTACTGAGAAGAGAAGAGGAGGAACCCTCCACCTCATGAGAATCCAACAAAGCAGAGGATACCTCCATAGGCACACATGGACGGGGAAATGCAGAGTCCTCTTGACACCACCACTGAAAAGACTTCGGCCAAGATATGGTACCTGGAGCACAAGACGAGGCGAGGGATATAAAAAGAACACATACACCGGACACATCGAGACTGCGATAAGGATATTGGAGCACAAACGGAAGAAAAGCGGCTTGTCCTTATCGAAGGTGGCAGGCCAACACAAGGTGCTTGAGCGTAAGGTCGAAAAAGAAGAAGAAAGGAAAGAAATCTGTGATACTTTCCTTTGTATTTTTTATTTGCGGCTACTTTGCATGTCCTTGGGACTATTGCGACCACAATGTAACATGTAATTTTGTTTTCTCATAAATAAAGATGCAGATCCTTTGTGAAAAAGTGGATTGGAAAAAGTATTTTTATGATTTCGAGGGTTTTAATTGTATCTACCATTGATATATAATGGTTTCTTATAAGGTTGGTGAATATAGTTAAAATACTAGCAACTATTTTTCCACTAGCATCCTCACACATTTTTCTCCCTCCATCATTTTTTAGGGTTTTCTCTCTTGTGTATGGCGAGATATAACAATGTGAAGGTAAGTAAAATTATCTATAGAATTTAGAGAAATTAGAGGCTCAATGATGACAAAGTGCTTATCCATAGTGTTTGATCTAGCTTTTTTCGGAGGGTCATTTTCTTTGAAAGGCCTAAATACTTGTGCTCGGCGAGAAAGGTGCTTCTTCATGGTAGCATAATTTTGTACATCAAGTGTTTGATGAAAGGAGTTCTTAAAACTTCAAAAGATTACTATAGAATATTAAAGGCTACTGAGTTCCTAAAATATATTGGTATATTCTAATGGAATTTTAAATTCAATGATGGTCGTGTATTTAAAAAAATGATTACTCTCAATAAACATGATTTTAAATCTCATTATCAAAGTTATCAATGAGAAATATTTGAGGTTGTGGGTGCAATCTAATGATTTTCTAGTAGATATAAAGCTTAGTTTAGAGCACACATAGTAGCAGACACATGTGTACCAACAACAGAATTTTATATAAGGGAAACAAATCCATAACTAAGATTTCCTTTCATGCAAATGGATTTGTGAGTGTTAGCGAGAGTTTAATACTTCTACGAAACGTTTTGTTGCCATGTGAAAGCTTGAACCTTACAAAGTCAACCGAGAAATTTTTATGCAATTCATTCACATCCATCCTCTTCCTTGCATGCATTTTCAAATTTGACTTTCTTCTTCAATGGGTCAAAGCCTAATTCCAAATGTAAAGGTGAAGTGGTTTGGTGATGAGGCCAAGGTGGCAGCAATTGGATCCAACTTTTGCTTTCTGCTACAATGTGGTAGAGGAGCCTTGCATGTGAGAGGAGCCTTACATTTTCTAGAAAATGTGTGGAGCCATGAGTAGAATAGAGTTGACCATAATTCACGAGGGAGACTTATAAACAAAATGAACCAACAAAAGCTATGTAAAATAAAATAAAGCGATGCAAATGACCAAAGTTAATTTGCGATAAGCTAGGTAATAAATATTTAACAAGGAGATTGCTCTACAGAGAGGCCATAGATAAGTCCCCTTGAATGTTGAAGAGTCCTCATCCCTATGACATCATTAAATGCTGGATTACAAAGAGAGCATCTCTCGATGTATCTGCACATCGTGGTTGCATGTAGTGATGAGAAGGTAGGAAATGCCAAATACATAGTTGTCAAGTTTGATTGGCACCCTACATAAGAATTTTTTTATGTAAATATTAAAAAGTATATTATTTCAATTGGGCGTGATTTGAGCGGGTTGTTAGGTTCACATGTGTGCGAAAAAACAAAAAGTGAAACTTGTTCCATGGCAAGAGAACAAAGTGTTGACGTCTCCATTAAGGCGAGTGTGAGATACGGTTTAACACATACACTGAGCTTTTTATATTTTTCATCGGCTCAAATTGGCGACTCACTTTGCAATCGATCTTGGTATGTGAGCAGGTCTTAATGTGTTGCGGCAAGTATTAGAATTAATGTGACTTTCGAAACTTGTTAAATGAAAGTAGCAAACATTAAAGCGAGATTTGGTAGATCGTCATCACAGGCGACACTGGGAATAGAGACGAGCGGATTTGAGTGGAGAGCCCATAAAGGAGAAAACCACATCTTCTTATTGTTGTGATGCGAAAGGCAAGCTCCAACTCCCTCTCACTAATGTTTTTGCGGGCACCAACCTACGGGAGGCTCCATCCTCAGTCGCATGAAAGCTACAGCACCAGGAAGGCTCCAACTCCCTTCAATTTTCTGCGAGGCACCAACCTACAAGAGGCTCCAACCTCGGTCGTGCCACAGCGGCGGCTATTCGTCCCGGCGATTTGTCACGAGATCCTGCAATTCTCTGTCCGCACATTGGAGGGCTTGTCCAAGTGACACGAGCGAGCGGTGACATGATGCTGAAAACACTTTCATGACGTTTCACTGGTGCATGGACTTTCATTCCCACTGAAGGCAGCGTCTCTTGTACCCTAAAAATAGCCTTTTCATCATTGACCGCTGACCTTTGATGTTACACACGCACCTTTGATAAATCTTCCAAAGAGAGCGCGCTGATTGGTGCCTACTGTCTCGAGTCGCACTCGCGTCTAGGCTTACAGGGTGTTTTTAAAAAATAAATGGCGGAAAGATTGAATCCAACAAAGCTCTGGCAGGCCGGACTCTAAATCGAGAGGATTGGGACATTTGGCTCGGGTTCTCCATGTGAGAAGTAGCTTTCCACCTCTCCATGGAGGCTTCCTTGAGGATAGGGCCAATCCCACTGGTTGCCGTCCCAACTCCCCTTCACATCTATACCAGCTTTCCATTTCCCTTTGCAAGCTAATCTCCAAAGGAGAGCCTTCATAGCCGTAGAATCTTGCAAGAGCTTTGATAGTCCTCTGCAATTGCCAAATCCGCGCAGGGAGATTGATGATCGAAAGAGAGAGGCTTGTCCCCATTCCCGAGCAAAGAAACTGCTTGAGACGTCAGCGACGACCCATGGCGACAAGGAGGGTTCAACGATCGAGCACAGTTTGTATTTTCCTTTGATGAGCTGTTGATAGCCGGCTTTTGGTTATGGTTCCACTCGATTTCTGTTCATTATGATCTTGAGTTTGTGTCCTCTCACGAGCGATACATAATTGCATATATATGTATCGGGTTTCTGCGCTTGTGTTTGTCGTGTTTTTCTTGTGTGTGCGGAAGGTGTTCGATCGCGGCGAGCGAGAGGAGTGTGATGTTCTGTGGAGCAAAGGAAACGGGGACGCCATCTTCTCCTACGAACAGCATAGCGTTGGACTTGAGGTGAGGCATTCTTCGCAAGTTGGTTTATTGTGAAGTGGGAACTGCTTGCCTTGAGCGTGGTATACGATTGTTGCTGGGCTGGGAGTCAGGGCCTAGTAGATCACTCTCTGTCCATAGGGGAGTTGACTCCTGACAAAATTGGCGACTCCACTAGGGAGAAGGATGATCCATGCGGTTGTCGGACACGGAGACCATATTGACTTGAATGGTGTGTGGTGGCGGCGCGAGAATACCCATTAGGGCCGGGGTCCTTGAAGAGGCTCGGGCTACCTTTGTCGAGGAGTGGGTGTCGATCTGCTCCACGTAAGGAGACGTTGTTCTCGAGAGGTGGAGGTGAAAGGAAAGACAATTGATCCACGATGCTCGTCCCTCATGTGAGGAAACTTAAGAAGAAGTCGAAAAGAGGGTGGATAGCTTGCACGCATAACATGGCATAGGTCAAGCATGCTTGTGCAGAAAGCGAGTGTTCGTTCAGCTTGGCGTCAACTTCTACTTCTTCATTGGCTTGTCTGCTTGTAACGCGTAATCGAGAAAACTCTCGAGAACACCCCGGGGGTTTGGATTCCAGACCATCGAAATGCCCTCCAAAAGGCATTGGGAGATGATGAAAAGCGGCCCGGAGAGCCGGCGCTTCCTTCTAGCCGGAGTGGATGACACGAAAGCGGAGTACAGAAGCACCCTTCATCCACGATGGCCCTATGGATGTTAAGGCCGATTGATCTAGGGTGGATCACAAGAGAAATTTTCTCGGTCGGAAGTCGTCGGGCTCTCTGGCGGTCGAAGGCGAGAAGACTAGAATCGGTGGGATCGATCCCGGCGTCGCGGTCTCTTGAGCAGCTCCGTTCTGCAGAAGGTCAACTACTGAGAGACTCCAAAGGGACTTCAGAAGCGGTTCGCCAAAGAAGCTTCGTTCCCATCTCCGACGGAACCCTTATGGTTGAGAAGCCCTCGCCATACTGCACCATTTGGGTCCCGAGTCTTTATGATGAATGGTGCTTGCACATTGTCTCGGATTGCTACGCGTTTGAAGAGTTACGTTGGATCGCGTCGGGCGGTGGGAAGGAAGTTGTGGATGGTCCGGCTCCTCCTCTTTGTCTCCGAGTTCTTTGGAAATTGAGAAGCCCTACGTTGAGCACATTTGTTGCGAGGCCACACTTCTAGGTGTTCTACAAAGGTATTCCTACGATCCAAATTCTTGCGTGCCGCTCAACACTACAATATTGTTGAGGATTTGGCTGCGGCGCCCACTGCCGCTATGTCCACATTGGAAGTCCTTCAAATTTTCCCTTCGCAACGAGCTGCGGTATACGCGATCGGTGGGATCGATCCCACTCGAGGTTCTAGTCCTCTTCTCACCTTCGATCTAGAAAACTTTACCCCCAGAGCTTCCGCATCGAAATTGCTCTCTTGTGATCCAAGTCGGGATCCAACGGTCTTAACATCCGCATAGGGCCATTGTGGATGAAGGTGCATCTGCTTTGTGTCATTTCGTGCCACTGGCTGGAGAGGCCATTGGCTCTCCAACGCTTTCATCATCTCGATGCCTTAGAGGCATTCGATGAGTCGGGGAATCCAGACCCGCTGGGTGTTCTCGAGAAGCTTTACGACTGCGTTACGAGGGAAGACAATCAACGTAAGTAGAAGTGGTTGACGCCAAGCTTAACCTGCGTCTGCTTCTGCCGCAGGTTGGACTCACGCCGTGACCCATGTGTGCCATCCACCCTCTTCTCGACTTCTTAAGTTTCCTCATGAGAAAAATTGCACTTATGGATCAGGACGCCTTTCTGCACCCTCCACCTCACGAGGAACAACGCAGACTGCTATCGTGGATAAGATCCCTCACCTCCTGACAGCGTGCTGAGGGCCCGGTCTCTTCGAGGACCCAGGCAGTCCTCAGCAGGTGTTTTCTGCTGGCAGCCACCACACAGTTCAAGTTGAATATGGTCTTCGGAGTGCGATGACTCATGGATCATACCTTCGCCTGACGAGTGTTGCCTTTTTGCGTGGGAATCAATGCACTTAACTCTAGTAGGGATCAATTCTTGTGAAATCGTCCAGCATCCAGATCCTCCTCCCTCTCAACATGCTCCCTTGAGCATGGCTTTAGATATTTACTCTCAATCCCCCTGGCTCAGTGAAGCCGACTCGTTTGATCCTCTAAAAGAGATTTTTCCTTCTGACGAAGCCATTGTTGAAACAATGTCTCTTGAGGAGCTGCCTTGGAGCAATGGACATCATCGTTCCTCCTTCAAGCCTAGCCTGGGGGCAATGTTAGATTGTCTAGAGCATTTTTCATCTCAGGTTCCTACTCCGCCTCTCCAGACGCCCATTTTGACTCATGAGGCTCTTTCGGAAGGAAACCTGAGCAACATTACTCAAACCACTCCGATCGACATCTCCGTCAAACCGGGGATAGTTGAAAATATACATGTGGGAGTAACTTGTTCTCCTGATGAGATACGAGTTTATACTGATCTTTTCCGAGAATTCAGAGATGTGTTCACTTGGACCCATGAGGAAATGCCTGGGATCGATCCCAGCATAGTAGTGCACGAGATTCCTCCCTATCCCGGTGCGATACCCGTGCGCGAACGCCTACGCCTAGTGCATCCTCGCAAAGCTGCTGCCATTAAAGCATAAGTTGAAAAACTTCTGAATGTGAGCTTCATTTACCCGATTCCCCTCACAGAATGGGTCTCCAACATTGTCCCTGTAGATAAGAAACAGGGCACTATAAGAGTCTGTGTTGATTACCGTGATATTAATCCGGCCTGTCCTAAAGACAAATACTCCACTCCTTTCATAGATCAAATCATAGACGAATGTGTTGGGAGTGAGATTTATTCCTTGATGGATGGCTTTTCCGGGTAAAATCAGATAAATATTTTACCTGCCGATCAACACAAGACTGCATTCATCTGTCTGTGAGGTACCTTTGCTTATAAAAAGCTCCCGTTCGGCTTGAAGAACACTGGAGTTACTTTCCAGCGTGCTATGTCTTACGCATTCCACGACATACGCCATATCGTTCAGCCTTATTTGGACGATCTGCCAGCTCACTCAGGTCGGTGAGAGGACCATCCCGAACACCTCCGATAGATTTTCCTTCGTTGTTGACGCTATAATATCCGGCTTAACCCTCATAAATGTGTCTTTTGCGTGGATTCTAGCTGTATTTTGGGGTTCATAGTCTCCAAGGACGGGATTCGCCTCGACCCTCTAAAGGTCGAGGCCATTGTCAACCTCCCATCACCCTCTTCATTACACCAATTGCAGAGTCTGCAGGGAAAAGCTAATTTCCTTCGATGCTTCATCCCGAACTACGCGGAAGTGGCCAAAGGATTCACGCGTCTTTTAAAGAAACACGTTCCCTTTCGCTGGGATGAGATTGCTCAACGATCCTTTGAGAAGCTTAAGACGTTACTTGTTAATGCTCCGTTGCTTCGTCCTCCCAACTATCACCATGATTTCATTCTATATTTGGCTGCCGCGTTTAGCACTATAACTATGGTTCTGGTGTAGGATGACGATGATGGAAATGAACACGTTGTTTATTATCTATCACGAAATCTTCTCGACACATAGACACATTACGCTCATGTCGAGAAATTGGCATTAGCTATAGTGCAAGCTGTGCAGCGTTTCCGCCACTACATCCTGCTGCGTACAATAACCGTGGTTTCGGATTGCAACCCCATGACATACATTCTATCTAAACAATTACTGGGGGGAAAATACTCTAAATGGATCGTTATCCTTTAGGATTTAGACTTAGAGTTTACTACTGCTATGTCGACCAAATCATTGGTTTTTGCGGATCTCATTTGCTCACTCCCAACAGACTCCACCCCGTCTCACTCTGAGGAACATATCCTGAACGAAACCCTCTTCCTTATCAGTACTCGTGATCCATGGTACGACGATATTATTGTATATCTTCAAGCATCAACGTTCCGGTCTGAGTTGACCAAATATGCCCGATGTCGGATTCGGCATCAGTCTCAACCCTACCGTATTATAGGAGATACTTATACCGCGTTGGAGTAGATTCAGTGCTCCACCGGTGCCTCACCCCGGAGGACGTTGAAAAAGTCTTGAATGACCGTCACAGTGGTGCCTGTGGCGGTCACATGTCCGGATATGCCACCGCCCAGAAGATTCTGCGTGTGGGCTACTTCTGGCTGTCGATATTCAAAGACTGTATTGTTGCAGTCCGAAAATGTCACGCGTGTCAGGTTTTTCAGCGCAAAATGCGCACGCCACCTCTCCCTCTGCATCCTGTCATTACTGTCGGCCCTTTTGCAAAATGGGGCGTAGATTTCATGACGTGTAACCCTCATTTGGCCGGGGGGCATGCATATATAATCATCGCTGTCGACTACTTTACTAAGTGGGCCGAAGCGATGCCTACACTAGCCGCCGACGATAAGACAGCTGCCCAATTTATTTTCAACCACATTATTGCACGTTTTGGGGTCCCTCAGGCCATTGTCACCGATCATGGTACTCATTTTTGAGATCACATGATGGCCGAGCTGACATCAAGATTGGGCTTACGACATGATAGCTCAATGCAATTTACCCCCATGCAAATGGCCAGGTTGAGGATGTAAACAAAGTTTTGGTCACAATGCTTCAACGGAAAATTGGGATTCATAAGTCCAATTGGCACCTCCAATTGTTCTCAGCTCTATGGGCCTACCGGACGTCAGCAAATAGTGCGACTGGGTTCACACCTTTCCAATTGGTGTATGGTCTGGAAGCAACTCTTCCAGTTGAGTGCGAAATTCCTTCTTTAAAGTTGGCCGTGGAACTTTTGCTCGACACTTCTCCTGAAGAAGAGCGTCTCTTGTATTTGGAATGGCTGGATGAAACCCGCCGCTTAGCTGCTTTAGTCATTGAAGCACAGAAAAAGTGGGTCAAAGCCCACTTTGATCAATCTATATCTCCGCGTTCCTTTTTCAAAGGGGACCTCGTCCTCCTATACGACCAAGCGCACGACAAACTTGGAGCAGGAAAGTTCCAACCGATGTGGCATGGGCCCTACATTGTAAAACGAGTATTGAAGAATGGGGCTTATGAGCTCATTGATTATGGAGGAGTTCCATTAGCGCAACCTATAAATGGGCTGTACCTTAAAAAATACTACACTTGAAGTTATTTTTTGGTGTGGTGTGTGTACATAGGTGTGTATATTCATTTGTGTGCATGTGTGGTGTGGTGTGCCATGAAAGCATCTTTCTGTTGATCAGGTCTTCCTGATTGTGCAGATGTCTATTACTCCGTTTGTGGGTTTCGTGGATGGTGCCTCCCGTTGTACCAGGAATTTGTCCTCAGTAGCCTGGGTAATCTACGATCCTGCTGGTGAGTTGGTTAACCTGCAAGGTGTGTGTCTGGGTCCTGCTACAAATAATATCGCGGAATATAGTGCCGTATTGGAATTATTAACCGAGGCTGTGGACCTCAGCATTCGTGAATTACTTGTGTATCTAGACTCACAACTTGTAGTATTACAGCTTAACGGTCATTATTCAATAAGAAACCCGTCCGTTTTACGTCTGTATCTGCGTATTCGTTTACTGGAAAGAAATTTTGATTATATCACATATCAACACATACCTAGGCATATGAATACATTAACAGATGCAGTAGCTAATTTTGTTTTAGATAGACATTTGCGCAATTTATAAAAAACATCATCACATGTAAAAATATCCATCCAGAAATAGGTATATATATATATATATATATATATATATATATATATATATATATATATATATATATGTCGAAATGTTTCCATAGTGTGCATCACATAAAATCAAAAAATATACATGTTTGTGATAACGATCGGAGACAACATGTCTCTCAAAAAAAAAAAAATGTCATAAGAAAAATCCCTAACGTGGCTAATCGGCATGGTGCTCGTGGTAACATGCCACCGCGGCAACACCAATCTCCTTAGCGGTTTGTGTAGCGTAAAGCACCCCCGATTGTGTCGCTGTTATGTGGGACGTACTTGCGATGCGTAGTTCGATAAACCTGAGCAATGCCTCCAAGTTACGGGATCGATTAACCCTTGTGCCCTCGGCACAGGGTCATGTGCATTTATGGGTTCTCATTTAATGGGGCGACATGCCCGCGGGCCTCTCTGGGCCGACGTCTGCATACACATAAAATTGTTGTTAGAACGGACATGTATTACCAAAAAAATCATAAATACATAAAAATAAAAAAGAGTATCATACCCAACTCCTCGTCCCAATCGACCCCCTCTGGGAGCGAAAGATCGGGATCTCCGGTGAAATCGGTCCCAACATAGGGCCAATCTTCGACCACGATCAGTTATCGCCGTAACCACCCAAAGAACTCCAGCCTCCAGGACATCTGTTGGCCTCCTCCTGATCTGGGCATAAGTGCTGCCCAGCGAGCCATCCTCGTCTCTCTTGGTATTGGCTCGGCAACTATGGCCCCTTGGCCATGGAAAATGGGTAGTCGTTCCAGGATGAACGACACCAAAATGGAACCATAGCCGAACTGCTTTAGTTTGGCCTACTTTCATATTGTTAGCTGCCTCTTTATGTTGGTTGTCACCGCTGTAGCCCAATCGAACAGTGTAGGACTCATACACTCAGAGGCTAGTATGAGTTGGGCCTTGGTTGCCTCATGTGGAGCTTGCAATCCTGCAGCTTGTGTAATGGTATGAAGCACTACCCTGAGTGCTAGGTCGCGGACAGTGTGGATGTCCACCTTCCCGCTTCCCGATCCTGTTCGTGCCCTTGGGCACACTCTTGCCATTACCATCTCCATTTTTTCTTCGGAAGGTCTGCTGCCAGTTATGATTGGCACTGGACCTCTGCACGAAAATCCGGTTATAAAGTAAACATCAGAGACCTCAAGAGCTAATACTTGGTCCCAAAGTTTGAATACTTCCTCATTTTCGTCCCATATGCTGACCAAGTACAACAGCAGCTCAGGTTGAGCTCGTAAACATGGAGTAAGGAAGAATTTTTTGAGTCCACAATTCTTGAGTGCATTCATACAGGCTTCGTTTTCCATAGCCATTTCATCTTCCTCCCCATGTTCCCTCTCCTTCCATTCGATAACCATTGTGCCCGAATCTCTGCATCAACACAATCAAAATTCTTTATTAGACCTCTGGTACATTTGAAAATCCACATGGGTAGCTCACATTTTGAAATTGTTAAGCGGAAAATTAAGTTGCGCCATTCGCGCGACTGTTTTTCTAACAGTCACACCAATTGGCGCGACCCCTTTGTGAAGAAATGTCCATTGGCGCGGGTTTGTGCCCGATACCCGTGCCAATGGAGCGAGCCCTAAAATTTTAAAAGGGTCCCTCCAGAAGTGTAATGCACAATGAAAACTCATAAAAAAATGGATTAAAATGGAGTTTAAGGGAGCGCCTTTTACCTGGAACAAAAGAGGAGCTGAATGACGTCCCGGATCAGTCACAATCACCGCCGCAAGTTTGCACACAAACAGACCACTGTTGCTCTCCAAGTGAGGTAAAAAGTAAAAGTAAAATTGTTTTACCATTTGAAGCCTATTTATAACTTCTTAAGTCAAAATTAGGTTTTAAATGTCATTTTTCTCAATATTTTAATATATTTTTGTCGAAAAATGGATTTTACACTTGCCTTTATGTGCAACGACAGGTTTTTACGCAACTTGAACGGTGATACGAGTTGTATTTTATACTTTCTCAGACTCGGTAAAAACACGAAAAAGTCATTTTGGAGTCATCTTTCAGCTCTTTTCTGACTCTCTAAACATGAAAAGATTGTCGAGTCCCTTGTCGTTTTGATCTCGTTAAAGTGGACACGAAACGACATCTGCCTAGTATGCGTTTACCCCTTTTCCGGTCTGGGATAGATTACTTACGAAAAAGGAATACCCTAGCCTATCGCGACTAGGAGGTTTTCTCGGACATAGTTTTCTACCTTTTCGGATCTGAGGAAATATTTACGAAAAGGGACCGTTGGAGTTTACTTTTCTGTTGTCTTTTCAAACTCTCTAAACATGAAAAGACGTCGAGTTCTTCCTTTGTCAAACTCGTTAAAACCTGATGACATTGGATTCAGTCGGAATGACGATATTCGAGTTTCTCCTTCCTAGGGCTCGTTAAATGTACTAGGATGGATTCGTCCGAAGGATGAACTTATATGACAAGCATATGCTATCCCCTTCAAGCTTGTTTTCAAAAATAATTGAGGTACTCGCCAGAAATGGTGGGGAAAAAATGGAACCAGCATCAATGTCGTGTTAGCAGTATGTCGCTCTTGAACATGGCACTTGTCTGCATTCGTGTCGGGTTGGGGACATCGCATCTCATTATCTGTTGGCCTCCATGGGTTTGGGTAATCCTTTTTGACCTCTCATATGCTCTTTTCCTCGTCACCATGAACTCTGATCTTTTGATGTCAAATACTGCCAAATCCACTGTCGTGCCACCGATATGTTCAAGAGAAGTTGACCTCTGCAAAATTTCAACCTTCCTCTGATTCTCATCTGATCGTGATTCACAAAGACATTATGTTCCTTTGTCTCGCGTAGATGATGTGGGAAACACTATGGCCCACCTTCGATCAAGGTCACTTCCTGTCAACTTCAGCTCATTATCCAGGAAGATGATCTAGAGGCTCCCTTCTGGTACCTTGGAGCCTACATGCCTCAATGGCAAGTTCTTCACGTTCGACGTGAGGTTTTCATCATTGGCCTCCGATCGAGTGATTCTACGAGTGTTCGACGCCAGCTCACTGATTCACATGCCATAGATTGTACCTATAGTACCTTGAGGGCCATTGTCATTATTGGTGGTACCTCTCACGTCTGTTAACAGCTTTCATCATTGGCTGGTAATCAGGCAATGTTCTTGCATGTTCGACTTCAGCTCACTTATTCGCATGCTTGAACTTGTACTTTGTTCGGGTCGAGATGGAGCGCAAGACCCTGGATTTTGTCTGTTGAAATCCAGGCTGCGATTTTGTGGATTATTATGATTAGTTACATGACTCATTCACTGGATGGCTGCGACCATACCTGAGTCTATTTATTGATCCTCACTGGATGGCTACGTCCATGCCTTGGATCTGGATTATTGTATACTCTGCTTTGGATGGTTGTGCCCATACCACATGTATACCATGTATATGAGATCTCAGTTGTATTTCTCTACGCAGGTTTTCCGACGGCAGTGTTTTCAGTTGGACACGTTCTCGTAAAGCATTTCACCCCTCTCTCTCTTTCGGGCCTCATGCTTTAGGGGGCATCTGTTACACAGCAATTTGTCACCGTCCCTGCAATTCCCCGTCCCACACATTGGAGGGATTATTTCGTGACCTGTGAGCAGTGACATGATCTGAAAACAATTTCATAGCATTCCCCTAGACATGGAATTTCATTCCCCTGAAGACATCTCCTTGTGAAAAACCCTAAAAATAGCCTTTCATCCTTGGCGCGACTAGACAGTGTTATACCCGCGCCAATGGGAGAAATCCTTCAAAGAGGGCGCGCCAATTGGCGCTTTGTCTCAGAGTCGCACTCGCACC
This sequence comes from Pinus albicaulis, assembly GCA_034641835.2. Taxonomy (NCBI): domain Eukaryota; kingdom Viridiplantae; phylum Streptophyta; class Pinopsida; order Pinales; family Pinaceae; genus Pinus; species Pinus albicaulis. The sequence continues at coordinate 112,852,448 of CM076584.1, read as the reverse complement.
AGGCTTAATAAAGGGTGTTTTTTTAAAATAAATAGTGGAAAATTGACTCCAACCAACTCCTGAACTAGTCTCTAAATTGAGTTGGGACGTTTGGCTCCGGATTTCCATGTAGAGGAAGTAGTTTTCCACCTCTCATGGAAGCTTCCTTGAGGATAGAGCCAATCCCATGATTGTAGGGATCCCAACTCCTCTTCCACCATCTATATAAGCTTGCCATTTCCCTTTGCAAGCTAATCTCCAAGAGCCTTCATAGCCTAAAAGAATGCTGCAAGAGCTTTGATAGTCCTCATAGTGCCAAATCCATAGCAAGGAGATTGACGATCGAAGAGAGAGGCTTGCCCCTATTCCGAGCAAGCTTTACCGAGACATATTCCGCTGACGACCCGCTGAAGGAAGGTTCAGCGTCAGAGCCTGGTTGTATTTTCCTTTGTATGAATTAATGATAAGAGATTATTGGTTATGGTTCCACTCGTATTGTTCATTATGATCATGAGTTGTGTCTTCTCTGACTGATACATAATTGCATATATCGGGTTTTACGCTTGTGCTTGTCATTTTTCTTGTGTGTGCAGGTGTTCGATCGCGGCGAGTGAGAGGATTGTGATCTACTGGAGCAAGGAAACGGGAGCGCCATCTTCTCTACGAACAACAGTGTTTGACTTGAGGTAGGCCTTCTTCGCAAGTTGGTTTATTGTAATTAGGAACCTGTGCCATTGCATGATACGATTGTTGCTAGACCCGATCTGGGCTAGTAGGGATCGCCTCTGTCCACAGAGGGGATTTACCTCTACAACAATAAGTATGTCATATAAGTAAAAAATTATGAAGTCATCTAGAAATTGTCTAAGTACATCATTCATGACTCTCATGAAAGTAGTTGGAGCATTTGTTAGACCAAATGGCATAACTAACCACTCAAACAATCCTTGTCTAGTTTTGAAAGAAATTTTCCAAATGTCCTCTTCAACTATTCTAACTTGATGATAACCACTTCTCAAGTCTAACTTGGTGAAATGTATTGCATACTTCAACTGATCTAGAAAATAATAAATGTGTGGGAGTGGGTAGCGATTCTTTACTGTGATTTTATTCAGTGCACGGAAATTGATGCACATGTGCCAAGTCTCGTCCTTATTTGGTACCAAAACAATTGGTGAACCACATAGCGAAGTAGATGGGCGTATGATACCTTTGTTCAGAAATTCTTGAATTTGATTCTTTATTTCCAAACTCTCCATAATTGACATGCGATACATACAAATGTTTGGAAGTGGAACATCCTGCTGCAACTGAATCTCATGCTAAATTCCCTTCTTGGGAGGTAGCCCATTTGGTTCTTGAAACATCTCGCCATGTTGATTTACCACATCAAACAAATCAGATTTTAATTTGTCATCACATCCTTCAAAATATTCATAGTCAACATCATCCTTTTTCTTGATCACGAGAAGCACAAAATTTTTACTTGCATTAACTAGCCTCTTCATTTTCCCTCCATTAACTAAAGAAATATTCAGTTTCTTGCGATGAGCTCTCACAATATACTCCACCCCATCCTTAAGCAAATTATATTTGTTCTCATGGTGATAAAACATTGTTTTCCTGTCATACAAATATGGACTTCCCAAGATAATCCCGGAAATGTCATGTGCAACCACATCTAACTCGATTTCATCAACAAAGTTTTCAATAATAGAAAATAAAAATATGCATTTCCTTGTAACCTGTAAATTGGAATTCTTAACTATCCAACCCAAAGGGTGTGGTTTATGATGTGGTACGGTTTCAAGGTTAAGCTTTTTGACGAAGTCTTCTGAAATCAAGTTTGCTTGTGACCCACTATCAAATAATGCATCAATCTTTATATGATTTGAAATCACTCTAACATGGAACAATTATATCCTTGTGTCTTAATTTGGAGTGTTGTTGTGACTATTTGAGGAAAAAGTACTTGCTATGGCTTCCTTTCCTTTGTTAACCATGGCTACAATATTGGTCTCATCTCCTGAATTGGATCCAAGATCTTGTTGTGTGGTGGCAATCATCTTTTGTTTCACTTTGTTATTTTGTTTTTTTGGCCTTAGTTCGGGATGTAGTTTCCACCAGTGGGCCTAGTCATGCCTCTCTTTGGAACAATGTTTGCATGTATTTTTTTCCACTTCTTTCTTGATGCTTGCATTCTGCTTTCCCTTCCATTTTCCTCCCTTCTCTTTTCCCTTACCCTTGAATGGCTTCTTCTTACTACCATGTTCCTTAATATTCTTTCCCCTTGCTTCAAGATGTGTGGCTTGCACACATACTTAATATAATTTTTTTGGCTTAAACATAAGGATAATATGTTTCAAGTAGGAATTTAAACCTCCAATTTATTTCAAGAGTGTGTCTTGTGAATTCAAGTTTACTCCTAACAACAAAGCCCTCTTTCTAAACTCCTAAGTGTACTCTTGAACAATTTGTCCTTTGAGTTGCCTAAATTTTTTCCAACCCATTATTTATTTTTTCATATAGGCTAATGGATAAAATTGTCTTTTAATGGACTAAATGAATTCAATCCAAGAGATGGATATCTTACCATGAATTCACATTTCCTCTTGAGTCTTTTCCTCCCACCAAACTAGTGTTGCTCCTTCTAGAAATAATGAAGCTAACTAGATCTTTATGTCATCCTCTTGTAGATTATGAATTCTCCAGTATACTTCCAATTGATGGATAAAATTTTCTAAATTCTCTGCATTTACCTCACCATTGTACATGGGAATTTCAAACTTGATATCCAACTTGAGTAATGGAGTTTTTCCTTTTGGGATTTTGGAATGAGTGTGGGTGGTTTTTGTGGTGGATGTGGAAGATGAAGATGTTGATGAAGATGATGAGGATGAGGATGGTGGATATGGAGGTGGCTTTCCTCCACTACCTTTTAAACTCTTCTCTTCATCCTTCTTACCATCTGAAGATCCTTCTCCATGTGGAGGCTTAGAACCTTCTCCTGCTTTTTCTGCAATGAATGCATCAAACATAATTTTAACCATTCTTTGTATGTCTTTGAAGTCTCTCTTGACATCCTCTTCTTCTAAATGTCCATTAGTCTCTCTAACTCCTGACATAATGAATAAGGATTCAAGCTCAACCTTTGATGCTTGTACCTCTTCAATTACTTCAGCTTCTTGTGCAATTTGTACCTCTTCAACCTCAACTACTGGAGATAGAACTTAAGGTGCTTCAACTGCAGATTTGAATGTAAATTTGGTTGAAGATGATGCTTTCTTGGCTCTCTTCCTTCTTTTCATAATCTCAGGACTAGCAACCAATAATTTCCGTTCTCCTCTCTGCAACTTCAACCTTGTAAGCATCACAAAATTGCAACTATTAAAAGCCTTCTTTCACAATCTCAAGAAAATCAAGAAAATAACCTTTAGCAACCTTGTGCTTCGATACCAACTTAATTTGAAATTTATCGTTAGTTAATATTGTGCTAATATCAGTTTCAGAATTAACATGAAAGTTCTTTGGTTTGATTATCATACAAGGGTTTATACATGTGTTTATGAGTGAAAATTCATTAAAATTGATGAGATTAAATGTATTTCATGAACTTAAAAGCATAGAAACTCAATGATGAACAACAACATAATAAAACACAGCAATCACAAATAACATAAACAAATACGCAAGTTTTTGATGAAGGAGTTCACCCTGGGCTACATCTCCTTGGTCTAGCCTCATAGTGTGAGCCTTTGTATTAGCTTCAATTGTGAACAAGTGTTGTTTACAGTCTCAGTTTTCCCCTGCAACTTGCTCCAATGGCTCCAAAACATCAAAATATACCAAGAACGACTGTTCCTGAGCCAAAATTGGTCAAAAATTGCCTCAGTTATGGCAAAACCAATTTTTCCTAGTTTTTCTCCACTAAATCTGGAAGTCCGCCAGTTAACTCCACTAAATGTGGATCTTCCACTGAATTTGGCGGGTCTGCCAAAAGAACCACCAAGATAAGCACGTGATTAAGGTTAAGATAAGCATGTGTTAAGTGGGGTTAAAACGCATATAGCACTAACCCACACTTATTCGTAAATCTCGGATTAATATCACATAACCACGTATTAACATAATTAATCTCATTTAATTCTCCGCTGGATTGTAGGTGTTGGCTCTTGGTTATTGGTGCATGATCATGTGGGATGGGGTTGGCCCCCTACGAACCCCCATATATGGCGCCAACAAACTTTAAATGAATACGTAAGCCCTTATGGTTATGAAATTTGGTGGCAGGTGAGGTGGTAAGGCATTGGACTGTGGTGTGGGTGGTTGTGGGGTCCACCCCAACCCTGACCACATAATTTTGTTGAACATTACATGTGGTTCGACCATAGCACAAAAAAATTGGTTTAAATATAATGTGAAATATATGTGTTGCACCCATTCGACATTTTCCATTCGACTATGGTTTCAGACCTTTGTTATAATATGTATATTGCGCCCCATATTGACATTGCATAAAAATTAACATGCCAACCACCTTTCCATGGGGGGGGGGGAGCGCCACGTAGCAGCCTCTAGATGTGCCACGTGTCCCTTCCCCATTGGCCTAAAATTCACCTTAATTAAAATAATCCACCATAGATAATATCCAAAACTTAGGAATAGGAGAAAAATTCAACTTCCCCAATCAACATTGACGAATATGGTTCTAACACTTGTCACAGCATCACTGGTTGAAAAATTGGAGAATAAACCCTGAATATTCCTGAGGTTCTGACTGGACTTCCAAGTCATTAGTCTGTCACTGTTCTTCACAATTTTTACCTATTTGGAAAAACGAACAACAAACCATAACTTACTCATATGAACGCGGATTTTGATGAAATGAGCTGCGTTGGAATCCTGGTGAAGAGATCTATTCAGTTGTTCAGGTCCAAAGCATTTCTAAGCATTTTCATTTTTAGCTCAATACTGAGCTCCTGATCACATGTTCACAAAAATTGACTTTCAAAGAGTTACCAGGAAAAAATTCAACCATACCTTTTATTTGGATACCTCGAAGTCCTTTTTCTCCTATGTGTCCCATTCTTTGATGCCACACCATGGTTTCATCAACTATATAAAAGGATGAATCATCAATTTTAAAGTTGATTTCACTACTTCATCCACTCAAATCACTATGCCACGATAGTTTATACAATGTCCCAATATAAACACTTATCGTAAATAACATCACTCAATAAAAAAAATTCCATGAATCCTTCTAGAATATGATGTGCACACCTACATCACTCATTCAACTAATAGATATCAAGTTTCTATTCAAACCTATAATATATAGTACCATTGGAAATGCTTCAGATTGATTTTCCTTCAACACTATTTGATATCAACCTTAACCAACTATCCTAGATTTCGAGTCATCCCCTAAGTAGACATACCCTCCATCATATTATTCATATTCACAAAACCACTACTTGTGGGGTGTCATTTGATATGATTCTCCTAAGATGATTAAGCATGCCTTCTGATTTGATAGTGTACTTATTGAAGCTAAATAAATATCTTGTCCTTCATACAAAGAATTTATCCTGTAATTTGGTTGGTTTTTGGACCCTTTGCTTTGCTTAAAAATATTTGACTTAATATCTCTTTTGTAATGCCTTTATTTGTAAAATTTTCAACATCTTCTTGTTGACTTAGCTAAAAATTTAGATTTTCCTTTTGATCTAGATATTCCTTCAAATAATTTAGCTTTTACTCTATCCGTTGATCAACCGCTTATCGATATAGCATATTTTGTTAATCCTTCCATGTTCCTTCACGTGATCTCCTTTGATAATAAATATTCCACCATATCATAAAGAGTCACTATGGTCATATTACTCTCGATAACCACAACCTGACTATACCAAGAGTTTGTGAAAGAATATAGCATAATGATACATTTTCCTTTTTCTATAATAGAAATATCCACACATAATAAATTATTGATCATAGTAATAAGTGTATGGATTTGTTTTACGACTGACTCACCCTCTCTCATCTTTAGAAGGTAAAGCTTATTCCAAAGAAATAACATATTGACCATTTATTTTCACTACTATAAGTTTCCCAACTTATCTCACAATTTCTTGACACTGTCTTCCCTCTTGACATTTAGTGACACTAAATATGCAAGACATAATTATATGATATTCCTCATTTTCTTGAAGTTCTCCCAATATGTAGTTGGAATTCCAATTAAAATTGTTATAAGATGCACAATTATCCATTATTCTTGATCTATGAAGAGATCCTCCATTTTAACCCTCCCAAGATCAAAATTATGGTCATTAAACGTTTAAATCTCAATTCTTGTATTGCTAGCTATGATTCTTTAACTAAAATTCTATCTTAAGACTCCCACTTGAAAAATATTATCGTTGATCTAATCAAGAATGATATTCATAAAAAAAATATAGACACGATATCCTCAACCTTTTATAGTAGAGACATATCTTTGCAACAAACTGAGCTTTAATAATAGTTATTGGGCTTAAAGCACTGAATTTATAGTACATATGTAAAAAATCAAACTACAGAGTTTACTAGACATCTAAACTAGAGTAAAAAATAAATCAACTTAAAATTTTAAAGATCACGACAAAAACAAAATCAACACATATATATGTTGGGTGCAGGGAATTACACTTAAGTAAAGTCCTCAACACTTAAATTGTTAACCCGGGGGATTCGTAAACTTAGAGACGAAGCACAGGAAATGCCAGAGATGGTATGAATATTTCTAATATCAACTCCTACTTTTTAAAGGAAAAATTGCAGAATCAAACTTTAGAGAAGAAGACAACTCAAACCATCAAAACAATCTGAGGCTAGAACAAGAAGAAATATACTTGCAAGAGAGATTCAGAAATAAAAAGAAGGCAATTACTCTAGCGGGATATTGATCATCTGTTGAGAATGTGTTTTCTTTAGCAAAGACACCTTAGCAATCTTCAACAAATGGGCCCTTTCAAACCTGCTCATGTAAAGATATCCTTCCCACAAGAATCGATCTTGCACTAGTGCAGGAACAACGATCTATGCAGAAGGTGTAAAGTAATTTCCATACTAAAAATGCTTTTCTTCGTGCAAGGAACTTGAACTTTCTCAATTCCACAACACTCAGATCTGGTATCAAGAAGCTGGTTCTTGTACCTGATCTGAGCTTCTTACACTTTAACTTCTAGTCCTTGAAATCAATGATTAATTACTGCAAGTGTTATGAAATCAAATTGCTTATCAGAAAGATGAATATCTGTAGAGAATAAGGAAACGATCTTTTTAATTAAAATGTAACTAAAAGAAAGAAAGCTATTAGAAGTAAACTAAAGAGACTTGCTGCATCACACTATCCAGCATTGGTGCAGAAACAATGCTCATGCTTGCACCAGGCGGAGAAAATAAACCAAACGTGCAGAAAGTGAATAGCACACCAACGTGCATTGGTGCAAGTAATTTCTCCTGCTCGAACCAGGCGAAGAAAACAAACCACACGTGCAGAAAGTGAATAGCACACCAACGTGCAATGGCACAGGTAATTTCTCCTGTTCGAACCAGGCGAAGAAAGAAAATTTAAATTCAGATGCAGAAAAGGAAATTTAACTACTTCACACTGCACATTTGCTTTCACTCAAACAGAAATTCAAATGCTATAAATTAAATCACACTTAGCAGAAATAAATTGCAAGAACAGAAAGGAGGGAGAATGTGCTAGGTTGGCTGGGCCCTAGCCAACCAGCGCGTTTCCCTTTCAAATAGAAACACTACTCAGTATTGAATCAATTCATCAACTCTTTAAGCATGAAGAAATAAAATCCATGAAGCATAAGCCGAAGCTCTTCTTATTAAATCCTCAAAGAAAATACATGTGTGATTACATATCCAACCCATATTTGGGCGATAACAAAAGACAGGCTTGTTATTGCCTCACCGGTTCTATTCTCCAATCTATTCAATTCTATCAAAACATTGAACATCTTGTCCTATTTACATTTCTCCTTATATAGATCCTTTTGGCTGCAGACCAAAAGAATCGTTTAACCATTACATAGCCAATTGCAGAAATCGTTACAACAAATTATATAACCGATTGCAGAATAAGCTTTCGGCCTTCAAAATTAAATGTTCTAACAAAACGGGTCGTGGCTATCTCCAGCTGTTCGTTCCTCCTAAGTCCGATCTCCGCTACTCCAGATTGACTTACTGTTATCACTAGGACTCGGCTGCCTTCAGATATGGTGGTACAAAATTAGGCAGCAATCAAAGAGATCCAGATTTGCTGCTAAGATTCGCGGTGCTGGCCCTGGTGCGAAATCTGTTCTGCACTAAACATCAGTGGTCAAGGTAAGCATTTAACTATTAAATAACATAAGAGGTAACGATGAGTTACAAAAGTAATTATAAGTATAAAATCACATAATAAATAGTTAATAAATTCTAAGTTATGTTAAAATATGTAAAATATGAAGTTAATGAAAAATGTGTCATCGTTCTCGCACTAGTACATGATGAGGGCACATAAGATATGTAAAACAGGGTAAATGACTACGATTTGGAAAGGGAAAAGTGGTCAAAAAGGGTGCAAATTAGAGGACCAACATCCTCCCATCCCTAAACTATTGTGTGTCCTCACACAACTTTTTACCTCTGCAAAAAAACCAAAATTTTGAATACTCCAACTCAGTCTTGTTCCAGCATGTTGTCCTCAGGCTGCACTATTTCAGCCTTCTTCCTCTTGATGTGCCTTAACTTCTTTGCTACCTTTCTCAACCGCCTGAAACAACATCCAGCCCGATATTTCCATACTTTAACCTCTCTTTTCTTTTGTTTGAGCTTTGCCATTAATTCTTCTCTGCTTTGTTATTTCTCCTCTTGTGCTTTGGTCACAAGCTGTTCCAAGTTTTGCACTTGGAGTTCTAATTCTACTATGCGAGCAGCATGAGTCACCAATTATTTTCCTCCCTTTGTCTCAGCAGGGGTTGTCACTGGCTCTAGGATTTCTATATCTACTATGGTTGCGTCAAGGAACTCTTCTACCTGTGGTCCCTCTTTTTCCAGGTCTCCTTCCTTCTGCTCCGGTTCATCTTCATCCAGTTCCTTGTCTTCTGTGGGTTCTTCTGCCTCTTCTTCTTCTTCTAGTTCCTCTTCTTCTGTGGGTTCTTCTTGTACTGGTGCAGAATGAGATTCCATACCCTGTGGGGGTTGTGGTTTCTTACCTGCATCGACAATTTAACTCTTCTCATGGGGTCTTTTGATAAAATGTGCCAGCAGAGTATCATCCCCGACTTGTGCAATATTCGTTGCGTCTGCAAGGACTGACAGAATGTCGTGTTTAGAGGCTTGTGCCTGTGTAGAAGGGGTTTCTTCAGTGGGTGTACCAACTGTTTTCTTAATGGAATACGGGGTCTTCTCTTCTGTCGATTTTTCTGACCGCTTTATTTTCACACTAGTGCGAGAAGAACTTCCCTTTTTGCTTCTGTTCAGACCCTTACTTGTATTGGTAGGAGTCTTCATATTCTTTCCCTCGGCTGAATTCTAGTGCAGTTGTTTCAACAGCTCTTCCCATGTCATACCTTTGCTCTCCAACTGTTTTAAGACTAGGATTTTTATCAGGTCGTGATGGCATAATCGTGTATTGGCCTGGTCCTCCCTTCCATCCTGTATGCTTCTAGCCATTTTCTCCAAGATTTTGAGAAAAAAGTAGGGGAAGTTCATCCTCCAACGAATGTGCTAGCCTCCTTCAAAATGTTGCAACAGTCTAAAATGATACACCAGGGTACAGGTGTACCTCCCTTCGCAGGTCGCAAATTTCTGCAAAACAAACAGGAGATCCTGCCATTGACCCAGCAGGGTTTTGCGCGGGACTCCGCATTTCAAATTCACCTCCATCTTCTTATCCTTGACAAAACGTTGCCAACATTTGCTTTCCAGCTTCTGGTTCTTGAACCACTCCACTCCCGTATTCTCCAAGCCCGTTGTTGTTGCTACAAATTTCTTCGCGACTTTGAATTCGACCGAACCAATTCTCACTTGGCCGTTCTTAAAGCTTCTTGAAAATTGTAGGGCGACCTCCCTGTCATACCCATCGAACTTCTGCAGGAACCGTAGAAATCCCGACTCCCGCAACAGTGGAAGACTGTTGCGAAATTCGGTAGTTTGCTCAATCTTGCTAAGAGGCAGGGGCTCATTTCGGACGGGCGACATTGCTGCTATCGGCTATGAACAATAAGTTCCAAAGCTTGCATGCAATACCGGGGAATCAAATTTCATACATAAATATCTAACCGTATGTCTGATTCATTTTCCATAAATACTCATCATTTAGGGTCAGGCTTAATTGGTACGCACGACAACAGTTTAACGGTTAAGTGCAGTAATAATCACGATGAAGGGACGTTTAGGATAAATGTAGGAGTGGGGGGAGTTATGAGTGAAGGACATTTCAAATCATTGCGGAGCGGGGTAGATTATATGCAAACAACGATTAACACGATTCTTACATTTCTTCATAATTACAAAAAAAAGGAACTTAGCACTCAATAAAAAGATCATGATTTCTACTTTAAAAACTTTTCACTTTTAACTAATTTCCTCCTAGGTAACATAATAGCGTAAATACTTGCCAATCATATGAAAAAAATCATATAAGTTTCCATCATGATCACTTTCTTATGTCATATGATAACTTGTGTTATGCTGATGATGAGGTGCATGCTTGTACTGATATTTGCACTGCTTAAATCATATCATTCTGCTGGTAATTTTATGCTCATCTTATCATATAGGAAAACATGCTTGCACTAGTGCAAGCATAATATTAAGACATAGAATTAAAATATAGGCTGGATTTCACATGATTTCCTCAACTTATTTTGAATTTTGCTTTGCCCTTTCTTGATGTTTCAGAGCACATCCTTCTGCTCTTTGTATGCAAGATCCTACAATAAAATCATGAGGGAACAAAGGAGTGGGAAAGGAAAATCTTAGAATGGGAAGGAATTCTGTCATAGGGATTAAGGAATTCTATCACAGGGATTCCAGGAAAGCACCAAAAGAGGGAAAATAGAAGTGGGAGAGGAGAAAAAAAAAAAAATTCAAGGTTAAAGTGGGATTTCTTCGAAGCGGATAGGGTGAATTTAGAAGAATATGGGAAGGTTAATTATACTAGGATTCCAAGAAGAAAGTTGAGGGAAAATTACGAAATGGGATATGAAGAAAGGCAGAAAATTTTCTGGAAGGTCTGCCTGCACTGGTGCAGGAAAAATAACTGCAGCAAGAATTATAGACAAAAGAGTATGGTACATACCTGTTACCTTATCCCAAATGAATTCCTTGTTTTGTTTCTACCCAAAGCCTTATAATGAAAATAAAATTTTGTTGAAAAGGTGCAATCTCAAAATAACTACCTCAAGTTCATGCACCTACTATAGCAATCTTGTACCTAGATTATGCAGCGCATATTTAGAGGCAACCACCATCAATACACATTGTTGCCAACCAGCATCTTGTGAGCAGTCATCATTGAGTAATTCATCACTCTAAATATCATGAAAGTAAAAATGAGTTATGATACCAATTAGCAACCTCTTTATTGAACACTCTAAATTCCGTTGTCATTCGGATTCAAACTAAATTTCCTCTTAATATATCACAAAGAATAACCTTTACTAAGGGTACCACATCCTTAAAGATTCTTGATTTTTTAAAGATATAACTCAAAGCATCATGTTCAAATCGTCTTTAAAACCATTGTCCAAGAAAAAAAGATAAGTTTAGGGGAAGAGAAAGATAGCCAAGCAAATCATAGTATGCAATTAACTTTAATACCACAGACATAGCCCTGCTGCCCGCAGGTGTCCATAACCTTGACAGGGGTGTCCTTTGACCCATTGAAATGCCTGTATCCCACTTACTAGGCATGGATTCAGAGTTATATTATTTTAATTTTAGATGAAGGCCACTGTTTTGGCTTGGTAACCAACTAATGGCAGTGCCACTTACAAGAAGTAACATGGATGAACAGGCTGGCTCGTGATGAGACCTCCTGTCTTCCAACTTTTCGGTTGAAAGCCATTACTCTGGCTTGGTGACCAGAAGCAGTAATGTCATGCATGCTAGGTCTCATGATCATGGTAGGTCAGCTCATCACGAGACCTCCTATCCTCCCCTAAATATTTTTTATACTTTGATTATGATCTAAAAGGTTACTTAATAAGTGGGGAGACAGATCTACTCCTTAAGAATACAGGATGGCGTGAAAAGTTTTTAATGATTAATCATTACTGACTAGTTCCTCTGCCCTAAAGACTTATTAAAGATATCCCAGATAATGACTAAAAGACTTCTTGAATTAAAAAAATGCTAGTGTTCTCATGAGTAGCTTATTATGATCTTAACAAGAGTGGTCCTCCATAGGGGGTTTCCAATAGTACCTTCTAAGGGAAACTGAAATTATATATATCAGATGAAAACTTCTTAGAGTGATTAGTCATGGTTACTTTGAAAAATCATGAGGTATTAGAGTGAATCATACTCAACAAGATGTGTCACAGATGTGTGTGTTAACGACCAATGCGGATCAAAAGTAGTTTTAATGACTACACTTTAAAAATCAAAAACCCAATTAGCATCTTAACAACTTTATTCACCTACCCTACTTTACCTAAGAGGCGGAAGACTTCTTTTTATGTATAGGAGTACTTCCAATGAAGCCATGTGCGGATCAGGTGAAAATATATATTCATGCTCAAATTTATCATACAAACTTGAAAGTGTGCATGAGCATGAAAAACCAACAAATGTAAATGATATGACAACAAGAGTTTTAGAAGAGGATAATGTTGCATTGCTCGAGTAGTTATTTGGAACCAATGTTCAATGTAATCATGGTAGCCTTGGTCCATTTCTTGATTTGGCCCATGCTACTCGCCCTCTTCTTCCATGTCATGTTGATTGTTCTCCGTAGGGTGAGTAGTCTCTTGATTACATTCTGGATCTGCTGATAGACATGTCAAGAACTCCTCGATCTCAGGTTCCATGATTTTCCAGCTGATTAGGTACATGTTGAAAATGCAACAAGATGATGGAGCTTGAAGAAATAGAGTCGCCTTCACACTAAGTGGGCCCGTAGTCATTTTTGGGCGCAAAGTCTATTTTTAGACTATGTCTATTTTTAGACATATGGATCATGGTCTATGAGTTGCAGGATGCTATTTATGGATGATTGGTTGAGTTGGTAAAAATAGATGGACCTCTATTTTTTAGATATTGGGCGGTTTCTATTTTTAGACTGTCGAGCTAAAAATAGAACAGTCAAATATTATTAACCCTTAATAATATTTAGACTATAAACATTATCTTATCCTCTTGGAGCACTTCAGTTTGATGCTTGGATGTGGTACATGCAGCTGACAGAAGGAATTACGCTATTCCTAGGGGTTAGTTGAGCTATTGCATGGTTGACTTCAGTTAGAACTCATGTGGCAGAGTTTGGTGGAGTTGATGAGACAGTTGGTGGAGTTGTGTTCGGTTTTACTTAGTTGAACTAGTTGTATTTAGTCTAACTGATAAATACACTAGTGATGAGTGGTGTGAATTAATTATTAATTAATTCACTAATTATTAACTCATAAATCAACTAAAGAACACATCAGTTAACTGCAATGCATGGACAGTTCAGTGGAGACCAGTGTTAGAGGTGGGTGAAAGGGTGAGTCTACTATCAGTTGTGACTATTGGATGTGCATGAGATTTGCACACACATTGATGGAGATTGCCAATGAGGATTGCACAGTTGGAGCTAGTGGGATTCGAACTTGGATCTCATTCATTACTCACTTGGATTGCGCAGTAGAGGTAGGCAGACTTGTGGAGGAGATTTGAACCCATGACTTGTTCAAATCTCATATAGTTTGTGTGTAACTTTTTGGAGATAGTACTGAGTACTTGTGAGGAGTATTGTGCTATGTATTGTTACATGTTCTCTATCATTATAATATACAGACAGTTGGGGGTTTTCAGCTATTTCTTTCCCCATTACATACTGTGTTCTATGTGTGCTTGATTATTTGTTTATGGGCGCATGCGACTGTTTCTATTTCCGCATATTGATGATCAATTGTAGAAGAGGTTATGTATTATGCATGAAGCTCAAATAGTGTGTAATCAGGATAACTTTGCTGAATAACTTCGCGCTATTCAGCAAATTTCTACATGATTCATTTGTCTCCTCAAAAGAGACTTCTAAATCCTCTTGTGATGGTGGAGAAATGGACAAGTCCTTGACTATTGTCAAGAAGTTTTCTTCCTGAGAGGTATAGATCAAGATCCCAGCAGCTGCTAGGGATTGAGAGAGAAATTTCATACTTGTTATCATCTTTAAGCCCATCTGGTTGATTGATAGTCCCTGTCTCCACACACATATTAGTAATGGGGGTTCTTACAACACACCAAAAATGATATAACGTTAAGGATATGAAGATAATTGATTTTCAAAGTTATTGGCTGAAATAAGGCTCACCACACTTGCATTAAAAAAAGAAAATACAAAAAGATAAAGGCATACTTACCCCTATTGCATCATCAGAAAATTCTTACCAAATCAAATCGCCTCCTCGGCAACGACGCCAAAATGTTGGGTGTAGGAATTACACTTAAGTAAAGTCCTCAACACTTAAATTGTCAACCTAGGGGATTCGTAAACTTAGAGACGAAGCACAGGCAATGCCAGAGATGGTATGAATATTTATAATATCAACTCCTACTTTTTAAAGGAAAAATTGCAGAATCAAAATTTAGAGAAGAAGGCAACTCAAACCATCAAAACAATCTGAGGCTAGAATAAGAAGAAATATACTTGCAAGAGAGATTCAGAAATAAAAAGAAGGCAATTACTCTAGCGGGATATTGATCATCTAATGAGAATGTGTTTTCTTTAGCAAAGACACCTTAGTAGTCTTCAACAGATGGGCCCTTTTAAACTTGCTCATGTAAAGATATCCTTCCCACAAGAATCGATCTTGCACTAGTGCAGTCTTCTTGCACTAGTGCAGGAACAACGATCTATGCAGAAGGTGTAAAGTAATGCCTTACTAAAAATTCTTTTCTTCGTGCAAGGGCCCTGAACTTTCTCAAGTCCACAACACTCAGATCTATTATCAAGAAACTGGTTCTTGTACCTGATCTGAGCTTCTTACACTTTAACTTTTAGTCCTTGAAATCAATGATTTATTACTGCAAGTGTTATGAAATCAAATTGCTTATCAGAAAGATGAATATCTATAGAGAATAAGGAAATGATATTTTTAATTAAAATTTAACTGAAAGCAAGAAAGATGTTAGAAGTAAACTAAAGAGATTTGTTGCATCGCACTATCCAGCACTGGTGCAGAAACAGTTCTCCTACTTGCACCAAGCGGAGAAAATAAACCAAACGTGCAGAAAGTGAATAGCACACCAACGTGCACTGGTGCAGGTAATTTCTCTTGCTCGAACCAGGTAGAGAAAACAAACCACATGTGCAGAAAGTGAATAACACATCAACGTGCACTGGCACAGGTAATTTCTCCTGTTCGAACCAGGCGGAGAAAGCAAATTTAAATTCAGATGCAGAAAAGGAAATTTAACTACTTCACACTGCAGATTTGCTTTCACTCAAACAAAAATTCAAATGCTATAAATTAAATCACACTTTGCAGACATAAATTGCAAAAACAGAAAGGAGGGAGAACGTGATGGGTTGGCTGGGCCCTAGCCAACCAGCGCGTTTCCCTTTCAAATGGAAACACTACTCAATATTGAATCAATGCATCAACTGTTTAAGCATGAAGAAATAAAATCCATGAAGCATAAGGCGGAGCTCTTCTTATTAAATCCTCAAAGCAAATACATGCGTGATTACATATCCAGCCCAGATTTGGGCGATAACAAAAGACAGGCTTGTCACCGCCTCATTGGTTCTATTCTCCAATCTATTCAATTCTATCAGAACATTGAACATCTTGTCCTATTTACATTTCTCCTTATATAGATCCTTTTGGCCGCATGCCAAAAGGATCGTTTAACCATTACATAGCCAATTGCAGAAATTGTTACAACAAATTACATAACCGATTGCAGAATAAGCTTTCGGCCTTCAAAATTAAACGTCGAACAAAACGGCCGTGGCTATCTCCACCGTGTTCCTCCCAAGTCACGATCTCGCTACTTGGAATTCGACTTCTTCATTATCCTTTGGAACTGGTACACTTGTAGATATGGTGGTACAAAATTAGGCAGCGATTAAAGAACTACTTGATTTACTACACTTGGTGTGTTCTTGTACTGATGCAAAGATATATTGCACTTTTCAAAATGTTGATCAAAGGTAAGCATTTAACTAGTAAATAACATAGGAGGTAACAATGAGTTACAAAAGTAATTCTAAGTAGAAAATCACATAATTTATAGTTAATAAATGCTAAGTTAAGTTAAAATATGTAAAATATGAAGTTAATGCAAAATGTGTCATTGTTCTCGCACTAGTGCAGGATCAGGGCGCATAAGATAGGTAAAATAGGGTAAATGATTACGATTTGGAAAGGGAAAAATGGTCAAAAAGGGTGCAAATTAGAGGACCAACAGGTTTAGATGTGGATCCCAACACTGATTTAAAAAATCTCATTTCAAGAGTAACTTCTGCAGGTTCTCCTTCCTCTGCAGATTCAACTTCAGGTTCACTGACATCTCTGGCATCTGCATCTTTTTGATTTCCCATTTCCATTGCTTCTAATCTGGCTTGCATCTGTTGCGTAACCTCCATCACTTCAGCATTTGCAATTGGTCTTCCTCTTCTTCGACCAACACCACCTCCTCGTCCAAATCTATAAGCCATGTTGAATTTCTTTTCCTGTTTTCTGAGATCTTTATCAGTGTCTAAATGTTGCTCTGATACCACTAATGGTGGTTTGGATGCAGGTGTTAATGACAAGCTTTCAAATCTTGTGACAATTTCCTCTAATTCTGGTGGAATTTCCTCTATTTCCCTCTCAGCTTCAGTCATCAACCTTTAATTTTATAACCCAAAGCTTCAAATGTAATTAAAAATTTGTTCCACAAATTTTAAATAGCATTAAAACCTACTTTGTAATTTTCCCATAATTTTAACCAATGTGCAAAACATTAAAGCCCTTTTTGGAATGATGGAAATACATCTTAGCAAATTATTGCATTTCCTTTCTTTATGTTATATCAATGGAGTTTGACCTTTACATAAAGCCCAATGTAAAGTCTTCACACAAATGATGACAGATAATTGTATCACTTATAAAAAAAAAACAGCCTTAACAAAATTATGCTCGACAACCCTTTGCGGATTTGATTAACGGAGTTAAACAATATTAAACCTAATTTAATAGAATTATCACATCCAAAATTATGTTTAAACAATACACATATAAATATGCGATATCCATAGATTTCAAACCTCTCAAGTGAAAACCGTTAGATGATAAGAGTTGCTGGCAATTAATCTAACATTTGAAATCTATTTTATAAAATCATCAGGTCCGTTTTGGATTATTAAAGTCCTTGCAATTTAAAATGCGAAAACCGTCGATCGTTGATCAGACGGTTGTCGCTCCTCCAGTTCTCATAAACATTACATAAGTCTTATTTGTATTTTTGACCCAGATTGACGCTGCCTCTACTGCGTTTTACCCATTTTTACTTAAATAAAACACATAGACTCATTACAAACTTACCTCAACGCCACTAGATTACAATATGATGCAATGAATAGAAATTCTGTTTCTTTAACTCTGGCTAATTCGATAATTCTCGGTAGTTCTCCTTAATTTTGCGAAAACAAAACTAATAAACCAAGCTGTTATTCCATTTCAATGTAAACGCAACAAATAATGATTACACTTCATACACCATCGATTAACAAGAATCAACTGGAATAAACAATTCAGAAGTATTCGAATAAAAAAAATCTAAACCTCTAGGATTTGGCAATTTTGCCCAATTTTTCTCTTACAGAGGAAAATCATTTTTTATATTTTTTATTATTTGTTCCATTTCTAGTCCTATCAAATATTCCTCTTCCGGATACATTCCAAACTTATAAATATATAATGTTTACACCATCCTTTCAATTCGATTCTTTGAAATCGAATTCTTCTAATTTTGGCTAAAATTCCTAAAGATAAGATTTGCCTAAAAATTCTAAAATAAAACTAAATACATTGAATTAAATACAAGTAGTTCAAATCCCTAAATATCAGTGAAATCCTATCTAATAAAACGATAAATCGCAAGCTAAAGGATCCCAGTCCTTTGCTTGTAAATTTATTTTATTTTATTTTATTTTATTTTTGGAATAAAAATGAAGTTTTTATCCCTCAAGCCTCATGCTCCTGCATCACACAGTGGGGTTACGATTCCATCATGGTGGTGGTGGATCATTTCACCAAGATGGTGCATTTCATTCCATGCAGGAAGACAAGTGATGCCACGCATGTAGCACACTTGTTATTTTCAGAGATAGTCAGATTACATGGCTCCCCGAAATCTATCATCTCGGACAGGGATGTGAATTTCACAGACCATTTCTGGTGAACATTGTGGAAGAAGTTAGACACAAAACTAAACTTCAGTTCAACTTATCACCCACAGTCAGATGGGAAAACTGAATTTGTAAACAAGAGTCTGGGAAATCTGCTAATGGGTTTGGTTGGTGAAAATTCCAGGTAGTGGGATCGTGTGCTTGCACAAGAGGAATTTTCCTACAATGACTCGCCCAACAAAAGTACGGGTAGAAGCCCTTTCCAAATCATATATGGAATGCACCCACGCAGAATATTTGAGTTGTGGGATTTGGGTCAGTTGGAGCGCAGGAGTGCTGATGGGGAAGATTTCGCAAATGCAATCATCAATCTGCATGAGTAGGTAAAATATAAGTTACAAGACATCAGCCAAAAATATAAACATAAAGCATATTTGAAAAGACGAGAGGTACAGTTTGAGGTAGGAGACCTGGTATTAGCACACTTATGCAGGGAGAGGTTTCCTAAAGGGGGGTACAAAAAATTGAAGATGAAAAAGATCGGGCCTTGCAGAATCCTTCAGAAGTTTTCTGCAAATGCTTACAAGTTACAGTTACCTCTGAGTGTAGGAATCTCGCCCATTTTTAATGTGGCAGATATGTACCCATACGTTGCTATTGATGTGGAAGATAGTTCGGAGAGACGAACATGGGATACCCAGGACGAGAAGGAACCATGGTTTAAGCAGATGCCTTTGGCACAGCCTTTGGAGATTAAACAGATTTTGGACACGCGGGTATCCAGAAAGACACAAAGACAAGAATATTTGCAGTATCTGGAAGAGTGGAAGAACCGGCCTATTGAGGATTGTTCTTGGTTGGACACTGCACAAATTCAAAGCACCGGGTACTCTATTGAAGAGCTCATCGACAGGATCCATGAGTTTAATTTACCCTGGGAGCCTGATGTAGGAGCATCCAACTGAAAAGCTACAGCTGGGACTGATTACTTTCTGCTAGACAAAAGTAAATTTTGAATTTAATCTTTTGTTTTATAAAAAGTCAAATTAGGTTAAAAAAGCCATTGTAATTTCAGTTAAGGAATAATTAAGTTAAATTAGTTAAGTGTTAAGATTAGTTTTGATAAACAATTCTGAAACTGAATGGCAGGTTCTCAACTACATGGGAGACTCTGGAAAGGTATAAACCAACCCAAAAATCCACCAAAATGGAGGTCTAGCATCCGAAGGGAGAAGAAGAGTTAGAAGAGTTGGATTGACAATCTATGTGTGTGTGTGAACAAAATACATTGTTCAAATTTCTCTTTTAAATAAAAGTGATTTTTCTGTATTTTGAGGCTAATCTGAATCTCAAAATGTGCTATGAGTTTTTTTTTTAGTGACAAGTAAACGAAGTTGCAGAACCCAAAATTTCAAATAGGACAAAGTTGAATTGAGTCAAGCAAGAACAATATATTGGAAACAGAATCATAGGTACACTTTAAAAAGCATTTGATAACAGATTCCATATTGATCTTTCATTCTTAAAAGTCTGCAATACAAGTCGAATTGGGCAGTAACATTGGAATAATATAAGCTAGTTTAAAATAGCATTGAATACCGAACCCAGTAAGGGTTTTACAAAAAATACAAATTGATAAATAGCTAGGGTTTATACCATGTTTTCAAAACTGTAAGCACACCAAATCACAACAAGGACACTGGCTATGGTTTTACCCTATTACGAAGTAAGCCATTAACAAAACAAATAACAGAACTACTTGACGACTAGATGCCTCAAAACCATCTTGGGGTTTGCTAATCCTAACACTCAAAAACCACAAGAATAGAAGGGAAAGGTCCTACCCTATTGTATAGGGAAGACTTGGACCACGACGATAGTAGGAGGCCGCACCAGGTTTGACACCTGCATTCCACAGAAGAATACCATTAATTTTAGAGTGGAAATATTTAATTGAGACAGAGGAAATCGAGTAAGGGACAAAGAATAACATTTCCAAATGGCTTACCTGAAGTAGCAAACCCCAACGAACCAGGGATGAAGGAAAAATGAAAACATGAACATAAATCCGTTACAGTGAAGTCGAGGAGGTTGTCAGCTGTTAACCAAGGCACTTGAAGGTTAGTAAGACAAAAACAAAAACCAATCGTAAGAACCAGAATGTGAAATTACCTTTGTGAAATAGAAGTTGAGCCACACATGTATGAGATTAACACCTGTTGAATGCACAAAAGGCAGGTTTTAAAAGCACAGTCAGATTATTGAAAGTGACGAATAGAGATAGAAGAATAACTAAAAAAATAAGTTCTAGTGTTACCAAGCAGACCACATATTCTTCATGAGGACGCACGCTCCACAAAGGAGGAACCAATTTCGACACATATAATCAAACAACTAGCCAGAGTTGCAGGCGACCACAGGGTCGAAACCCCTGCTCAACATTCCCTCTCTAACCCTTGCAATGAAAGTCTAAATGAAACTCAAACCCTAAAATGGGAAAGTCAAACACATTTAAAAACTCATGGAAAATGCAGCAAGATGATGGAGCTTAGTGAAATGAAGTCGCCTTCACTAAGTGGCCCGCAGGCAAATTCTGGCGCAAAGTCTATTTTTAGACTATGTCTATTTTTAGACATATGGAGCATGGTCCAGGGGTTGCAGTATGTTATTCTTGGAGTATTGGTCATGTTGTTAAAAATAGATGGACCTCTATTTTTGTGACCTATAGGTCGATAGGTCGATGTCTATTTTTAGACCGGGTTTATTGCTTCGGGTCTCAGTCTAGTCTCCTAAACTGAGCTCATTTAATTGTCAACCAAGATTTGTAAACTTCTGAAGTGAAGTGTACCATATGTACCTAGGTGCTTGTTTCCTAATGCGTTGTATGTAGTGTTTTGTGATGTTTTTGGTCTTTTATGTTGATTTATGATGTTTTTGGTCTTTTGGTGTTTAATGAAAAATGCCTAGAAAACTAATGGAAAGAAGTTGATGGTCAAAAACAGAGTTAAGCCTAATGTATGGAATGGTAAATGAAATTGGAAACAATGAAGCAGAATCTAAACTATGACTAAATAAAAGCAAAAGCTTGATAATGACTTTTTAAACAAATGACACAAACTAATCTTGAGAAATGATCACTAAATATGCAAATCATCTAACTAAACAGTTAAACACTAATGATGCAATACTCTGTCCTAAGCTCTTTTATTCTATGATTAATTCCTAGTTCTATTCTGCAATTTAATTGAATGCCACAGAACCTATACTCAAAGAGTTATTGGTTTCTTGTTCAAAGTAGTTCTTTTGAGGAAGAGCTCTGTTTTATGAAATGATGAGGAAATTACAGAGAGATTTCAGACCTTATAGTGATGTTGTCTTCTGTTCCTATGGCTATAGATCATTTGTAGTTTTTAGAACAAGAAGATATTTGTGAATAATGAAGGTTGTCTTGTTAATCCTAACAACTAGAGTAATCTATTGTGCAATGGATGACAATTTGAATATGAGATGCAAGTGTAATGAGTTAATCTAAGAATGAACCTAAGATGCTACTAAACTAGAACAATACTTGAACTATAAGTCATCATCAAACTTGAAACAAAGTGACTGAACATGATTTAAATGCAATGAAACTCCGGAGTTGTTCTAACTATACTAACATGCATTAATCTATGAAGTTACACAATCTGTTTGTTCATTATTAGTGATATTTTGGAAGAGTTCCTTCTTGTGGAAGAGGTAGAACAATTCTGACTGTGGACTTGTATGCAATTGAAAGCAAATGGACTGAAAGCAAATGAAAAAACTAAGTTATCACACCCATACCCTACTCGTCATTATGATGTCTTGGGCAAGCGTTTAAGAGCAAGATCAGAGATGATACTTAGTACAAACACACAATTAAATCATTCATTATCACGGTCATGTCTTGAACTTCTTAAGGATGTCTTGGAAGAGTTTCTTCTTGTGGAAGAGTGATGAGAACAAGTGTAACTGTGATAGTGAATAGCAAAAACTATAACTAAATCCTACAGTACCATAGCTATTCTTCATTCATCATTATAATCTGTTGGAAGAGTGCCTTCTTGTGGAAGAGCTGGAATGAATATAACCACAGTAGCTAGTTAAAACAACTATAAATTCAACTCCTAATTCTACAATACCATAGTCATTCAACATTCATCATTTTAATCTGTTGGAAGAGTGTCTTCTTGTGGAAGAGCTAGAATGAATACGACTACAGTAGTTAAAACAAAACAACTATCAATTCAAATGTAAAACGTAAAAGAATCTAGGGAAAACTTATCTAATTTACGCAAAAGAAATCCGTACAAGAGGCAGGGGCCCTCTACCACTTGACAGAATTCGACTTCAAATTAAATCACGCCTTCAAAATAACTTTGTCTGCTCCATTAACGATGCAATAGTTTGAACATAACACTCTGTGTCTTCAAGGACGTAACACAGAGTTTTTAAACAAAATCTAGCAGCAAATCTAATATAAAATCTCTAACTAAGCTATCGGTCTACTCAAGAGTTTATAAAGCAAATGCAAGTAACAATAATTACAACAATTTAGGAATAATGTCTTTCCTTTTCCGAATCATATTAGGAGTCTTCGAGGTGGCTACGTGAAGGAGAAAAGAGATCTGGACTGAGACAGTCCTAGTAGGAGTCTTCCTTCATAAATGTGTTCCCACGTGCATAACCGTACCCAGAATCCATTTCTTCCTCCATGATGAGCAACGAACCATATAGACAGGACGTGGATCATGCCCATATGCGGTTTTCCTCAAGAGGCCACCTGGAACATACTCAAACATGAAGGTAGCTGCAGAATCGCCGGTTAGCTACGGAATGTCTGCATTCTGCAGCTAGTTCCCGTCAAAATGCTTAACAATGGCAAAAATCACAAAATTCAACAAGTCAGTCATGTAAACCATTCTAGAAGTAATTTTAACTATATTTATTGATCAATTGGGCTTAAGATAGAAATGGACAAGGGAAAATGAGGTAAAATGAGGTGAAGGAAAGCACAATTTTGAGGCTCAACATCTATCCTAAATATAGGGAAGTCAAATATTATTTACCCTTAATAATATTTGGACTCTAAATAGCAGTTTACTCTCTTGGAGCACTTCAGTTCGAGCCTTGGAAGTGGCTCATGCATCTGACAAAGGAATTACGCTATTCCTAAGGGTTTGATGGCATCATGCATGGTTGACTTCAGTTGGACTTCAGTGGCAGAAGTTTGGAGGAGTTAATGAGACAGATAGTGGAGTTGTGTTCTGTTTATTTTAGTTGAACTGATTGAGATTAGTTTAACTAGCTAATCAATTAGTTATGAGTGGAGTGAATTAAATATTATTTAATTCATTAATTAGTAACTCATTATTCAACCCAAGAAC
Source organism: Pinus albicaulis (assembly GCA_034641835.2). NCBI lineage: Eukaryota > Viridiplantae > Streptophyta > Pinopsida > Pinales > Pinaceae > Pinus > Pinus albicaulis. The sequence goes on along the minus strand of CM076584.1, from coordinate 112,828,472 downwards.
ACATCAGTTCACTACAGTGCATGGACAGTTCAGTGGAGACCAGTGAAAGAGGTAGATGAAAGGGTGGAGTTAGCTATCAGTGGCGACATCAGTTGTGCATGAGATTTGCACCACACTTGGAGGAATTCCCCATGATGATTGCGCTGTCAAGCCAAGGAGATTCGAACCTTGGATCTCTATATAGACAGGCCTGGATTGCGCAATAGAGGCAAGGCAATTGGCGGTGAGTTTTGAACCAGTAACCTGTTCAAAACTAAGCTAGATTGTGTGTAACTTTATGAGAAAGTACTGAGTACTTGTGAGGGAGTATTGTACTGAGTTAGTTACTTGTTTTCTCCATTATAATATACACAATAGCTGCGGGGTTTTCAGCTATAAGCTTTCCCCATACATACTGTGTTAATGTGTATGATGATTTGATGTGCTATCGCTTGTTTTATTTCCGCATGTGTGATTATCTGAGTGGAAGAGATTATGTGTTGCATATGAATTCGAATTGATATGTGATCATGATAGTCTCGGTGGATAATTAATCATTATTCAGCAAATTTCTACATGGTATCGGAGCTATTGAAGCAGAGATTGATCATCACAGTGATTACAAACTTATTTCGGTAGACAGAGTCTACATGCGGGCCAGGTAGCCTCAGGATTCATCTTTCTTCGGAAAGTGAAAGGTCTGGTAAATTCCCCTTGCAGTCAATCTCTGTGCTAGAAATAATTTGTTCTCATAGATCTAGAGCGGCTGAGCTTTGAGGTGGAATTCGAAATTTTGCAGCAGTTTTGTTTTCTTGGTGCCAGTGTTGAAAATGTCTTTCAACGGTTTGCGACTCGAATATGCTCTTGAAGGCAGTTCGAATTATGTTGCATGGAAGGATCGCATGGAGGCAATATTAGAAGATAATGGTTTAAAGGAGTTCGTAGATACGGATGTCCAAAAGCCCACTGATCCTGCTGAAGTCGATGCATGGCAAAAGAAGATGGCGAAGTGTCGAAGGATCCTGTTGGAGGGCGTTAAGGATCATATTGTATCCAGCCTGCATGGAAAGGCTACTCCATATTTAATGTGGAAAGCTTTGACGGATCTATTCCAGAG
>CM076584.1:112758742-112827276 GCA_034641835.2 Pinus albicaulis | reverse complement strand
GAAACACTAATTTAAAATAATGTTTCTGATATGAATACATAATTTATGCGATTGACAAACTCGATGGACTTAACCGTTTCACATTATCCTACACTGAGTATTTTGAGAGCTACTTGCAGAGTAAAAGTGATTTATTTTTGGAGAGGGGAGAGGAGCTTGAACGATTTCAGGCATCAATAAAGTATCGCACACTTTATGGGCATTGAGCATATTGAGGCGGTGAGAAATTAGGCTACATCTATTAGTCTAGGAAATACATGAAAGGCTACTAATCGCCGACATTATTGACAAGATAGACTCTAAAACATTCCCTTCATTTTGTTTTCTGCTTCGTAAACTACCGTCCATGACTCCAGGGATTTATGGCACAGACGTGTTGGTGGGTATGCAAATTTTTCTAGTCCGGTATGTTCTGTGCTCGGATTGAGGAAGAATTTCTGGATTTTTAGGGTTTATGAATTCGTGAAGCAAAGGAAATCAACATAACCAGGTACATAATTCATCATATTATCCAATTCTTCTGCACTTGCTTTGATTTTAATGTAAATGCTTTTCTTTATAGTAACAGAGAAAACGCATTGAGACCGATTTCTGTTAGAGCGAATGCATCATTTGTGGGTCCATGAAATGGGCGTTTGTGTTTTTAATGGCAATCATCAAACCAATACATTTATGTTTTTGCAGGCCACTGGTATTTAGAATAATATAAAACAAGGGTAGTGAATTTCAATGGAAAGGTATTCCCAAGGCACACAGAAGAAATCAGAAATCTACACATATGAAGCTCCCTGGCAAATATATGGCATGAACTGGTCTGTGAGGAAAGATAAGAAGTTTCGTCTTGGGATTGGTAGCTTCCTGGAGGAGTATAACAATAGAGTAGAAATCATTGAGCTGGATGAGGAATCTGGGGAATTCAGGAGTGATCCCAGGCTTGCTTTTGACCATCCATATCCCACTACCAAGATAATGTTTATTCCTGATAAAGAATGCCAGAGGCCTGACCTTCTGGCCACTACCGGCGACTATCTGAGAATCTGGCAAATTTGCGAGGACCGAGTAGAGCCCAAAAGCCTCCTCAATAATAATAAGAACAGTGAATTCTGTGCACCCTTGACTTCTTTTGACTGGAATGATGCCGATCCCAAGCGAATTGGGACATCGAGCATCGATACCACTTGTACTATCTGGGACATAGAAAAGGAAGTGGTGGATACACAGCTGATTGCCCATGATAAGGAGGTCTATGATATTGCCTGGGGGGAGGTAGGGGTTTTTGCTTCTGTATCTGCAGATGGGTCTGTGAGAGTGTTTGACTTGAGGGATAAGGAGCATTCTACTATTATATATGAGAGCTCACAGCCGGAGACCCCATTGCTTCGATTAGGTTGGAACAAGCAAGATCCGAGGTTCATTGCCACTATTTTGATGGATAGTTGTAAGGTGGTTATCTTGGATATTAGGTTTCCAACCTTGCCTGTTGCAGAGCTCCAGAGGCATCAGGCTAGTGTGAATACTATTGCATGGGCTCCTCACAGCCCTTGCCATATTTGCACTGCAGGAGATGATTCTCAGGCACTCATATGGGAATTATCCTCTGTTAGTCAGCCACTGGTGGAGGGTGGTGGTCTAGACCCAATACTAGCTTACACCGCAGCTGCTGAAATTAACCAATTGCAGTGGTCTTCCATGCAGCCTGACTGGGTTGCAATTGCGTTTTCTAACGAAGTACAGATACTAAGGGTTTGAAATTTATGGCTTTGTAGTTTTTCATTTAAATGTTCTAGAATTTGTAGAAGCTAGCTACTTTTGCCATATGGCAAACTTTTGCTATTCTCTCATTTGGATAGTTCCATAATGGTAAAGTACATCATGCATAAGTTATATATCCTTTATGTATTTATGTCATAGAAGTGGGGCCTTCCTAACTACTCACATTAGGTTATAAAACATCCCGGATTTCAGTCTCCCTGATTGAAAATCTTATTGGAGATGCTTTTTTGTGAAATGTTTTAACATTAGATGACTGTATTTTAGATTCCAATATGATTTCAACAGACATCAAGCTTTACTTTGTTTAGGTTTTAGTGGTTTGATGACATCCTCTACCTAAATTCTCTACGCCATGAAGATTTGCAAACTAATTATTTCTTTCTATTTTATTTCTTGCTTTGTTTTCTTCTTTAGATTTGAGTGCTAGCAGTTTATAGCATAGCTTGTAAGTTGTAACCATACTTGAAACTAATTTTCCGTATTGTATGTCTTAATTGTCTTTAAAACAACTGAAGTCCCCAGTTAGTTGGATAATGCAACAACTGACGTGTCAATGCATATTTTGAAAGTTGGCAAAATGTTAATACATTAAAAAGATATATTTGTCAACATTTTGGCAATTTTCTGTTGCAGGCTAGATAAAGCAGTTTCAAATGTAAGCACGGGGTTGCAATAGACTAGAAAAGTTTGTTCTATATCTTTATTTGATTTTGGTTATAGACCTAAGTTGCCAAGGTTTGTGGCCATGAGTGCAGGTGCAGGGATGGAAATGACATTTTGTGGATTATAATAGATTTAACTATTATATTTTATAAATTATACTGCTATATTATGTTTTGTGATTGTGTTCTTAATATTATATGATTAATTCTAGTGGAAATAATTACATATGATATTCTAGTATGTGTGTTTTCCTCCCGTAGATATTTTTTCTTTGGGTAAACCTCTCCATTGGTCGTGAGAAAGGAGTACATTTCTTAAACTCAGATGCCTTTGAGGCTCTATCTCAAGTATAAGACCCCTCTTCAGGACGAGAATGAACTGATTTACCAAAGACCAGGAAAAAACATATTTGCTTTCAGTTCTGATTGCACCAGTGAATCACATAAAGACTATTAAAAATTATAGATAATCACTAAACCTAATCATCTACATCTCTCACAGGGTGCTCAGTCATGGAGACAGAGTTTGCTTTATTCCAATTTCCATCCTTTATAATTTTCAGCATAAAGGAGCCAACTTCGCTGCTTCATGCCTGCTTTGGCAGCTTACCAGTGTCCTGATTATAGTGCCTGACGTTGTGTTTGAATTGGACATTGGTGAATGACGATTTAAGTTTCTCTGCCACCTGCATACTTCCTTGAAGGTCCATGCTTCTTTGTGCTCTTGCTACCATTATCCAGTCCACTACCACTTTTGAATCACTATAGATGTTTATTTCCCTAGTACTTTTCTCCTTTACAATGATCATAAGAATAGTGGCAGCTCTAACCTCTCCTAAGTTTGTTTGTGACTGCTTCTAGTCCGCAGTCAAATCTTATCAGAAGAGCTCTTGAGATATGAAGAATTCCACCAATTGTTTGTGATTGCTTCTAGTCCACAGTCAAATCTTATCAGATGAGTTCTTGAGATATGAAGAGTTCCACCAACCCACATACATTTGGAGACTTGTCAACCACCCCATCGAAAAAACCATAGGGGCCAAAGTGATGATCATAATACACTTCCTTGTCATCTAACCAGTTGTTTATTGCTTCTTCCACTGAACCTCCCTCCAACTTACCTTCCCCTCCTGTGATGGTTTTTGCTGCTGCCCATGTTTCTTTTGTGAAATGAGAATTTAAGAATATATAGTTAACACTTTCTGTGCATTCACTGCATAGTGGACGGTATCCAGGTCCCTGCCATGGCCTTTTCTGTGAGTTGTGCTACGTTAAAATTTTATCGTTTAAAAGCAGCCAATTTTGGTTTTGAGAGGGGATTCCAATTTCCATACAAAGAACCATTGCTAAGGCTTTTCCTCCTGGGAATACATTTCTGCTTGGTATCCCAGGTGTACCTTGTAGGTCCCTCCTGTTTTGTTTGCAGCCCGCACTAGTCTGTCTGAATGATCTCTTAATCTGATGGATACTGAATTTTGAGTGATTTCCACATACTGCTCCCATGTCTCTGCTAGATCCTCCCTGGGACCTATTTGTTCTGCTCCTTCCTATCTTGAGTTCCACCAATTTGTGCTGTTCCTGTCATAGACATCTGCCAGAAAGTGTAAGTTTTGAGTGCAGATATTCTCCTAGTCTCTGTGATACTCTTGTAGCTTCCAGCCCCCAGTAGCGAAGTGTCTGCTCCTCATTTCCTATTAGACAGGCAAGATGTTTCCCAGTAATGGGGAAGGCTTACACCATGGTATTCCCGATGACTGATCCGCCTACAGATTTCCTTGGGCTTCTAATCCATTCTTCAGTGCCAAAAGGTTCTATGTACTTCTTTTTCATGATATCCTACCATATTACTTCTGTTGATAGGATTCTCTAGAGGCCTTTTGCTGCTAGTGCTTTTAAGTTTTGAGCAATGTTTTGAAAATCGCGATTGGGATTAAATCAGAGAGGGGAAAAAATCGGAAAAAATCGTAAAAATCGGGAAAAAATCGGCACATACAAAAATATTCATCTTTTTAATTCTAAAACATCTATAGCATAAAATAAATGCATTGACACATAAATATGAAAAAAACTAATATATAAGATGTGTAATATCATGTCTAGTGGTACATCACACATAAAACTGAATCATGTCCTGAATACTACGTCCCGAGTTTCAAGAGTCAACTCAGCCTCAAAATATCAACAAAAATTATAATAATGTATCTCATATCATGAGTCATAATGTCATATACAAAGAAATGCACCATATAACCTATGGTCCTATACTATTGATTTCCTCTGCCCCTCTTGTGAGAAAATGTAACAACTTTCCCTCTAGATGAAGAAGCTCGCGACGCTGGCAATGGACTCTTTTGTGCTCTAGAAGTAGAACCTGAAGCACCAGAATGAGAACCTGAAGCACCAGGAGCTAAAGCAGGCAGACCACGTCCTCTACTGGTAGCAGGGGTAGGTGGTGTCACCTCCTTCTCTTGCTCCTCCTGCTGCTGCTCCTCGTCGTCGTCCTCCTGCTCTATCCAATCAGGGGTTGACTCCATGACATGCCTCTCAGCCTCAACCCTCCATTCAGCAGTGGTGTCAATCGCATCTAAAGAGATGGCCTCTATATCAGATGTCCTCTCAAGTTGTCTCACCCGCAATCTAAGATTGTAGTAGACGTAAACCATGTCATTGAGGCACTGGGACTCCAACCTGTAGAAGGGTCATAAATTAATAAATTAAAAATATATATTATAAACAATAAATTAATAATTATAAAAAAAATTTATTTAATGAATTCAAAAAATCAGCTGGAATCTTTTAAGTTTTTAACCTGTTGCGCTTTTTGGTGTGTATTTTTTCAAATACACTTTAGTTGCGCTCGCATCCTGAAGAGTTACATGTTTGGCCGAGTATTCTAATGGCAAGATTTTGGAGTTTTGGTAATCTGGCACCGTAGCTCCTCCACCATGTATCTACAAATTACAAGTTACAACAAATAAGATAAACTTATAAAGTTACAAACATAAGAAATTTTTTAAAATAATGAAAATCTTACCTGGCATTTTAGTAGTCCTATTCTAGACAGCCATGTCAAAGCTCAAGGTGCCACTTGCCATTCTGTATACCTCCATTTATTTGGATACCTCTGCATGTTCTGATGGAGATGGCACCATCTTCTGAACACAAGTGAAAAAGCCATCCATGACCTCAACATCAAATAGGAAACTACATGGGTAAGCAAATTCGGGGTTCAGGAAGATCCCTATAGCATGAATGGGACGATGGAGTGTGTTGTTCCATCGGTCATCAATCACTTCCCATACAAGAAGTTGTTTCTGAGACCCCTCATCACCCTTATCATCATAGTTGCTGTGAATGGCTTCTTTGGCCCTATCCATGGCCTTATACAAGTAGCCCATTGCAGGCTTCTCTCCATCAACCAATCTAAGAACCTTTACCAAATGTTTAGTAACGCTGCACACCTCTTGCACTCTCGCCCAGAAGCTTTCCTGATATGAAACCAACCTGTAGATGGCCTCTACCTCTGGTTTGCAGCTGACAGTCAAAGCACACCACTCCTTTGAAAGAAACATTCTCTTCAAATCCCACATAGAATTCAAGAGGGATTGAAGAGATATGAAACTAGTGGCAAATCGTGTAATAGTAGGGCGCACCAACCCCTTGTTGATGAATGTTCTCATCAAATGAAGCACAGATGCATGATTATATATAAATTTTGTAATGCTCTTTGATGATTCTACAATATCTTTGACAAAATCAATCTTTCCTATGTCCTCCAACATCAAATCAAGGCAATGTGCAACGCAAGGTGTCCAAAATATGCTTGGATGCCTCTCCATAAGCATCTTGCCAGCAACAACATAGTTTGCTGCGTTGTCCGTTATGATTTGGACAACATTTTGGGGACCCACCTCCAGAATGAACACATCCAATAAATCACATAATAATCGTGCATCTTTGACATGTGCAGATGCATCAACAGATTTCATAAACATCGTTCCCTTGGAATAATTGACCAAGAAGTTAATAAGGGTCCTACCCTTTTGATCAGTCCAACCATCTGACATCACAATGCATCCTGTGACTTCCCATGATGCTTTTAACTCCTCCAATCTCTTGGTGCAGTCAACTTTCTTATTTTGAAGAATGCGCCCTCTAAAGTCATCATATGAAGAGGCTTTGTATTCTGGGCCAACAATAGTGATAGCATCAATTGTAGCCTGATAAAATGGATTGTTTCTGGCAACAGTGAAAGGAATATCACTCCAAAGAAACAGTTTGCCCAATAACCTGTCAGCTTCTTCCATTCTCTTTTTTTTTAATAAGTGAGGAGATAGATGGCTGTGCACCGGGAGTGGTTCTAAGAACAAAATATGAGGAGGCAGCTACGGGTTTGGGTGTAGAAGATGCTGATGTTGAAGAACCACTACCACTCTCACGGTCAACTCTAAACCCTGATATTTGACTCTTCAGAGCTGCCTTGCTGAGTTTAGTTGTTTCTATTTCTTCCAATGATTTGATGGCTCTTCTGATTATTTCTGGATTGGTATTTGTGCAAGGGCCTACTTCATGTCCAAGAATTTGTGCCAGGTGGTATTTCAACCTGTATACCCCCCCGTCATGTGTTGACCACATAACTTGCAACTTAAGTTTGATCGGTCAAACACCTGATCAGGTTCACCAAATTCCGATAAAGGATCCAATTTCCTTTGCATGTTTGTAATTTTGTTGAACTCTTGACTCTTGAGTTTTATTGTAAGATGAACTTTGAAATTTGAACCTAGGGCACAAAAAAATTGCAAGTTAAAAAATAAAATAAAAAATTTACAATTTTATATACAACATTTTGATTTTTTCACAAAAAAAAAACCCTCAACTCAATGCAAAAATAATGAGAAAAAATACATGTTGAAACACAAGCAAAAATAATGGAAAGAAACTAGGAGAACAAGAAGAAATATAAAAAATAAATTTAACAACCAATTTTTTGCATTTTTGACCAAAATAAACCCTCTCCTCTCAATAACAAAAGAAAAGAAAAGAAAACACAACCAAATGCAATAAAAAATGATGAAAAATACATGGGTGATAGAAACCCATGGAAGAACAAGAAAAAAACAAAAAAAAAGGGTCAAATTTGATGCCCATACCTAGAAAAAACGTTTTGCTGAAGAAACTTGGTCCAAATTCGAATTTTGTTGGCTTGGCTTGATAAAATCCTTCACTTTTGTCCACTCTTGCCCTTGTAGATCACTTATCCTCCTCCTTAGCTCTCCTTAGCAAACCTCTCACTGCAAAAATGAGACCAAAAAAAAACCGCAGCTTAAAAACTCGCTGTTTTGAGGCCCCATGATTATTTCTTATCGGATTGCGATTTTTTGGCGACAAAAAATCGCCAATTAAATCGTTCTTGCAAAAAAATCGCGATTTATTTAAAAAATCACGTTTTTCGCTTCTTTGGTTTTGAGAAAGCAAGTAGGTCTTTTAATCCTCATCACCTTGCCCTTTTTAGTTAGTTGCGTGCGTTCTCCTTCCTTCGTGCCCGTAAATACCCAGTTGCAGATTTTTTTTATTTTGTTCAACATTTCATTGGGTATATACACAAAGAACATTTAAAGACAGTTCTGGCTTCCACCACACTCTTCAACAAGGCCTATCTTCCTCCCAGTGAAATCCACTTGTTACACCAATGTTTGATTTCTTAATTTTTCCTTATATTCAGAGTCAATCCCAATAGATTGAATGATCCAGGTGGATATTTGTGGCCACCCGCCTATTCCACCTAGATCTATCCGACAAGGTATCGTACATGCCAAACAGAGACCAAGTTACGACCTCGGGAAGTTGGCTGCGCAACTAACCCCAACAGGGCCCACAAACTCTTGGTGTTCCATCTCCCGGGGTTAGGGTTTTCCCTTGTTGTTCAATAATAAAAAGGCCCTTGAGCCTCATTGTAACACAGTTTAGAGGCATGTAGCTGCCATATCTCTTCTCAGAGATAAGCTACCATCGCCCGAGCTAGTTTATTTCCATTATGTTTGTAAGCATATTTCAGTTCTTTGATGTTAATGAAATGAAGTTTTATTTTTGCTCCACTTTTGTGTTTGTGTTTATATATGTATTCTATTGCGTTCCTGCATAAGTTCGAATCAGTGGTATCAGAGCGGTCTGCTCCTTCTCGGTTTTTCTTTGCATGTCCCCAACGAGGTCAGGGTATAAGGAGTTAGGGCTCGATCTGGTTGAACTTGTGCAAGATCAGCCTTACAAACCTCGACGACCTCCCATGGCGGAAGAAAAGAAAGACGAGGGAGCAGGCGATCCTTTCAAAATATTGCTCGAGGAAGCCCTCGAGAAACATAGGAATGCAATGATGGATAACTTTGCCCAGATTCTTCGATAGCTACCCACAAACGACACATCTTCATCCGACAACCACTCTGGAGGCGCTACTCCTTTTGAGGTACAACTTAACTTTGACATTCCCATATTTGAACGCCAGATATATGTGGATGCCGTAGATAGATGGTTAAATCTGTTGGAAGGATATTTTTCAGTTCATGACTTTTTCAACTGGGAAAATATTACTTTTGCACTCCTGAAAGCCACCCCTCATGTCAAGGACTGGTGGGAAACCTACCGTGAGCAAAAGGATGAGGGGGAATCCTAACTGTTGGCAGTGGTACCCACTTGGAATTCTTTCTGAGACACCATCAAGGAACAATATTACCTTGTCGGTAGCTATGAAGATAAATACATAAAGTGGACCACGCTGCGATAGGGAAGTGACCAATATGTGCCAAAGTTCACAAATGGTTTTCATGCCCTTCGCACAAAGCTGTGTATCAAGGATTTCTAGCGGCATTTGGTACTCAAGTAACGCGGCTGTTTGCATAAGTACATCCAAGACGAAATGGAGTTCCTAGACATCTCCTCGCTCGGTGATGCCTATTGATATGCTTTCAAGATCGAGCAGAAGTTTAAACAGAAGAAACAAGACTTTGGGTATGCGAATCCAAAGCAAGGGAAAGACGCCCCCAAACCACAGAACAAAGGACAAACCCAAGGCGGGGTGACCCAGGACAACCCGTCAAAGCCACAAGCAAAGAACAACACTACGAAGACAAAGGACACGGTAAAGTGGTGTGAGTTCCATAAGAGCTCCACTCACAACACAAGTGAGTGTCGAGCCAAGCAGTCACTGGTGGCCAAGCGGAAGGCTTCCGAATCAGATGCATGCTCTGACTTTGAGTCAGAACCCGACAAGGGGAATAACAAAGGGAAGCAAATTATTGATGCGGAGCCTAGTGCCACTGTTGCCACCACCAAGATCCAGAAGGATGAGCCCAAAGATCCAGAGGGGGGGGAGCACCTCTTCCACTCACAGATGTGGGTGAAGGGTTCTCCGCTGCAGTTCATTGTCAACAACGGAAGCAAAAAAAACCTCATTTCAGCAGAGGTCGTGAAGTGGCTAGGTCGACCTACCACAACACACCCGCAGTTGTACACCATCGGGTGGCTTCACCAAGGATTGGTTTCACCAAGGACGAGATCTCTGCGTTAGCCAACAGTGCCGCCTCCCCGACAACATCAAACCCTTCATAGATGATGTATTGTGTGATGTTGCTCCTCTTGAAGTTTGTGATGTATTATTAGGCCAACCATGCTTGTAGAAGCGACATGCTATGTATGAATCTAGGCCTCACACTGTTATTATTACTTTGGGTAATAAGTTGTACAGGATACCGGAGGTAGCACTGTCTACCGCCATCTCTTTGATCACTGCGAAGCAATGCACTAAGATCATCTCCCAGACCAGGAAATTTGTTTTCCTTATGATTCACCCTCAGAGCCAAAAGAAGATTGTGGCCACGACCTTCAGACAAGGCTCCTCCGCACAACAAAAACAAATGGATAAGGTCGTGGAGGAGTACAGGGACATCTCACCTCACCCGCAGGGGTACCTCTACATTGTCAGGTCAAGCACTCCATCGATCTGACCCCAGGCGTGCCGATACCCAATGGACCGATCTATCGACGCTTTGTTCTGGAGAACGATGAAATCAAGAGGCAGATTCAGGAGCTGCTACAGAAAGGGCACATCGGGCCAAGTTCATCGCCCTATGGGCACCTAATCTTGTTGGTACAGAAGGAGGACAAGACCTGGAGACTCTGTATTGACTATCAGGCACTGAATAAGATCATTGACTGGAATAGGTATTCGATCCCATAGATTGATGACCTTCTGGACCAACTCAAGGGGGCCAAATATTTCAGCAAGATCGACTTGAAGTCCGATTATCACTAGGTACCAATCGAACCCTCCGATGTGTGGAAGACTGCCTTCAAATCCAAGGAGGGCCTTTTCGAATGGCTGGTCATGCCTTTCGGGTTGATGAATGACCCCGCAACCTTCATGAGGCTGATGGACGACAACTTACGACCCTTCACCAACTCATTCGTGGTGGTGTATTTGGATGACATCCTGATCTTCAGTCAGAGTTGGGAAGAGCACCTCCACCACCACTTTCGAAAGGTCCTCCAAACATTGCAACAACACAAGTTTTGTGCCAATTTGGAGAAAAGCACTTTTGGCATGACCCAGGTTCAATATTTGGGGTACATCATTGATGAGTGGGGTGTGCATGTAGACCCAGCCAAGATATAGGTCATTCGGGATTGACTAACCCCAACCACTCTAACAGAGCTCTGTAACTTTTTGGGTCCTGCCAACTTCTACTGCAGGTTCGTGTTGGGTATTTTTCATATCACTTGGCCTTTGAGTCAAGTCACCAAGGGAGGAGCGAAAGCAAAATTCTTTTGATCTGAATCCCAACAAAAGGCGCTCGCTGAGTTGAAGCATTGACTCTGCTCTGCACCAGTGTTCACATTACCAGACCTGCAACAACCATTTGAGATCGAGACAGATGCCTCCGACTATGCTATTGGTGCAGTTCTTACTCAACAGGGACATCCAATGGCATATCACAGTGAGACACTTTCAGATGTAGTTCGAAAGTATCCCACCTATGACAAAGAGATGTATTCCATTGTGTTGCCCGACTGACAATGGAAGCATTACATTATGGGGAAGGAAACAGTCATCCACACAGACCACTGACCCTTGCAGTTCATAGAGACATGAGGGAAGTTGCAGAACGATCGCCATCAGAAATGGTCCACATACTTGCAACAGTTCCATTTGAACATTAAATACAATAAGGGCAACACCAACAATGTTGCAGACTGCTTCAGTCGACCGCCGATTGTGGTGCTGACCATTGTGCTCGACTCTTGTGGGCACGAGACTTCGGGGTGGTTGCATCTTTACAAGAGTGATGCAGAATTTGGCAACACATACCAGACACTCTTAAAAGGCAAGCAAGTTCCAAACTTTCACCTCTAGGATGCACTGTTATGCCACCTGGGACACTTCAAGCGAGCATGCCAAGATGATTTAGGAAGTGCATTACAGTCGGGTCGCTAGACATTTCGGGGTGGAGAAAACGATGACACTACTACAAAAGTATTTCTATTGGCCGAACCTTCAACAAGATGTTGGGAAGTACATCAGATCTTGCACTACCCACGCCATTGTCGAACCGACCATTAAGAAGCAAGGTCTATACACTCCGTTGCCTACCCCTAGTCGACCTTGGGAATCCATCTCCATGGATTACATGTCGGGCCTTCCTTCTACTAGCCATGGAAACGACTGCGTTTTTGTGGTCGTCGACTGATTCTCGAAGATGGCCATTCTGGCAGCCTGCAAGAAGAGTATCACAATAGAAGCCACTGCTAAACTCTTCTTTGAACGAGTGTGGGTGCACTTTGGGATCTCACAGTCCATTATCTCAGATTGGGGCAACAGGTTCCTAAGTACATTTTGGTCAAGTCTCTGGTCGATGCTAGATACCAAGCTCACTAAGTCCATGAATTTCCACCCTGAAACTGATGGCCAAACAGAGGTCGTCAACAAGATGATTGTACATATTTCGCGCATGTACAACTCAAAGCACCCACGCACATGTGATGAAAGCCTCCCCTATGTCTAGCACAACTTCAATCGAGCTCTTCATAACTCAACTGGCCACAACTCCTTTTAGTTGGGGTTGGGATTCCAGCCACTATGTTCCATTAATGTGGCCATACCATTTGTAGCTACTAAGGCAGATTTGGCTCATGTCCAGTGCGAAGTTGACAGGGCGAACAACTTCATTGAGCGAATTCAACACGTCTGCCAGTAGGTCCATGACATATTGGACAGAGCAATGCTAAGTACAAGCAATGACATGATCAACATCAGGTGCCACGCAAGTTCCAAGTGGGCGAAAAATTTGGCTACATTTGCAGAAGGAGCGCCTCGATGGACCCCACCGCAAGCTTCGCTTGCTCCGATATAGGCCGTACACAATCACCAAGGCTATAGGGGACAATGCTTTCAAGGTCAACATTCCACCATTCCTTGGTCTGCACCCAATGTTCAATGTGGACCGCCTTCGGTCATACTTTCCACCATTACTGGACACATCCGACATTGCAGAACAACTCACTCCCACAGAGTTAAACCCAGATTGCATGGAACAAGCCACAACTGATCGGATCATGGACACATAGATCAAGAACACCCTCCAACAGAGGATCTAGCTATATTGATTTGTCAAAGTAGGCCAACTCCTTCACTAGGGCAAATGGTTCACCAGGGACCAAGTTTAACATAAATTTCCTCACCTCATGGAGGCTCTGCACACAATGGGGACCATTGCTTCCTAAGGAGGGAGGACTGATCCAGGTGGATATTGGTGGCCATCTGCCTATTCCACCTTGACATCCAGTCGGTTTCATCAGTTTCCTTGTTTATAGCAACATTTACTATTTTTAGCAATTTTTCGGGTCCTTAATTTCCGGAGCAGTTTTGACCCCCTAAATGGCATTTTTCTGAGGTCCGCAGCAGGCCTGTAGCCACAGATAGGGGCTTGTGGAAAATCTTGTAGTACTCGGAGAGATCTTTCCGATAAGGCATTGTACGCGCTAAACAGAGATAATATGACCAAATTACGATCTCGTGAAGTTGGCCGCCCAACTAACCCCAACGGGGCCCACAAACTCTTGGCATTCCATCTCCTGGGGTTAGGGTTTTCTCTTGTTGTTCAATAATAAAAAGGCTATTGAGCCTCATTGTAACACAGTTCAGAGGCATGTAGCCACCTCATCTCTTCTCAGAGATAAGCTACCATTGCCTGAGCTAGTTTATTTTCATTCTGTATGTAAGTAGATTTCAGTTCTTTGATGTTAATGAAACATAGTTTTATTTCTGCTCCACTTCTATGTTTGTGTTTATATCTATATTCTATTGTGTTCCTGAATAAGTTCGGATCATTGAATGTTTCTATAGATGTATAGGCTTATCATAACCATATTTTATATGGCTCACCCTATCCAGTATATAGCATAAGATAAACTGATCAAACTAGCCATTTGTTGTTCCAATGACTAGCATGCACAATATGCTTCAAACCTATGTTGCATTGGTTTTTGGGACTGCGGAATGACAGGGATGGGGTTACATGTCTCTGCGACAGCTAGAATGCACCCCCAAATTTTTCATGGGATGGCTGGTTAAGGATGGCATATATATATATATATATATAAAATAAAAATTCAAAATTGTTAAATTTGGCAACTAGGGTCAAACTCCATGTTGCACTGCTCATATGATGGAGATGATATTTTTGTTGGATTCCTCTTTCGGAGAGGTGCAAGATTGATCTAAAGATTATCTTGTTTGGATGAGCAGAAGTTGTATTTTGAATTTATTTTTCCACACGTGCAATTTGTCAAGGTTGGCCAGAATTGTAATGTAGGCTCACAAGTCCCAAAAGATGTGTCACACACCCACAGTGATGGATATAAAAAGGAGAGACATGATGCTCATTTCATCATTCACTCATCTCTCTCTCATCTGATTCATTCGTACAACCTTAGAGGCTTCTCTCTCCTCCACACGTGTGAAGCAGGAAGGTGCATTTTTGGATTGATTTTAGGGCTTTTATGGCAACGTTGACCATCGTTGTCATCGTTGACTTTGGGCCAACTCTCATTGTTTGATTGCGTTTTTGAGACAGAAAATCCGATCTAGAGAGGCCACAACTGGAGGCATAGAAATCGAGGTCAAATGTTGACTTTGATCGCAACGTTGACTATATCTATATTCTATTGTGTTCCTGAATAAGTTCGGATCATTGAATGTTTCTATAGATGTATAGGCTTATCATAACCATATTTTATATGGCTCACCCTATCCAGTATATAGCATAAGATAAACTGATCAAACTAGCCATTTGTTGTTCCAATGACTAGCATGCACAATATGCTTCAAACCTATGTTGCATTGGTTTTTGGGACTGCGGAATGACAGGGATGGGGTTACATGTCTCTGCGACAGCTAGAATGCACCCCCAAATTTTTCATGGGATGGCGGGTTAAGGATGGCATATATATATATATATATAATAATATATATATATATAAAATAAAAATTCAAAATTGTTAAATTTGGCAACTAGGGTCAAACTCCATGTTGCACTGCTCATATGATGGAGATGATATTTTTGTTGGATTCCTCTTTCGGAGAGGTGCAAGATTGATCTAAAGATTATCTTGTTTGGATGAGCAGAAGTTGTATTTTGAATTTATTTTTCCACACGTGCAATTTGTCAAGGTTGGCCAGAATTGTAATGTAGGCTCACAAGTCCCAAAAGATGTGTCACACACCCACAGTGATGGATATAAAAAGGAGAGACATGATGCTCATTTCATCATTCACTCATCTCTCTCTCATCTGATTCATTCGTACAACCTTAGAGGCTTCTCTCTCCTCCACACGTGTGAAGCAGGAAGGTGCATTTTTGGATTGATTTTAGGGCTTTTATGGCAACGTTGACCATCGTTGTCATCGTTGACTTTGGGCCAACTCTCATTGTTTGATTGCGTTTTTGAGACAGAAAATCCGATCTAGAGAGGCCACAACTGGAGGCATAGAAATCGAGGTCAAATGTTGACTTTGATCGCAACATTGACTACTGTTTTGAACGCAGAGTTTGACTTCTGCGTTGACTAGTTTTGTGGACTGTTTTAGGTTGAGTGTGACTTTGACTGAAGGCCGAATTTGACCAAGTTTGACCAAGCTTGATTGGAGGTTGAAATGCTGGTTTGACCAGCGAAGTCTTTGCTGGCTAGGGCATCCGGTTGACTGCTGTAAAATACATTTTATCTCTCTCTGCTGAATAAGAAGAATTATAAGAATTCTTGTGTCTCTTGTCTTGGCTTGTCTTCTGTTGATTTATTTTATGTTCTATCAGCATTTACTTTCAATGGTTATGTGATTGCAAATCTGAAATTGAATTGGGCTAATAATAAAGATTGAAGTAATCTGCCCTAAGCATATAACATACCATGGTTAACTTAAATTAACATGGTATCAGAGCTATAAGGTGAAGACAAAGCCTAAGCAAGAGTGAGAAAAGCAATCACTGAAGTTGAAAAGACAAGGACCGAGATAAATGGCTTCCTCATCAGACTCCAAATCTGATGACAAGCTGACTGATAAGTTTGATTATCATGCTTGGAAAATGTCCTTGGATTTGACATTGGAAGAACAAGATGTTATGGATTATGTGCAGGGAAAGATCAATGAGACTCCATCAAATGCACCGACTGCCACTTAGACAAAGTACATGAAAGGGGAAGTCAAGGCGAAAGATCATTAGGGATTCTATTCATAAGCACTTGGTTGCTTATATCTCTGAGCTGGGCACATCTAAGGAGATGTATGATAAGTTGGTTAGCATGTTCAGGGCTAGCAATGCTAATCAAATTCTGTTTTTGAAGAACAAGTTGAAGAACATCAAGATGGACAAGGGAGAATCCATGCAATCATATTTCATGAGGGTCACCGAAATCAAGAATGATCTCTTAGCTATTGGAGAGGCCATAGCTGACTGAGAGCTCACTCTAATTGCTCTTGGAGGACTTCCCCGAGCATGGTATGTATTCAATACTACTATTCTCAATAATAATAGAATTCCTGATTTTGATGAATTTTTGACAAGATGCACTCAAGAGGAGACAAGGACGATGGAGAGAGACCATCCCTCTAATGGGAATGGAAGTGACCCTACTGCCTTCACCGCTCATGTAAAGAAGAGGAATAATGCTGGTCCGAGAAATCAAAATCATGGAAGAGCGGGTGCCAAAGTTAGAAAAGGAAGATGTTACACTTCTAACAAATTTGGTCACTATGCAAGACAGTGCCCCAATTAAAGGGACTCTTCTGGAGATGATGACAACAATTTCAGGGGGGAATGGGAATCAAAGAAACAATAGTTCAAAGGAAAAGGGAAGGCTTCCTCTGATCGAAATGGGAATGGAAATGGAAATGGTCAACCTTTCAAAAGGTCAAGGAACTCCAGGTATGATGAATCCAATGCTGTTGATAATAAGAGAAATGAATATATTCTTATATCTGCCCTCTTTGCTGCATCTCCTCTCGATACCCTGGACAATTGGTTGATTGATAGTGGTGCCTCAAGGCCCTTCATTGGATAGAAGGAAGCCCTCTTTGATTTGATCGAAAAGGATACTAATTTGGAAATTATCCTTGGAGACAATGCCACCTATCCCGTGAAAGGGACAGGGATTGTGATCCTTCATCTAAATCAAGGTCAAGTACTTCGTTTGTGATCCTTCATCTAAATCAAGGTCAAGTACTTCGTTTGCAAGATGTGTTGTACGTACCTGACTTGAAGAAGAATCTAGTGTCTATCTCGACAATGCAAGACAAAGGATTCAAGGTGACATTCATCGATGGAAAGGTATGCATTTGGAAGAGGAACTTCAAAGAAGTGTTCACTCTTGGGTTCAGGGTTGACACACTCTATCAGGTTGGAGGAAGCCCACTGGGGGCCATGACATGTGACACAACTATTCAATCCAAGCTATGGCACTGGAGGTTTTCACACCTTCATTACAAAGCCCTTCTCGAAGCAAGGAAGGTGGTGATAGGGATGCCCAATTTCAAAGATGATCATGAAGGTGTATGTCAGGGTTGTGCCAAAGAAAGCATACAAGGGGACCATTCCCCTCAAGTGTCACGAAGACATCTGATATTTTGCAGTTGATACATTCTGTTCTATTTGGTATGTTGCCCGTAACATCCTTGGGAGGATGCTTCTATTATATCACTTTTATAGATGACTTCTCCCGCAAAACTTGGATATCCTTTTTGAAGAAGAAGGACAAAGCATTCAAGTGGTTCTGTACCTTCAAGGCCTTGGTTGAAAATCAAACAAGGAAGAAGATCAAAATTTTGAGGACCGATAATGGAACTGAGTATGAGTCGAATGAATTTAATGACTATTGCAGGGAAACTGGCATTAAGAGGGAGACCACCACTGTGTATACTCTCGAACAAAATGGTGTTGCTGAAAGGAAGAATAGAACCATTTGGAAGCTGCCTGTGCCATGCTTTATGACCAATGTCTTCCGAAGTTCCTATGGAGAGAAGCTTCCAACACCGCTGTGTATGTTCAAAATAGATGCCCACATTCTGCATTGGACTCCAAAACTCCCGAAGAAGTCTTCTCTGGTAAGAAGCCTGATGTCTCTCATTTTAGAGTTTTTGGAAGTCCCGTTTATTTTCATGTGCCGAAAGAAAAGAGAAGCAAGTTGGATGCTTCTAGAAAGAAGGGAATGTTTGTGGGCTATAGTGAAACCTCGAAGGCATATAGAATCTATGTGCCTGGTCAAAGAGAAGTGGAGATATGCCATGATGTCACCTTCGACGAAGACGCTGCCCTTAAGAAGGTTAGAAATCTTCCTATCTCAAAGGAAGACAGAGAAGAAGAAGAAGTTGGAAGGCAAGAAGAATCGAAGGATGAACCGATGCCCGATGTTGAAGGTCCGATGGATCCTATAGATCCACCTTCTTTAAATAAAATAAAACCCTCATGGCTTAGAGACACTCTCGAAGATGCCGAGAGAGATATTGCTCCAAGGGGAGCATTCTGTGAAAGTAAGACGCTGTATAGGTACCAAGGGTATCTAGCAGCCATGAGCACCATTGTACAATCTGAGCCTGAAACAGTTGAAGAAGCCATGAAGCATCAAGTTTGGAAAGATGTTATGCACGAGGAATATGAGTCTATCCTGAAAAATGATGTCTGGGATGTGGTCCCTAGACTAAAGGACAAATCTGTTATCACCTCGAAATGGCTCTACAAGATCAAGCACGGAGCCGATGGAAGTGCTGAAAAGTTCAAGGCAAGATTTGTTGCCTGAGGCTTCTCTCAAAAGGAAGGAATAGATTATGATGAAATATTTGAACCTGTTGCCCACTACACAACCATCAATCATTGCCTTTGCTGCATCGCAAGGATGGAGTTTACATCAGATGGATGTGAAGATTGTCTTCTTACATGGCTCAAACTAGGAAGAGATCTATGTGGAACAACCTCTGGGGTTCGAAGTTCGAGATAGAGACTCACATGTATGCAGGTTGAAGAAATCCCTCTATGGGTTGAAGCAATCTCCCAGGGCTTGGTATGAGAGGATCGATAGCTACTTGATGAAGTTGGGCTTTACTCAGAGTGATGCTGATCCAAACTTTTATTTTAAGGTTGATAATGATAAACCTTTCATTATGGTTCTTTATGTGGGCGATCTCTTTCTAACAGGAGCTGACCCTCTCATTCATCGATGTAAGAAGGAGCTAGCTTCTGAGTTCGAGATGAAGGACCTAGTACTGATGCACTATTTCCTGGGCTCGGAGGTCTGGCAAAAGCCAGGTGAGATTTTCCTTTCTCAAGGAAAATATGTTGTGAAGTTGTTGGAGAGATTTGGGATGGTGGATTGCAAGTCTGTGACTACTCCGATGGAACTCAACTTTAAGAAGTTGCGTGGAAGTGTTGTGGGGTCCGAGTTGGGAAATCCCATCGAGTATCGTCAACTCGTAGGGGCCTTGATGTTCTTAGTGAACTCACGTCCCGACATACGTTTTGCAGTGAACACATTGAGTCAATACATGGTTGAGCCTCATCACATCCACTGGATTGGTGCCAAGAATCTCTTGAGATATCTTCAGGGCACAATCAACTATGGGCTGAGATACACTGCCGGGAGTATGAGGCTCCATGGATATACTAATGTCGATTGGGCAGGCAGTGTGGTGGATCGTAAAAGCACATCTAGATGTTGCTTCACCCTAGGTTCTGCTTCTATCTCCTGGATGAGCAAGAAGCATAAATCAGTTGCTTTGAGCATTGCCGAGGCCGAATACATTGCAGCAAGTATGGCCTGTTGTGAAGCTGTTTGGTTGAGAAAGCTCTTTAGTGAGTTGTTTGGGCATGTGTTGGATACCACCGTGATCCTTTGCGACAACCAAAGTGGGATTTGTCTTTCTGAGAATCCCGTGTTCCACGACCAATCCAAGCATATTGATATCAGGTACCACTTTGTCCGGGACATGGTATAGCGAGGTGCCGTAAGGCTCCATCACATTGGGACTGATGAGCATATCGCAAATATTCTCACGAAGCCCTTGGGGAAGGTCAAATTCTTAACCTTCCGTGAGAAGCTTGGTATCTTGGACAGACCCTATTGTGAGGGTCCCGCCTGAGTTGGACTATGAGCTCTGGGAGCTCCAGGGGGCTTGGGGATAGCTACTTGGAGCTATAAGCAACCAGAGGGCTAGGTTCACCTTACCTTGTTGGTGTGCTCTTTCCCCACCATTATGATATTGAGCTGATTCACCCTCTCTTTGATCTATGCCTCACATACATCCTACCCATGTAGTCCGGGACTCATGGGAAGTACCTCTCATCTGGCCAATGAGTTATGAAATGAGGATAGAAACCAATAGCATTACCGATGGACACATCGGGTATTGGCGTGCTCTATGTCTAGGATGGGATGTGCCCAACAATTTGTTCTGAGATAAAGTCTAATTGAGGTTCTTACGTCTAAACTGACTTCGAGTCGGTATGTGACTCTCTCTTGAGTCTGGTTGAGTTTTTTAGCTCTAAACTGACTTCGGGTCAGTGGAGAGTGGCAAATTCCTTGTGACTCACTCTTGATCATATCTTTTTATTATAGCAGAGCAGAGCCAACAAAGCAGAGACAACATGATGACACAAGATTGCATGATGATATATGATAGTACATGATGGTACTGGATGACAGGATTGCACGGGTGGACAGATGGATGGGTAGGTGGAGTTCTCCCTAGTTGAGAGGGAGTGTTAAATTTGGCAACTAGGGCCAAACTCCATGTTGCACTACTCATATGATGGAGATGATATTTTTGTTGGATTCCTCTTTCGAAGAGGTGCAAGATTGATCTAAAGATCATCTTGTTTGGATGAGCAGTTGTATTTTGAATTTATTTTTCCACACGTGCAATTTGTCAAGGTCGGCCAGAATTGTAATGTAGGCTCACAAGCCCCAAAAGATGTGTCACACACCCATAGTCATGGATATAAAAAGGAGAGACATGATGCTCATTTCATTATTCACTCATCTCACACATCTCTCTCTCATCTGATTGGTTCATACAACCTTCGAGGCTTCTCTCTCTCCTCAACACATGTGAAACAGGAAGCTGCATTTTCGGACTGTTTTTAGGGCTTTTCTGGCAGCATTGACTTTGGGTCAACTCTCACTGTTTGACTGCGTTTTTGAGACAAAATCCGATCTAGAGAGGTCACAGTTGGAGGCACAGAAATCGAGGTCAAACATTGACTTTGACTGTAATGTTGATTGCTGTTTTGAATGCAGAGTTTGACTTCTGCGTTGACCAGTTTTGTGGACTGTTTTGGGCTGAGTGTGACTTTGACTTTGACTGAAGGCTGAATTTGACCAAGTTTGACCAAGCTTTATTGGAGGTTGAAGTGCTGGTTTGACCAGCGAAGTCTTTGCTGGCTAGGGCATCCTGTTGACTGCTGTAAAATACATGTTCTCTCTCTCTGCTGAATAAGAAGAATTATAAGAATTCTTGTGTCTCTTGTTTTGTATTCTGTCGATTTATTTTATGTTCTATCAGCATTTACTTTCAATGGTTGTGATTGCAAATCTGAAATTGAATTGGGCTAATAAGAAAGATTGAAGTAATCTGCTCTAAGCATAGAACATACCATGGTTAACTAAAATTAACAAAAATTCACTATAAACATTTGTAGTTGCTTAAAACTTGTAAGCATAACAAGCTATCCTAGATAGTGACACATAGCCCTTACACCTGCCAATTCTGAAAAAGCTTGAGCAATTTAAAAAAGGGGCTGAGTGACATTCCATAATTGGCTGCTAGACATGAGCAAAATGTAGTTTAGCTTTAGGGAACTGAAGGTGTAACTATTTTCAATTTTCAATAAGGTCCATGAAGGGTCTATGAGACAAAGAACTGTCTCTATAGCAGCAGCTGTTCTTCCATATTTTTTGTTAATTATAATTATGTTAACATAAAAGACGTTCCCTTCTCAATAGGTTTTGCGGATCTTTACAACTGTGTTGAAAACTTCTATAAAACACTTTGGTTCTATAAAGAGATTAAATTCATGTTTTCAATTATGAAGGTGATTGATTCAAACATTTAGTCCCTAATCCAAGTTACTACTATTTAATTGTTTTCACAATGTTTGAGGTTGGGATGATGGGAACACTAGACTTGAATGATTCCTAGAAACCCATGTTCAATATTTAAAAGTCAAGATGACCTGAAAAATGAAATGAGAAAGTGCAATAACCGTAAGGATTGGCCCTTTGAAAGTTGCATTCCCTGTTTTCTTGACATGGAGGTTTTGTTTATTCTATATTGTAATGTTGTTTATGAAAATGTAATATTTAAATCACCGAAGACCCAAAAGGAAACTCATCATACAAAACCCATGTTTTGAGTTGCAACATGTACAATAGATTTAGATTCAGTGCAATACAAAAATATTGGATGGGAAAATGATCATATCGTCCAATCATTAACGTCCATGACTGTCAAAACTGAAGATATATGCCTAGAATATTTCTGAAGCCTGCCCAGAAAATCCCTTAAATCTGTTTGAAGCATCCCTGAAATCTGCCTGGAATATCTTGGGGACAGTAAGCAAGTCCCCAACCCCCCGATGAAGTCCCAGCAGTTTGGGGATGCTTCCTAGGAATCCTCAAGTAACCGAAACACAGGAATGCAGGGTATGTGGGTTTTTTTATTTTTTTCAAGGGGGAGGGGGGAGGAGGGGTGGAACGGTTTCCATGCAACATAGCTTCAAACCATATGCATTAACAATGTGCTGACTTCTTCTTGGTCCTCTGAAGGAGGGAAAGGGCAAGTTGTCACCCTTCGCTCACACAGTTCATGGACTTTCTAACACTACTAACCCCTGTCCTGTCCCTCTTGCCACATCGTATTGGATACTCACAATATATTCTGTTATGAATATATCACACTCACCAAGTCCACTAATCAAATAATGTTGTTTCCTGAATATAAATCTCAGTAATGTTGCTTTCTGAATATAAATCTCAGGCTGGACATAATGTCCAAAAGCATTGAACTAGCTTCATTCACATGTTCTTAGAGTCCACACATTCTTCAATATTTCTGGCTACTTTACTGCAAGTAGTCTCATCTGTAGGAGAGGATGAATGAAGCATGATGCCCAGAATATGAGAGAACTGCTCTGCAGATTATTTTGGCTTCTCGCATCGATGACTGCTCTGAGATTTTAATTTCAGCGAGGAAAATCTGCGGGTCTCTGAGGATTTATGGGGTAATCTGCCCCTACTCTTCTGTGGGTCTTAAGGAATTGAACTTTAATCATTTAATTCCTTTAGTCCCTGCCATACTTTGCTTCACTCAATTTTCATATCAGGTGTTGGTTAAAAGGCCATGCTACGGATGCCGCCATTGGCCTTGTGGTCTAATAGACAGTCGGGAAACCATTTCCATGATTTTCCATGTACATATTAAATCGGAGCCCACCAGCTTGGCTTATTACTCGGCACCTCGCTATGCATATCTTTGTTTGGTTCAACAGAAGAACAGAGCAAGGGAGAAGCAGTAGTACGAGCAGCAGATCTCGCAACATAGATAGTTGTTTCGGTTGTTTAAGCAGTTGTTGAAGTGTTTAAGCACCCCCACGAGTTTAAGAAGTTCCAGAAGCAGGAGCACCTATACCATTAGATTCAGAAGATCAGATCTGAGAGTTATTTACTTAAATGTTGGTGGTTTCGGTCAATAACGTCAGTTAGGAGCCACGACCCACGGGTGATGAGATGGGAAACTTGTTTGCCGTTATGTAGTAAAATTTACGATAATGGTGATAACAACATTCGCATTTCTCCACCATGTTGAAATCTAGTAATCCAGGACGCCTGGCAGGGTGTCCTACAGGCAATACAGTAAAAATAACAGTCGCATAAAACCATCCGATATTTTGTATCTAGAGCCTGTAGAACATGTCCCACCATCCTCCGTGATTTTACAAAGGAATCGTATATTTCACCATCTTTACAGTTGTGGCATGGAGCAATCTCCTTGTCTAGGGGGTTTTATAGGGAAGGATTTGAAGTTGGCCCTCGCCTGCTCCAGCCATCTAGAACCAAAAGAGTAGTGGTAGACAGATGTCCTGTTGGAATCTCGATCATCAATCACAGCATCATCCAAAGTACTAGCACCCGAGTGAGGGATTATGTTTATAGCATCGAACCCCTAGATAGATCAAATGGCTTTACATAGTTTTGCCCCAAAAATAAAATTGGGAAATGCTTAGGGCTCCTGCCAAATTAGAAAGTGATATTCAATATATAAACACAATAAAGAGGTTAAAAAATATTGAAAGAAAAGAGTGATGTGATTAATACTGAGGAGAATTATAAATGGAAGAACACTCCCTTGTGTGTTTTATGCTTCCAGGTGTCTTTTTAGGTATATTCTTCCAATTTTTGTCACTTACAACCAAACAAGTGAAAAGAAAAGTGTTCCTTTTATACATAATGTTATAGTATGTTTTTCATCTTTTTTTCATTGTATATGATAATTAAGATACATTCGTAATTTTTATTTAATATGTATTTATCTATATAAAATGAGAAGTTATGATCCTTTTGTTTGTGGGACAAGGATTTCCATGCACCTTTCACAACCAAGGTGGTTTTATAGATCAAATTTGACTTCCACAAACAAGGGGTTGTCATACATTAAATTTGAACATGAGAATTTCATAAATCAAATTTGATGTATGAGACTGCCTTGTTTGTGAGATGTTTGGGAGAATCCTTGTTGTTTGGGACAAGGATGGTTCAATGCATTCCATAAATGAGGGGATCTCATCAATAAAGTTGGGGGTTTCATATATCAAAATTCCCTTGTTTATGTGGTGTATTCTCACAAAGCATGACTGATATATCCATGCATACTACAAAAATGAATTCACAATGAAAAATTCTAAATAACATGATAAAACATGCATAAATGACTAGACTACTATTAAATCACATATAAGTATGTTCACATAGTTGTAAAGTAGTTGTATATGTTTATCCATAATCTAGATTAGTAATGTATATTAATAATTTATAGGTACATCATAATTTCTCAAATTTGATGTTATATAGCTTATAAACATGTGGTGACTATTTTTTTTTTATTTTGGGTCACGTAGTGACAAACTTGTTATTTTGTTCTAGTGGAGGCAAGGCAATGCTTGCACTAGCAATAGTTGCAAGGTTTCATGACAAGGGCACTCACCAAAGTGCAGCCTGCGGCAATTTGAATTGTGCATTATAGAAGATAGTTGAGATGAATAAAGGTTTTTAGTGGAAAATGACCCAAATGTTGCATTTGAGCAGTGCATGAATGCAATTATGCAACAAGAATCTCAGTTGCAAGATGTTGTATTGGTTGAAGAAAGGTTTAGAGAATCCAAGCCTTTGATAGGCACACTTCAACTTGTTGAAGATCAACAAATTGAGGGCATTGCTAACATTATTTTATTGGGATTGTGGGACTTGGGGATGATGATCTTAGAGGTTGCTCAACCACTTGTCAAAGGGTCGAGTAAGTCAATAAAGGAGTGAGCTAAGGAGAAACAATAAAAGGAAAATGTGGTTGAGGGACCTTTGTTAATCACAAAAGCAATTCAAAAGTTTAGTGAAGTAGAATAGATGGGAGACAAAGATTACCCTAATTGTGAAGTGCTTGAAATTGTAGAGTTTTGTAACATAGTTTAGGGGTTTTAGGACTTCCAATTGATGATGGACCTATTAGAAAAAATAGGTTGAAAACACATTGAGAAGGAAGTAGTCATCGAATACTTGAGTGAGAGGCACAAATTAGATGGAGTAGGTGCCTTGTTGACATTGGTGGTGGCAACAGTCCACGGTAATTATTGTTTTCTTTACATTAAGGCCACTTTAGGTAGCCTATTGCCCGAAGGAGTGGCACAACGAGAATGAAGGTGCCATGGATTTTGATGCCTTTGGAAGACTTTGTTGAGTTGTAGGAGGTGACTTGACAACTTGGAGGAAATGGTGGAGATGTTTCCTTTGTTGATTATAGTTGTGCAACAAATGGAAGTGTGGATGGAACATAATATTTTGGGCATGACGAGGGTGCATTCTCATGGTTTGGGTGCAACAATTGTGTTGATGACCCAACTAGTTCAAGGCATGAGGGATATCAATGTATAGAAGTGTGACACATGCCCATATATCAAAGCAACAATAAGTCTAAGTAGTGCAACATATCATAGTTGAGTTGTAGTTGCAATAGTCGACAACAACAATGTTGGACAATTGAATTGCAATAACAACAATGTGGGATAGTTGGTTTGTAGCAGCAGCAGTAGTGGCTAGTAACATTAACGTTGGATAATTGGGTTGCAAAAACAATTGTAGACATTTGCAACAATGTTGGACAATTTAGTTGCATTGTTAGCAATAGGTGGCCGAAATAGTGTTGGACAGTTAAATGACATTCTTAATGAAGGTTTAGTTTCAATAGCAACAAGAGGCAATGTAGCAACTTAGGCATATAGGAAAATATTATTTGGTAGAGTTTGGGCAAATAGTTTGGATAATGGGTAGTGGCATAGTGGTTTTGGTAGTGGCATTGTGAAGTGGTTGAAGGAGTCATTTGCAAATGGTTGTGACAATCCAAGTAGTAGACTTCAAAGGACAAGTGAGAGTACTTAGGGATGTTGTTGATGATGGAAACAAGTCTATGTGGGGGAGGATGTAAGGCCCTTGCCTTGGAGCTAGCAATGGGCACCTTCACTAATCCATTGAGAAGGTCATAACAAGTTTTGGTTGGTTGCAATCGTAGTTCGCAAATCTAGATGAGCATGCCTTGGTCAGTATCGTATGACGGCAAGGTGTGCCAAACCGTTGGATAACTTAACAAAGCAATTTGGCAGAGTATGGCATCAAGATGAGGGTTGCCATTTTAGATTTCTAATAGAGGTTGCATGTTGGCTTGGATGATGGACATTGCTTGGTTCATGGGTGTTGGACAATAATGCCTTAACTTGTGGGCACGACACCTTAGTCTCAGGGTAGGAGTCCTGAAAATTTCAAGCCCTAGGTGACTAATGTCTTTATTATCTCTATGAAACAAAGTAGATTGTTGAATTTAATTAACGTTGAAATTAAATTTCATACCATAACATCAATCACACAATAGCTATAAATTAAATAGTGGAAGCATAAAATTAATTTCACAAATAAACTGATTTTTACTCCTTCAAGTAACCGTTCCATTCCTTAAAGAAAACTTACAAGGAAACCTCCACAAGCTGCCCACAAAAAAACACGACGTGGTTACTGAAATCACATTGAACTTGAGTAGAACAACTATGTTAGAAGTACAACTTGTTATATGGATTGTACGATCTTTGTCTGTGTGCGTATATGACACTATTCATTGCTTGGAAATGCCTTTCTTGACTACTTGCACTTTCTCTCACTCTTAGTCGCTCAACTTGCCCAATTGCTGAACTATCAAGTGTGATGAAAACCTCCACCTTGATCTATCCTTATACTTTTAGTTGAGAATCCATTATTGAGATTACCCCTTTTTTAACTAATGCATTCATGAGATACACCTTTTAAATTTAACAATTAAATATGAGGCTTTCACCTTTTTACTGAAGTGTTTTACAACTTAGAATTACTTTTCAAAAATACCTCGAACTACTTCTCACATGTTCACATTGAACATGCATTTAAGTTCATGTCTGCGCTGTAATTCTCAATACTCCTTTTAGTAAGAAATGAATTTTACAGTAATCCAACTATGTCTCTAAATGCATTACACTTCCCTTTTTCCAAGGGCTTGGTCAGATTATTAGCTACATATTGATCCATGGGGATATATTGGAGCTTCACTACTCCCATTTGTATCTAGTGTTGTATGAGGCGATCTCTACTCTTTGCTGAGCTAAGTGCCATTGAAGTTTGTTTCCTACTAAACTAGGATACCATTGTTGATCCCAAGCTAAAGTAATACCTTGAGGTGTTCTTCTTGCCTATTGCACTACCTACCCAATCTGACTCTAAAAAGCCTTGCAACTTCACTTCATCATCACCAAGATATCTTAGACTATGCTACCCTATTTCCCTCAAATACCTAAGTATGTGTTTTGCTACAATGCAATGCTTTTGCCTTGGCTCTACCATTAACTAACCAAAGTGTTCATTGCAATACAAATATTTGTCCCAATGTCGAAAAAATACATCAAGAAATCTATCAATTGCATGTACATCATGGGATCTACCAACTCCAGTCTAATGCCGCCACCTTTTTCAAGGTAGTGATCTTGGGTGTCACCAAAAGTTTGTAGTTCTCACTGAAACCTCTTTTGGACTTGAATTGCATACTTACCTTGCTTAAGGAAATCCCTCTTGACAAACCTTCAACCCTAAAAATTAATGCATCATGTCAATGTCCTCCATCTCGAAATTGGTTGTCATGTTGGTTTTGCACCATGTAATGAGCTTCCCTGCACTTGTCAAAAATAGGTCATCCACATACAACACTAGAATAAGCAAATAAGTCTGAACAAATATATAATATAAGTTGACTTTGCTTTACTTTTGGTGAAACCCATACTTTGCAAATATCAATCTTTGAATACCATGCTCTTTATGCTTGCTTGAGAATCCATACAAGGATTTTTAAAGTCTGCACACATGGGGCTCCTTCCATTTATTACAAGGCCCTATGACTATTCTATGTATGCTTCTTCTTTAATGATCCCATTAAAGAAAGTTGTCTTCATGTCCAACTAATGTATTCTCTTTTACATAAATGAAACTAAGGATATAATAACTCTAATAGAGATGTATTTGGTGACTGGAGCAAGTGTCTCTTCATAGAACACTCCTTGTCTCTTGGAAAACCCTCTTGCCACAAACCTTGCTTTGAACTTCTCAACGTTACCATCTACAACATGTTTGATTTTGTAGCACCTCTTGGAACTCACTGTTGAATTCCCCTCTGGTCTTGGCATTGTGTCGCAAACATCATTCTTCATGATGGAGGTATGCTCCTCCACCATGGCATCCCACCATATTTTCTAGTTCGTTGCCTATCTAGAAGACTTGGAATTCTCGATAGAAGTAGAAAGGATTCATATCTCCCTCTCTTCACCTAAAGGCCATTGTATTGCGAGGGAAATCATTAGTGACCTTGACACAAACTTTGGAGCTTCTCGCTCCCCACCTTCTATCATGGAAATGGGCTCACGAAACTTCTTGGTTGCAAAGTCTTCCTCAAATACATCTTGGCTCATTACTATCTTCCTTTGCTTTGGAATATAGACCTTGCTAGCCTCAGAAGTCTCACCATAACCCACAATATACCATTCATGTTGGAGGGATTCAACTTGGTCTTCTTATCTACTAGTACATGGATAAATTAAACAACCAAAGATGCAAAAATGACTCAAATGATTCACTTTTGGATTCACACTAGTAAATGCTTCCTTTGGTGTCTTTTCCTCCAAGACCTGTTGAGAAATCTAGGGCATAACAATTAAGTGATTTCTCTTTTATTAGTAACTGCTTATGAATTCTTTTTGCTTCTTTAGATTAGGATCTTCTTTTACTTAGGTTATTAGAGTTCTTCTTCATCAAACAACTACCAATGCATAAACCAAAAAGAGATAAGAGACACAGAATATAGGCTATCAACGAAGGCCAAAGCCTCTCCCACTTGAGAGGAAAACCCAAACAAATTCTTCTTCTTATAAAGATTCCAATTGACGAATACCAAGACCAAGACCCTTTACCCATTTTCCACTCCAAGGCCAAGACCAAGACACAAAGCTCCTTTGTCAATGATAGTCAACCTTATGCTCCTTCCTCCTTCTCGACTTCTTCTTCAATCTTGGCTTGCTTTAGATTTTCAACCTTCTTCCACTTCAACTCCCTTAGGAGGACTGCACCACTGTTGCAACAAACTTCTCCTCTCCTCGGCCTTCACTATTGCAATATATTAACTTTCGGCCTTCTTCCACTTCAACTCTCTAGGAGGACTGCATCACTGCGACAAACTTCTCCTTTCCTTGGCCTTCACTGCTGTAATGTATTCCTTTTTGTCCTTGCTGCTATAACAAACTTCTAGCACAACTAGGTGCTTTCTGCCCTTAAAACAATCCCACAAAGTACCCTAAGAACACTCTTCCTTTCCTTTACTTTTGCTGGTTATTAGAGGCTTCTTTCTCCCTCGCTTGTACTTTTGTTCACTACAGACCATCACAGAAAACTTCATCGAAATCTGCCTTCTGAAATGAGGTCAAGCTGCCTATAAATAGTTGTTTGCCTCTGTATATGAGCGGACATGTCCTTCGGGGAATTTACACTATTCTTTTTGAAGCAGAGTTGAGAGGAGTTGCTTGTGCTTGTCTTGGAGGGTCTTTTGACTCTTTGAATGACTCATACAAAAATGTAACATACCCAAGAAAGGTCCTTCATACATGACATTGACTCAATTTGACTTTATGAGCAATCCTAAGGACCCACAATGGGAGTCACACTAAAAATAAATTCTTTTCTCATGAAACCCATTAGACAAGCATTACAATAATAATTTTATTTTTCTTCTTTACATCAGTTACATAAAATCATAATTACACGTCATTACGAAGACCAAACTTAGTTACTTTTCAACAAGACCCTGTGAGGACATAGGTTCTTTATGTAGATTGTTGTGTTACATGCCTTTGCGTGAAAGAAACATCAACTTCATGTATCATGGTGTCAACCACCCATATGATGGATCCATTCTTCCACTTTGTAACCCCATTTTGTTGTGGGTTGTATAAAAGTGTCAATGGCCTTTCGATTCTTGCTCCTTGTAGAAACCCTCAAATTCCTTGGAGGTATACTCTCCCCTATTGTTTGATCTCAATGTTTTTATCTTCTTCCCTATTTGGTTTTCAACTAATGTTTTGAATTCCTAAAACCTCTTAAATACCCCATCCTTGGTTTTTAAGAAGTAGATCGAAATGTTGTGAGGAAAATCATCAATAAAGAAAACATGGTACATTCTCCCTATTATCAACACTAATGAAATTATTCCACAAATATTTGAATGTACTAGCTCTTGAATCCTCATAGACCTATGCTTGCTATTTCTGAAAGTAGTGTTGACATGCTTGCTAAGCATGCACCCCTATGTACACCATGCTACTCTCCCTCAGAATAGAAAAAATCTCGTGATGCAAGTGCTTCATCCTCTTGCGACATAACTCGCACAAGTTGTCATTGTTATGCCCCAAGGATCGAATAAGTTCTCCTTGCGACTTGTACAAATTACCTTCTCTAATCCTTTTTACTATTTGTTGGGAGTGAATTAAGGAGTTTGCGTATTAATGTATTTAGCTTTCGATAGTTTTAGGGTTGTGGGTGGAGTTGAGTTATATTTAAATATAAGTGATATAATGGTTAGATGTTGATTTTTGTTTAAGGTTAATGTGGATAGGTAGTTATTACCAGTGATAGGATTTATATGCATAGGTATATACAACATGATAAAGCTATTATTACTAAAGTTGTGTAACAAGGGATTATTACAACTTGATTGGGCCTAATGTATTTCTTCTTAAGAGATTAAAGGTTCAAATCTAGTGGGGGTAGAGTATATACATTTTCATAGACTTTATCGAAGAAATTGCTACTTGACTATGACCTTAAAGACATTGAAATGAAGGTATTATATTCCCCTCTCTTTTAATAATAGTATTAGCTTTCTTCACAATCAAAATTGTATTTTGGTTTTTTTTTTCTATCGTTACATCCTTTATTTTTCATATTGTTTCTTTCTATAATTTTTATCTTAATTTTCATTTTGTACACTTGCTCACTTCCATGACATTATTACCTTTATGTAGAAAATATATATATCTTTGTATATAACTTTATATATATATATATATATATATATATATATATATATATATATATTTTAAATCCTTTTCTTCTTCTTCAAGATAGGCAAGCCTAGGTTAGGGCCTACTCTAATGTTGAATGGAAGAGAAATTTGCTCACAAACAAAATATTATCCCCAAAATCATGTGAGACTTGGTCTAAGTGCAAACCTCCCTTTCCGCATACAATTTGAACTTAAAACATGATGAAATTAAACCCACACAAACTAACAATTCATGCCTTATGATTATCTAGATTCACTTATAAGTAATCATATTTATTTATTTAAAATCTCAAACAACCCATAATATTTAGAATTCATTAAAGAGTTGTGGTGCAATGGTAAGGTGTGTGGGTTATACTAGCACTGTGGTGAGTTTCAACTCTTCTTGTTACATAGATCATGGGAATTTTTAGGATTGGCGTGGGGGTTCTCTAGAGGCCTAAAGGACAAATAGAATACAAATATGCATGGAGTTTGAGGGAAGTTTCTAACAACTAAGTGGAGATGTATACTTTTCTACAAGGTCGAATTCTAGGAGTGTCAACTTTGATTAGATCCCTTGTCATAATAAGTGATCCGGACAATACAATCAAGAACCTTTCTCATGGCACTACTCCTACAAAAGGTAAACTTTCACGTGCGTATAAAAGAATAAAAAATATACTAGCTTCACTCTCAAATTTCTGATCCAAACATGTTTTTAGAGATCTAAATCGTGTCTCAGACAAATTAGCAAATCAAGCTATTTAGATAGCCCCTGGAACCTTGTCAATAAATGGAACTCGGAGGGACACCCCAATTCCATAGTCAATGTAAATTCAAATTAAAAAAGGTGGTAAAGAAAAATATGGCTGCTATATGCAACGATGGGATCACTCAAGTTAGCAAATCATCACGTCATATTCAAATATGCTTTGGTGATGTCTGCTCCATGTGACTCCAACTGGCCCATATCAAGTGTAAAGGAGCCTAATGAACCTCTCCTTATAGATCAATTATGGAACTCACTCTAGAGATCAATCAAGGTGCCTTTTCCACTCAATCTCTTTGAGGGACAATCATGAATCAATGTGATGCAAAGAGGATTCGACAGGGGGGAGGCAACTCATTCAATGGGGATTGTGTGTTGAACCCAACACTAGTAACCGAGAAAGCAAGGAGACAATAAGGCACATGAATTTGATCATACTTGTAATAGGTGTAGGGAAATTTCAGGGCAAGAAGAATTCAAGGAGCCTCATCAGTGAGACTTGTAGAATTGATAGAGGAATTTGTTGGGTAGTAAGATTAAATTCAATTGGTGAAATGGATAATTAAGGGAAGAAACATGGTGATATCTCAGAATGCAGAGAATTGAGGAAGTAATCACATTGGAGATAGATTTGATGAATAGGAAGGTGGATAGGCTCTCAATTTAGATATGTACATTAACAAACATTATGTATTTTCAACATAAACAATTGCATGTACACCAACTTGACCTTCAACGCTTGTACACTCAACTTTGGACCATTATGTAAGCAAATTAGGAAGAATTTCATAATATTGGGAATCAAGCTACTTCCATCAACTCTATAAATCCTGATCAACATGATTTCCCTTATCGCAATCGGGTAGCCCCAAAATGCAATTCCATAGTCATATATAAATAGGAGTTAATTTAAAATGTTTTTTTGTCTGTTTATGCCTTCAAAATGTGGCTATTTTCTAGATAGTTTCTTTCGTACCCATGTAGACACAATCGTTGTATAGTTGTAAAAAACGGATATTTGAAGGGCCATCTCAAATTAGCCTTCAATTTTTTTGCCTCATTGTACTTCAGGAAAAATTAATGTATCTCTCAAATGCTTTGGCACATTTTATTAATATAAATACATTGTTACTATATATATATATATATATATATAAAATTCAACATACAAAAAAAAACCCTTAACTTTACTCTAAAAAATGCATACCCAAATTATTTATTTAAATATAATAATTTACTTTTTCAATAATTTGAACTCAATCAATTTCAGTAATTTTATTAATTCAATCATTCCACCATCAAACACCTTGGTAATGTTTGGCATAGTTGCCATTAATGTCAAAGGGGGAGATTGTTGGCCTAAGTGTTGTCATTGATTGGACAATGGTACAGACATTAATTTCAAAGAAAGTATCAAGCTTAAAGGAATCCAACTCGTATGTATGATCTTCAGTTAAGAATCATCATTGTTGAGTTTTCAAGTGCAATAGAGACAAGCACTTATTTATGAAATATTGATAATTACTTCAAATGATTTAATTCTTATTTTAACAATTCTAGTTTAGCATTAAGTAACTACACTTCAAAAATTCAACAATAAAACCACAAAGACAATAGAGATCACAATGCACAAAGAGAGCATAAGATTTACCCTGAGAAAACTCACGGGGGAAAAACCCAACAACCATTTTCTTATAGAAATTTTCCAATTCAACAAGAGATGCATCTAATGCAACTAGTCAATTATGAGGTCAAAATGACCAAAAACTCGTATGGTCAAACCTGTTCCACAACCCTCAAGTCAAGCCTCCAATTTGCCTTGCAATTCATCTTGATCTGATCTGCCCTAGGCCAAAATTCGACCTCCCAAGAATTGTTCAGAAACCTAGAAATTTAGCCTCCTAGTCTACCCAAAATTTCAACTTACCTAGAATATATTGCCCAGAAAAACTACCCAGAAACACATGTGCGAGCTAGGAGAGAGAGATGTGAGTTAGAGAGTGAGAGAGAGAAATATGATCTTCATCCTTCTTGTTCTTCGCTTGGATGCCCAAAAGTTGTCTTTCTTATGTGAGGTCGAATGGTTCCTTTATGGAGGAGATCAAATGCCTTTATATAGTTTTCTGCCTTTGCGAATGGGTGTGTTTCTTCAGTGGGGCCGACTTGAATTGAGGGAGGGCTGACTTGACTAATTTGGAGCCAAAAATTCAAAATTCAAAATTCTATATTTTCTCTTTTAAATTCGACTTAAAGAGCATGTCTTATAATAATTCTTCCAAGGGACAAATAATCAAAATGACATGAAGAACATGTCCTAATTTTTTATTCATTACAAGGGCTAAAATATAGATTATGAAGACCAACCATAGCTACAAAATTCAACACTCCCTCTTCGCTAGGAGGATATTCATAATGAATAGACAAATGTTCTTTTAATTGTACAATTTTTTCTAAGAAAATGTTATAACAAATCATCACCATAATCAGGTCATAATAGTGACACATGGTAATCCAATAACATCGACCATTTACCATAATTCGGGTCAACACTTCAGACCTATGGAATATTCTCACCATAATTTGGGTCAGTGCTTTAGACACATGGTAAATCAACTGCATCAACTAATCACAATCATTCAGGGCAGTACTTGAAACCTCTGGTATATCCTTACTGTCATCCTTACTGTCATTTAGCTCAGTACTACAAACACATGATATTATTT
Source organism: Pinus albicaulis (assembly GCA_034641835.2). Classification (NCBI taxonomy): domain Eukaryota; kingdom Viridiplantae; phylum Streptophyta; class Pinopsida; order Pinales; family Pinaceae; genus Pinus; species Pinus albicaulis. Next base: position 112,791,894 of record CM076584.1, on the reverse strand, counting down.
AGCATCAACTAGTCACCATTATTCTGGTCGGTACATAACACATAGCATCCTGACTAGCCTTGTTTTCACCATCATCTGGGTCAATGACACATGGTGAATCGCCAAGGGCCAAACTCTAACTGCATAATCCAAGCCTTGATGCTAAATGAACATGATGCTCTAGGACCATTCTTCCTCATTCAGGTCAACATACTAGAAACAAGAAGAATAACTGTCCTCTACTAAACCATTCTCCCTAATTCAGGTCAATATACTTAACACAGGGAGATTGTCAGTTTACAATGCTATCTCATCAACACATGTCAAAAATAATTCATCAACATACAATAATAAAATCACAGGTTCATTCTTCTCGATCTTGAAATATAGGTTTGAATCAACATCACTTTTGGAGAAATCAAGTCTTGTTAGATAATTGTCAAATTTGTGTATATTAGGCTCTCGGTGCTTTCTTAAGTCCATACAAGGTTTTCTTCAATATGCAAACATGAGACTCTCTTTCACAGACCTCAAAAACTTGAGGTTGCTTTATGTACACTTCTTACTCAATCACACCATTTGATGTAAATTCCAACCCATAGAGGGAGCAATAGAAATAATATATCTAATGGTAGTGTACCTGATAAGTGGAGCAAAAGTCTCATCATAATCCCCTCCCTCTTTCTGGGAGAATCCTCTAGCCACAAATGTCGCCTTATATTTGTTGACGTTGCCATCCACTATATTCTTGATCTTGAATACCCATTTGGAGGTCACTGCTGATTTCCCTTTAGGTCTAGGAACAATCTTCCATAATAATCGATTGGTATTATTCTAACATATCATCGTTCCATACTTGTTGGCTAATTTCTTCTTCAAAGGTGGAAGGTTCATAATCAATAAGATTTGTCATCAAACTTGCATATCCAGAATACCTCCTAGGTCTCTTGCTTTCCCTGAAGGCGCAACGTGGTGCTGCATGTCCTTCTACTTCCTGCAAGGTAAATCTAAGCCAAGCTGTCCTCTTCTTGATTTCAAGAACAACAACTGGATCCACTAGTTTGTTAGGCCCTTCTGGATCTTCTTGATGATCTAAGGGATGCTCTACAAGATTGGATGGCCCTAAAGCTTCTTCCTTGGGAGCTTCATGTTCTTTGTCATTATCAAAGTCCATATATACTTCTTTATATTTTGAATAGGAAATATTTTCATAAAAGGTTACGTCTTTGTTACCTTCAACCTGTCTTTGACCTAGAACATAGATTCTATAGACCTTTAATGACTCACTTATCTAACAAATATTCCTTTCTTTCATGAAGGCTCTAACTTCCGTCTTTTATCTTTTGGTACATGCCACATGGATATAAACATGGCAACCAAATATTCTCAAATTACCAACCTGAGGTTTCTATCTAGTGAACGCTTCTTTAGGAGTCTTGTTTTCTAGAATTCGATGAGGAATTCTATTTTGAATGTAGACAATTGTCATATATGCTTCACTCCACTGAAACATTGTTAGGTTCCAACCCTAAACCATTTATTTATGTACTAAACCCAAGGGGCCTAGTCAATAAAGCCCGTAAGAGGTTATCAACATTAATAATAATTGTAAGTGGTTGACTCACATTATAGAAAAGGGACCATAATTAGTTATAAATGGGCCATAATTAATAAATAATGTGGTTAACTTGTATTATTCAAGGGACCACTAGTAGTTATGGTTTTGGATGTCATAAATCTATAAATAGTCTTTGATAGCAAGGGAAGAATCATCGAGTTTTATTGTAATTGAGCTTTGCTTTGTTGGAAGTTTCCCCGTTGAAGAGGCAAGTGAACATTGTATTTTTCTTCTGAATAATAAAATATCTTTGCAACTTGTCTCAATTCATGTGATCTTTCTGTGTTCCTAGAAATATTGTTTCGTATTTTTGGCATTCTATTCTTCTGTCAAGTGCATAACAAGTGGTATCAGAGCACTTTCCAGGGCCAACTCCACCTCCAATTTTGGGAAGATTTTTTTTTAGGCTAGAGAGATGTTCTGGTGTCCTGAAACCATGAGATCTGTCACTGAGTGCATAAACCTGTAGATTTGGGGAGGCATGCACACAAGAACTAAAATAGGTGGTCATGCTTTTTGGATTCCCTTGTAACACCTATGGGTACCCCTTCGAGTAGTAGCGCATTACACAGAATCATGCACATACTGCACTTCCACGTACCCTTAGGTATATCAGAATCCCCCCTAGGGTAACCTAAAACCTAACCTTAGATAAGCCGTTGACCATCTTGCTACCACAATGCACTAAGAATAACAATCGGGGAGGTTACTCACATTTATAATAGGGTAGTTGGGTAGTACAGATAAGGGTATGGTCGATCCTCCTTAGTTAACGCTCTGAATGATTGGGTCAAGTACTATTATTGGACCCTTGCATATATCATGATCTGACCATAGTTCCCTTAACTATCTAAAGATCTACCCCCCCCAACCCCCCCAAAACCCTTTCGTCCAGATCAGATCCAAAAGTTGGTGTTCGGTCACCGTCATACAAATCGGATTCAACAGTTGGGGGTTTTCATAGCACATATCAGACTCTTTCTGCAGTGAGGGTTTTGGCCACCATAGTCTAGATCATATTATCGTAACACATTTTGCAGTGCCACGACCTTGGGGTTTCAGCTACTATAGTCTAACCTCGATTTTCACAAGATATTTGGAAGTATCAAGAATTTTGGATTTCTACCACTGTAGTATTAATTAGTTGGGAGTAAAACTCCTTTAAGAGTACAAAAACAAAGTAAGTTGGGGCCATCACGGGATTATTGCAAGAGACCTAGCCCATAAGATTCAGGATGATGAGCTGATCGCAGTGGTACCATTCACCTATAAGCCCCCAATTTTCATGCGGTCCCAAATTTCCCCCCGACATGGGTTCAAGTGACCCAGACCACTAGAATCGTGAGCTCCTCCCATTTCCAACCATACTACTATTAAGTATGCTCAAAATTTGACGGGGGCTATGCACGGTACCAGGTCTCAAGTTATGGCTACGGAGAAGGCTACATAGAAAGTTGACGCCCTCGAGAAAAAATTCAATGACTTCTAGGTATCCATTACCCACCAACTCACACAAGTATTGCAAACCCTGAGAATGTATCATGAACTCATGAGGGAAGAACACAATGCTGATGCACACGTAGAAGGAGAATCCAACCATCACATTCATTTCCATGGAGGTCACCAATATTCAAGCCAATAGACACCCAAGTTGTACATGTACGAATTTGATGGCTCTAACCCGACAGTATGGGTGGCACAAATGGAACAATATTTCCACCTTAACAATATATGGGAAGATGACACTAAAATACATGTGGAAGCTCTTTACTTGGACCAAGAGCGATGGTAGTGGTGGCGGTGGCAGTGGCATACAAAATGCTATCCAGGGAGGCCAACTTGGAACATATTCTCAAATGCCATTTATGATCGCTTTGATCGAGATTCTCACTTTTTGGGTTGTCTCACTAAGCTCAAGCAAATAGGTACAGTACAAGACTACATTGCTGCCTTTGAACAATTAACCATCAGGACTAAAGGACTAGGAGATGGCTTTTACTTGGAATGTTTCATCAATGGCTTAAAGGAAGCCATCCAAGCCCACATGTGAATGCATCACTCAACTACTTGGTTGGAAGCATGTAGCAAGGTTGTAGAGGTAGAAGTTACTTTAAATTCCCAATCTGATCTCGCACAAGCACGTCCCACCCTGGCTACAAGCCTCATCCAAACACTTAGGGTTTAAAAAGTGTCGCCGACAAAAATGACCGAAAGAAGAAAACAAGGACTTTTCTACTATCGTGATGACAAATACTCCTTAAGACATAAATACAAGGAACCAAAATTCTTTCAAATTGACGCTACTGAAAATAGATTTGTTGATGAAGCTTTGTCTAGTGAAGTGTTGTTAGGGCCCTATATTACTAGTGTAGGCCCTTATTTGTTAGTGTAGCCCCCTTATTGTTATTGTTGTACCCCTGTAGTCCCCATATTGTTATTATTGTGCCCTTACATTATTATTGTTAGGTCGGCTAGGATTATATTGTGACCCCATGGACTCCTATATATAGAAAGGGGGTTTTGTCATTTGAGTCATCCAAGAATTGTTCATTTATGTAATGTAAAGGAGGCTTCCCCCTCGAAGAGGTTGATTTCTAAGGCGTTGATCTATCTTTTCTTCTATTTTGTGAGTTGGTTTCATAAAATTTGGATTCTAGGGTTTGGCTGCTTAAAATAGGTCTTCGTGGCATTTTCTCTATAACTTTTTTTCTACGAAGGTTCATAAGCTAAAAAAATAACCCATTTGCAAAAAAATCCCGAGGAACTTCGTGTAAAATTTTCAGATCTTGGTTCACAATATTTTCAGAGATATTATCTTTGGAAGTTAGGGTTGTTGCAGGCTCTCGAATTTCATCTCAAAGAGGTGACCTTGGGAAAATCTTCATGAATTTCTCTCTGAGCATCAGATTGGAATTCTGTAAACATTGGAAGAAATTACATGGACTGAAGTTTCCTGTGTATCGATTTTAGAGCCGAAGGAGGAAACAGTGACACGTGGCACGCCGTACAAGTTTGCTCTACTGAACTAGTCCATAATTAGGTCATTGTGGGAGATTGGGCATAACTTTGTCTTGAAGAATCCAAATCAGGTTTGACCTGTGGCATTGGAAAGAAGATTCAAAGGGCTACTAAAGGACTGATTATAAAATCTTAGGGATCCAAAATTACAGAGATACATCAGTTTCAATATCGAGCGCCTTAAAAGCAAGAAAAATGTGTGTATATATTTTCTTTTAAATTTCATAAGTCTTGTTTGAAAAATCAGTTTGAAGTGATTCCAAGGGCATATTGAAGCATAGATATCAGTATTGGGTTCAAAAATCCCCCCTAAAAATAATTCAACACCCATTAAGCCCGCAGAGTGCTCTACTATGACTCATGAAGAGGAAGAAGTGCAACATGATATATAAAAATTACAAGAACAAGTGCAACATATTTTGCTCTCACAAAGAGTAACAAAAAATGAAATGGAAGCTAATATGGATGGTTTGAAGAATGACATGGAAGCTAAGATGGATGGTTTGAGGAATGACATGGAAGTTAATATGGATGGCGTGGAAGCTAAGATGGATGGTATAGAAGGCAACATGGAAGATTTGAAGAAAGACATGGAAGGTTTGGCAAAGTTGCTACAAGAAAAACTTCCTAATGGCAAAAAGGTAGTAGAGGAAACTCATGATGAGAACAAAAGAAATGTTAATCATGATTTCATAGACTCTAATGTTGGATTTAAGACCCACCTTATTCCAAATATAGATATGAGGAAGTTTGATAGCAAGGATCCGATAACTTGGATACTACAAATGGAGCAATACTTTGAGGTCCATTATACACAAAACACACAAAAGATACGCATTACAACTTTATATTTAGAACAAAATTAGTTTGTATGGTATCGGTGGCTTTTTTCTCGTAAACCACTGGTCACTTGGTCAATTATTACGGAGGAAATGATAGTACATTATGAGAATACAAAGAGCAACACCTTCTTTAGCTAATTGATAAATCTCAAACAAAAGGGTTCAATGATGGAGCATATTGAGGACTTCCAAAAATTGAATATAAGGGTAAATAATATTCTAGAGGAACATATGATCGATGTCTTCATAGGGACTCTAAAGGATAACATCCAACATGAGGTTCACCTTTAGGAACTTGATACATTGGAGAAGGCATTCAAGTTGGCAAGAAAAAATGAAATCAAAACTATGGTGACAAGGAATCCTACCACTCACAACTATAAAGATGAAAGTGTTGCTACTCTTAGACTTGCACAACCTACAAGGTTAACACCACAACAATTGGAAGAAAAAAGAGAAAAAAGGCTTTTCTATAGTTGTGATAGAAAATACAGTGAAGGTCATAAGTGTGGTGAGAAGAAATTATTTTACATAGATTGTGAAGAGGAGGAAGAAAAGGAACAAGAAACTTTAAAAGAATAGGATATACACCAGGAACCAACCCTAGAGGAAGAAGAAATGAATCCAGCCATATCCTGTAATGCATTGGCATGAATTACCACTCCTCAAACTCTCAAGATAGAAGGACATATCAAGAAGAAAGATGTAAAATTGCTTATTGATTCAGGTAGTACCCATAATTTTATTCCTTGTAAGGTAGCCAAGGAATTAAATTACTTCTTATACCCAGCACCAGAGTGTAAAGTGATGGTGGAAAATGGAGGAACTATAAATTGCTCTGGAAAGTGCCATAATATCAAGCTAAACATGGGGGAATATGTATTGAATAGTCCAATGCTTTCCATTCTAATGGGTGGTGATGATGTTGTACTAGGAGTACAATGGTTACAATCTTTAGGGACGGTAGCTTTTAATTTTCAAGAACTTTTCTTAAAAAAAAATTCGGAAGGAAAGGAAGTTGAATTACAGGGTATTGCAGGAAAGTGAGGAAAGATAATAAGCTCTAATGTCATGACAAAGATTTTGAAGAAAGAACAATGAGGCTTCATTGTAGAATTATGCTCACTAGAAGTTCCAACATCAAAATCATCTATTTCTCTAGCTCTAAAAAGGTTTGGACAATAATTCTAAGGTGTTTGAAACTCCCAAAGGACTCCCACCTATTCGCGATCATGATCATGCTATTCATTTGATTCCAGGAAGTGTTCCTCCAAACATAAGGCCTTACAAATATCCTTATGTCCAAAAGAGCGAAATTGAACGTATGATTGCAGAAATTATAGAGGCCGGTATAATTCAACCTAGTCAAAGTTGGTGGTAGTTGATAGGCTTACCTAGTATGCACACTTTTGTGCATTATCTTATCCATTTAAAGCGATTACAATTGCTACTTCATTTATGGAAACAATTCAAAAGCTACATGGAAACCAAAAGATTATTGTAAGCGATAGAGATCCCATTTTCACTAGAATTTTTTGGAAGGAATTATTTTTCTTGTTTGGGTACTCAACTAGCTCATAGCTCATCTTATCATCCTCAATCCAATGGGCAAACTGAGATAGCGAACAAATTTTTGGAAAGATATCTTCGTTGCTTTATATCTAATAAAAAAACACAATGGGTCATTTGGTTACCTCTGGCTGAATGGTGGTATAACACTTCCTTCCACATTGTAGCAAAAATGACCCCATTTATGGCAATTTATGATTATCATCTGCCATCCATCACATCATCTTTAAGATAAAATTCTAAGGTTCAAGTAGTGGAAGATCACATTGAGCATCAACAATAAGTTCTCCAACTCTTAAAGGATGACCTAAATTTGGCACAGAATCGAATGAAACAACAGGCAGGTCAACATCGAAGCGAGAGAAGTTTTGATGTAGGTGACTGGGTATTTTTACGGCTACAACCATACAAACAAATGTCCCTCAAGCAAGCTAAGAAGGATAATAAATTATCACCAAAGTACTATGGTCCTTACAAGGTGTTGCAAAAGATTGGTACTATGGTATACAAATTGGAGCTTCGTGCACCCAATTTTCCATGTTTCGTGCTTAAAGAAGGTTATAGGTGAAAAACTTCTGGTTCAAACAATATTGCCAGAAATTGATGAGGAAGGAATAATCATATTGGAACCTGAAGCAGCTACGGAAACAAGAACTCGACAACTACGAAATCGATAAATTTCAGAGTATCTGATCAAGTGGAAGAACTTACCCACTGAAGATTCCACATGGGAGGATGAGAATGTTATACAAAATCATCCATAACTACTCAAGCGTTGAGGACAACACTTTTTTGAAGGAGAGGGGCATGTTAGGGCCCTATATTACTAGTGTAGTCCCTTATTGTTGTTAGTGTAGCCAACTTATTGTTATTGTTGTACCCTTGTAGTCCCCATATTGTTATTATTGTGCCCTTTTATTATTATTGTTAGGTCGGCTAGGATTATATTGTTACCTCATGGAATCCTATATATAGAAAGGAGGTTTTGTCATTTGTGTCATCCAAGAATTGTTCATTTATGTAATGTAAAGGAGGTTTCCCCCTCGAAGAGGTTGATTTCTAAGGTGTTGATCTCTCTTTTCTTCTATTTTGTGAGCTGGTTTCATAACAAGTGCCCAAGGAGGAAGAGGGTGAACCCATAACAACCCCGGACACTGATACTACTGCTATGCTAGATGGGCCGGTTATCTCATTCCGTGCCCTGGCCAACATTTCTTCTCCACAAACTCTCAAAATTCGAGGTTTTCTTAAACATCGACTAGTAGTCGTACTAATTGATAGTGGAAACACACATAACTTTGTCCATAAGTGTAGCAGAAGCAGTTCATTGTTTTTTAAGGGAAATATCTAATTTCCAAGTCCCTATTGCTAATGGGAGACCATGAAATGTGAAGGACGCTGTGAAAATATTAAGCTTGAAATGGGGGATTATCACCTCAAAACCCACATGTTTTCCATTGAACGGGGCGGTTGTGACATTGCCCTTGGTGTTGAATGGCTCCACACACTGGGCCCTATCACAATGGACTTCCAGGAGTTATGTACGAGCTTTAAGTAAAATAAGCACACTCATACACTGTGGGGACTCCAAGCAGGTGCTCCTACTATCATTAACTCGCATCAAATGGAGAAGCTTTTAAAAAAGGGCCATCATGGGATAATAACACAATTTAATTCCATTCATGCCATTGAATCCACTCCTCCTCCCATTCATCCCGATATGCAACAGGTATTAGATTGCAACCAACAGGTCTTTGACAAACGTAAGGAGCTCCCACCCTCTAGGGGTGAACATGATCATATCATCCCTTTGCTCCCCGGTACCCAACCGCAAAATGTCTGCCCCTATTCCTTTTGTACAAAAGAATTAAATTGAAAAAATCATCAAGGAATTCCTCAAATCCAATGTTATTCGTCCCAACACCAACCCTTATTCATCTCCAGTGGTCATGGTTCTAAATAAAGATGGTGAATGGCGCACGTGTTTAGACTTTATGGCCCTTAAGAGGCTCACTATCAAGGACAAATTTCCTGTCCCAGTAGTTGATGATTTGCTTGATGAATTGCATGGTGCCAATTTTTTTACCAAGCTAGACCTTCGCTCAGGCTATCACCAAATACAGATGAAGGAAGTTGGCATTCTGTTGTCGCTTCCACAACACCCTCCAAAATTTCACTACATTCAAATCTTGGAGTCTACTTCACAATCACATCACGTGTCGCCTTCATATTCAAGTGTAGTTTTATATTAATTGATATGTATGAAGTGTTCTCGAGTCTTCTCAAGTGTCGTCGCATCAATTAGAACATCTCTATATGTGTTTCATGGTCACACCACCTTTCTTGTTGTAAAACGACACTTTTGGGTAGTAGTTGCACACACTTCACTGGTTATAGTTGGGGAATGTGTAGAAAGTGGTGTTTTCATGAATATTCATTGTTTGTTAAGTTTGTAGAATTCTTCTTGATGAGTTAGTATGTATCACACGTGGTTTTGTGTCCAGAACTCATCTTGGCTACCCCTCGATCAATCATCCAGACTTAGAAAAATTTCGGTTTCAAATGAGCTCATCAAGGCCAAGAGCGCATGAGCACACTTCGAAGCCTTGATGGGATACCCTTCGCTGTTCATAAGTGCGCCCTGCTTCCTGCCATAGAGCCGATCTCACTCCAAAAGCACGAAGCCCCTTCCCTGCTCTGAACTGTGCCCTCAATTCACCAAGTCTTCTTTAAGTGCACTCCTTCAACTTGAAGAAGTGCGCCCTCCTTCAACGCATTGGTGCATCCTAAATACCCAAAATTTAGCCTTTCAACCTTCCCTTATGCGCCATGCGCCCTCCTGAACTGATTGAGCACACTATCGCACCTTGTAGGGACAAAGCCCCAGCCTTCAACCTTCAAGAGTGTGCCCTGTGCCCTTCCTGAGGCCTCCTAGGTGCATAAGCATACCCCGAAGACACAAAGCCTCAACCTTCAGCCTTTGGGAGTGCACCCTGCGCCCTCCCTCTCTCCCTTGGGTGCATAGAGCACTTGGGAAGCCAAAAGTCTTCCCTTTCATCCTTCGGATTTGCGACATGCACCCTTCCTTGATTTCCTTCTTCTTTAGGGCACATGAGAGCATCCAAAAGCCTCAAATATCCTCCTCCTCCTCCTCCCTTCAACCTTTTAGAGTGCGCTCTTTCACCTTAAAGCTTCATTGATAATTTTAAGCACACTGAAAGGGCATGAACAAGAAAATATGCATAAAACATGGTAGAGTAGGAGATTTTCAGACTGATAGTTGCTCGTCATGAGTGATTGCAGAAACATGTATTCTAGGAACCTTATGGCAGACACACACAAGGAATATTAGGAAAAGAGGGTGAATAAAGAAAGCGCAAGAAAAACTAAGAACACACCTAAATCTTAATGATTAAAGCACCATGAAGACTCCAAAGTTTGAAGACCGTTCGGAGGGTGGAAGCACCTCGAGCAGATGATGATAAAGAACAGACACATTGGCAACCATGTCACCAATGAAGCCGATCCATGTCATCAGTCATTGTCATGTCCCATCATACAAGATAATGGCATGTATAGTTTCATCATATGGTGATATGGAAGAAAAAGATGTATTATTGTAATCATTGTAAAATACAAACAATTAGAAGTCCAAGACTTCTGTGTGAACTCAAGAATCATGGAAGTCCAAAGGACGTGTAATACCAAGAGTCAAATGTAATTCCAAAAGTCATTTGGAACTTCAAATGTTGGAGAAGTTCGAAGGTCACTAGAATTTAGAAAGTAAAGAGTCACAAGGATATGAAAGGTTACTCCTCAAGTTATAAATAGATCCTCATTTCTCATGTAAAGGACTTTTAGCCTTGGCTTCTCCCATGAGACATAAGAGAGATAAGTTAGTAGCTTTGGGGAGCAAGTGGTGGCTCCAATGCTCCGCTATTGGAGAAAGTGATGTTCGTTGTATTCACGCATCTTGGGAATTTTAATTAATAATTGAAGCCTGAAAACCAACACTTTTCATACATGGATTATGAATGTTTATAAGACTATTCTGTGAATGTTTACGGTTCATGTTTACTTTCACCAGCACTAAGATAGTTGAACTATTTTGGTTATTTTAGTGTCTATCTTATTGGGAACATGTTATAATTCTTGTAATGATCGTCGCGTCTTTGTGGACTATTCCGTTGGATGTTTAACGAAACATTCCTATTCATCTACGTCTTTATTAGGGTGGTAATATTACCTTTCTTTTATATGCTCACTTTCTCTCCTCTCTGTAGTAGAAGAACCTTGATGCACTTGCAACCGAACATTTACTAGGCACACTAGCTTGCTTTCGAAGGCACACAGTGATTCTGTCTCTTGCTGACAGTTAAAGCTAAGGAAAATATTTAAGTAAACGAAAGCCTCGTTGTATTCTGGATGGGGCTTCAATCCCAAATGGTGTGAGGTCTAGTTGGAACTGCATATCGGGGAGACCCCCTTGAATGTTGGAAGGTCTAGCACTGTCAACATTCCTAGCGCTAGAAGAAGGAAACCAGATTTTGATGGCTGATAAATATACCCTCCACCAACCCACATCATAATTCCTATGGACAAGGCATCAACATCCCCAACACTTGTCCAACTCATTCCTGAAGCAGGCATATCTTCTCATCCTAACCCCGAACAAAGTTGCGATATTTATTATGAACACATCCAGGAAATTTAACCCATAACCCGCAAGTTCACAAACGCTATCGAATTGATTCTTGGAGCACATAATCTTCCGTATTTTCTGAAAAGGAAAGAAGAAACTCCTACCGGGGTAGTGGTTTCTACAATTGAAGATTTGGTCTTTGCTGCCCTTGGAGAGTTGGCAAAATCTGTAGAAAATATAGGAAAACCATAGCATCCTCCTCCTTTTAATGGGGGTGATGGGGATAACTTTTTTCTCTCGGACGACACTTTCCATGGGTTAGGTGGACACGAAGAAGAAGAAGGAGATCCCTTAGGTTCCGAAGAAGCGAAGGAGGGTACAAATTGTTTAGATCTTTGATGTGTTGGGGTAGCTTCGGATGTGTTCTAGCTCCCAAACTTCGTGGAGGGACTAGAGTACATGAGATCTCCAAAACCCAGAAAGGGATTTGAGAAATTTCATCCCGTTTAAGAGAAAATTGATTAATTAATATTTTTAATTAAGAACCCTAAGTCTAACTTAGGAAAATTAAAAGATTAAAGGTAATTAATTTAAACATGTGATGAAAATGACTTAAGTAACACGGATCAAGCTTTATTTTAATCTTAGCTGTCGAGTCAAGCTTAGATCACGGCTGTTGGTTTCCCAAAGAGAAAAGTATAAAGGAAAGGCTTCGGGTTAGTTAGAGAACACACACTGTGGTAGAGCATTGAGACTAAGCTGGAATTCTAGGGCGTGGTTTGCTAAGAATTTCTAGAAGTGTTTCAACTGGAAAAAATGGTAGTATTGGCAAGAGGGATGATCTGATCCCAGGCCAAGAGTGCAACAAGAGGCAGAGAAGCAACAGACTGAGCAGCGCAGAGGGAGCAACAACTATGCAGCAGCTGCGCATCGCAGAGGCATCAGGTGCTACACAGAGGCTACATAGGCCCAGAAAGGGCAACGTAGAGGCAACAGGAGGCCAACAGGGCCGATGTAGGCCCAGCCAGGGAAACACAGGGGCAGCGTAACCCAGTCTGGGGTGACGCAGGCCCTTCTTGAGTAGCGCAGGGGTTGACGCAGGTAGCAGAGCTGATGCAGAGGGCTTCAGAGCAGCGCTGGGGTTCTGAAGGCTGAAAAGGGATGAGTTTTATAAATCCCGTTTAAGGGTGTGAATTAATCAGTTTTTATGTCTCCGGAATAGATATATTGCTGCAGATTGTTTATTCTATATCAGGTTAACCAATTTGGCGCCCATATTTGTTGTACTTAGAATCTACTTAATAATAAAAACCCTCCAACAACCAGAAGACCAATTTTCCCGCATTGGGTTTTTCCGGGGACAATTGTCCAGAAAATCCTGTGTGTCACTTTGTCATGGTGCATGTTTTTCAATTTTAGATCTGTATGTGTAGGTTGTTTTATGTATTTACTTCGATGTTGTTTCTGAATAATCAGAATAATAGCTTGTAATTTAATCAAGTAGGAAAAATAAATCAAGAATTAACAGTTAAATTTCTTAGGTTAAGAAATTTTCACACAGACGAAGATATGACAAACTAAGGTATGGATTGGTTGACTCAGGGTCCACTTTCCATTTTGGGAATTTTACATAAGATGCCAAGACACCCAGAAAATTTGTTAGCAAAATATGACCCTCACAAGGTACTAAAAGTGGAAGACCATTTGGATAATTTCTATCTACACCTGCATATGCTTGAGGTATCTTATGACGAAGTTGCATGTAAAATCTTTCCTTGTACCTTAGATAGTAGAGCATCTGCTTGGTACCATAGTCTTCCTGCGAATTCAATTTAGAATTGGAGGGGGTTTAAAAATTTGTTCCTTGAAAAGTTCCCAGATGAGAAAACCCCAACCATGTTATTAAAAGAGTTAGGGAATCTGAATATGGGGGAAAAAGAAAAGGTGAAAGACTTTAATTAGAGGTTCAATCGAATATTGAACCAATTCCCTCTAGATACGACACCTCATGCCTCCATCACAATTGATTACTATACTTCTGCCTTGCCAATAAGCATATAAAAATTTGTAAAGAGAACAACGAAAGAAAATTTGGCTTATAATTTCAAAGAAGCCATTGCTATTGAGAAGGAATTGCATGCAATCAGAGTCATCATTGATGATGAATCATTCAAATACTCTAAGGAGACAGGCAAATGGTCTCAAGCCTCTTTGAACGAGGCCAAGGATAAAATGGCTATTGATCTAGAAATCTTGACCTGCACTATCAAGAATTTGTCCAATGAATTGGTAGAAATGAAACAAAGGACAAGCAAGACCACTGTCAGCAGCAAGTCCCGAAGATCAACTTCTTGAAGAATTTTAGTAACAACAACAACAACAATAGTCAACAGGCCAAGTCTGCACAAAGCTCAAATGTCGTGTTGAATGTCGAAAGTATGGGAGTGGATTGATATTGTTCTTTTCATCAAGAATATCATTCAGAAAAAACATGCCCACAATGGAATCACAACATGAATGCTCTGGTTGCGCGTATCATTGACTCTGTACTTTCAGATGAGTAGACTAAACAAATAGAAGAAAAGGAAGAATCTGAGGCGGTTGAGGAGACTGCAAGTGTTGAACATGTAGTCAATACCTTCAATTGTGTGTTTAGCGCTGGAAAGAAAAACACCGAAGAACTACCACTGAATGAGGCCCTGACGCAGAAGAAAAATTACTGATATAAACTGAGAAGTCAAGGGCCTGTTCCTAAACAAGAGCTGATGAGGTTGTTGAGAATTTGGTAGGGCAGTGTTTAATTCAATTCTCTACTTTGATAATTACTTGTGATCTTACTCTTCTTACTTATGTCTTCTCTTTTGTTAGCTTATTGGGTTTTTCATTAAGTCAATTTTCAAAACATAAGAGACACAAATTTAGGCTATTCAAGCCAGGGCCAAAACCTCTCCCTCTTGGAGAGGAAAACCCACAAGAAATTCTTCTTATATATTTTCAGTTGACAAGTACCATGACCATGACACAAACCCTTAACCTTTGTATGTCTCTAAGACCTTGTCACTACTTCTTCCTTGACTCTTTAAGTTGATCCTACTTTTCTGCACCTTTTTGCACCAAGACTAGAGAGCTCAGTCTCTACTTGTATTCTTCTTTCTTTAAGATATCAACACTTTATCATAGAATGACTTGTGCACACCTTGCACCTATACATAACCTTGCTGGATGGTCTTCAACCTACACACTAATCTTCACACATCTTGTCTTCTTTTGTTGGACAACCCACCTTTTTCCCTCTATATTAACACCTTTTCTTGCACTGAATTACTTCGCTGAACATACTTATCTTATTTCAAACTTACTGTGATTCTGTCACTTCATGAAATCTATGATCATCCTAGGCTTACTGTGATTTTGTCTGAGATGATTATACCCAAACTAGATATGGCTGATAGCCTTCTTCCTTCACTGATTTTTCTCTTTTATACGCATCAAACCACAGTCCCGAACCTTCGCATTAATATCACAGATCTCATCTGAATTCCATCCTTCAACTTAGTCCAAAAATCTTAGACAAAATCTGAATTTTGTTGCTCTATTTTCTGAGCAGTATACTGGGGTATATATAGTTGTCTGTGCTTATAAATAAGCTGACCTGACCAGTGAAAGGGTATGACGGTTCATGAGCCGACATGTCCACTGTTTATAGGTCGACTAGGAGAGGTATATGAGCCGACTTGTAGAGGAGATCTTCAAGCATATAGTGGGTTGTCTTGAAGAGTATTTACATCAAGTATTATCACCATTCTCGTGCCATGTCTTCAAAGCTTATATGACAAGTTCTTGAGGCATACATGACTAATTTTACATGAGAGACACTTCATATACATGAATCTAATTAATACAATTATGACAAGATGACAAATCGCTAAAATACATCAAGAAGAAGTCTTTGACCTATAATAAAATTCCTTGCTCATGAAATCCATGAAGCAAGCTTAAAAAAATACATTTTATTATCTTTGTCTTCTTCATTACATAAATAAATAATTACACAGTAAATATGAAGATCGTACCTAGCTATACTTTCCAATACTCCCTCTTAATTAGGGATGTATTCATAATGGTACATGGTTACTTTCAATCTAAAGAATCTCATAAGAAGAATCAGATTGGTAATCGCATTTGTATAGCATCATATCAACCAACATTGTTTGAGTGCGAAGCCTTGACTAACAAATCCATCTCTCCACAAGATCTTTGAGATCCAATGTTGACGATACCAATGATGAATATACACCTACATTATTGTCTCTCTTGGATCATATCCCACTCGGGTTCACTTAAGATATGTCCACCAGGACTATTTTTATCTTGGACTCCCAATCCTCAAATAATTTCGGTCCTGCCACGACTACTCTTATCTTGGATGCACTAATACATCCTCAAAGAGTATCAGATGCAAGATGATTACCCAATCCTCCATTATGTCTTCCAGGTGAAGACCAAAATGAGGTGTCTATCTCTCCCTCTCAACTAGGGAGGACATATTCCACAAATGAATGTACCTAAGTTCCCTATGGACTTAGGAATGTTATCATACCCTAATCCCAGAATTTTGTTTCCATATTGATTATTGAATGATGGCCCTTGATCTCAATGACTGCCTTCCATCAATGTTGTTATCAGTGAGGTTTCTAGGAGCTACTTCTTTCATAGTTGTATTGCGGACATCTTCCTATGACAAGTGCTCCTTCCATGCTTTTATCATGATGTCATTAATGTACAATGCTTCCTAACACACTAGAAATCACTTAAAGAGGAAAATGATCTCAATCATAGTAGAGATCTTTCGCTTCTTATTTCTTAGATTTCTTTGCATCAGGTTCTTCCCTTTCTTTTGTGACACGGGCTTCTTCCTTTTTCCTCTTGTCCTTTTCAGATTTAAGACATTCCCTTTTATAATGCCCAAGTTCATTACATCCAAAGCAACGTACCTTGTCCATACTTCTTTTATTCTGAGGACCAAATTTACTGAATATTCCTTTCTT
The DNA here is from genome assembly GCA_034641835.2 of Pinus albicaulis. Classification (NCBI taxonomy): domain Eukaryota; kingdom Viridiplantae; phylum Streptophyta; class Pinopsida; order Pinales; family Pinaceae; genus Pinus; species Pinus albicaulis. The sequence continues at coordinate 112,775,178 of CM076584.1, read as the reverse complement.
CCTGGACATGGCTATAAAGGATTGATTCGCTTCACTTGATCTTGTATCAGCTTTGGCTTTCAATCTTGTTTCTTCTATCTTACATAGATCCTCGAATGGCATTGCTTCTTCTTTCCCATTGATGCTTGAAGTGAAACTTCCCCATTCTTTAGGCAAAGAATTTAGTACTATAGTGATTATTTCTCCATCAGACATTACTTCTCCCAATTTCTGCAGTTGATCTCGTATTGCGAAAATATCCATAAAATATGGAATTATTCCTTCCCGTCTTGACATTTTCAACTTGTATATTTTTTTGTCTCGTAGATTATTTCCCTTGCAGTTCTTTTCGAGAATAGCTCCACCAATTTATCATATATTTCTTTTGAGGATTCTAGATTTGATACATAGGGAATGAGAGAGTCCTTTATGGATTCTATAAGAATCCCGTGGGCTCTTATTTCTCCCTTCATGTATTTGGTATATGCTTGAATGTCTTCTTTTGAAGGTTGAATTGTGGGTCCTTTGATGTAGGCCATAATTTCATCTTCGATTAGATTCAAATATATCCTTTTCTTCCATGCACTAAAGTTTGATGACCCAACCAATTTGTTGCTCTTTTTGCAGTAAGTCATTTTGACAGATTCAAAAGAGGTCATAGAAATACTTACTTGTGTAGATTGATTTCTTCCTTCTATCATCTTCCTTGATGATGATGATGGTAGGAACTCCTTCTTAGATTTAATTCTTCAAAGTAGGTGACCTTGGATCCTTAAAGATAAAGGATGTCTTCAGAATGATGATGTCTTCAAAGGTGTTGGATACTGTTGGATGGTGCTTGATGTGTATTCCAACAATGTCTTCAATGTCATAAATATTTTATGGCAAAGATTATCTCCTTGATGAGTGAATCCTTTGAATGAGATTGAAGGTCTTCTTAAAATGGCTTGAGAATATTCCTTGCAAACTGATTTGACTTTCCAATGCAAACTTTGATCTTGACTTTGATTCTTGCTTCCTTGAGTGTCTCCTTGTCAAGTAGCCCTTGTCTTCATCACCTTAGCTCTGACTCCATGCTGAGAATTTGTTAGGGCAGTGTTTAATTCAATTATTTACTTTGGTAATTACTTGTGAGCTTAATCTTCTTACTTACGTCTTCTCTTTCGTTAGCTTATTAGGTATTTCATCAAGTCAATTATCAAAACATAAGAGACACAAATTTAGGCTATTCAAGCCAGGGCCAAAACCTCTCCCTCTTGGAGAGGAAATCCCACAAGAAATCCTTCTTATAGACTTTTGGTTGAAAAATACCATGACCATGATGCAAACCCTTGACCTTTGTATGCCTCAAAGACATTGTCACTGCTTATTCCTTGACTCCTTACGTTGATCCTACTTTTTTGCACCATCCTACACTGTCCTACACCTTTCTCCACCAAGACTAGAGAGCTTGATCTCTATTTGTATTCTTATTTCTTTAAGATATCAACACTTTATCATAGATTGAATTTTTCACACCTTGCACCTCTTCATAACCTTTCTGTCTAGTCTTCAAACTACACACAAATCTTCACACGTCATGTCTTCTTTTGCTGGACAATCCATATTTTTCCCACTATATTGACACCTTTTCTTGCACTAAATTAATTTGCTGAACAAAATTATCTTATTTCACACTTACTGTGATTCTGTCACTTCCTGAAATCTGTGATCATCCTAGGATTACTGTGATGTTGTCTGAGATGATTATACCCAAACCATATATGTGTGGTAGCCTTCTTCCTTCGCTGATTTTTCTCCCTTATACGCATAAAACCACAGTCCTGAACCTTCGCATTAATATCACAGATCTCATCTGAATTCCTTCTTGCAACTCAGTCCGAAAATATCAGACAAAATCCGAATTCTGTTGTTCTGTTTTCTGCGCAGTATACTGGGGTATATATAGTTGTTCGAGCCTATAAATAAGCCAACCTGACCAGTGAAAGGCTGTGACTGTTCATGAGCTGACATGTGCACTATTTATATGTCGACTAGGAGAGGTATATGAGCAGACTTGTAGAGGCGATCTTCCACCGTATTGTAGGATGTCTTGAAGAGTATTTACATTAAGTATTATCGCCATTCTTGTGCCATGTCTTCAAAGCTTATATGACAAGGTCTTGAGGCATACATGACTGATTTTACATGAGCGACACTTCATATACATGACTCTAATTAATTCATTTATGACAAGATGAAAAATCCCTAAAAGACATTAAGAAGAAGTCTTCGACCTATAATAAAATTCCTTGCTCATGAAACCCATGAAACAAGCTTAACAAAAATACATTTTATTATCTTTGTCTTCTTCATTACATAAATACATAATTACATAGTCAATATGAAGACCGAACTTAGTTATACTTTCCAACACTTCCTCTTAACTAGGGAGGTATTCATAATGGTACATGGTTACTTTCAATTTGAAGAATCTCATAAGAAGAATCAAATTGGTAATCGCATTTGTATAGCATCATATCAACGAGCATTGTTTTAGTGCAAGTCCTTGACTAACAACTCCATCTCTCCACGAGATCTTTGAGCTCCAATGCTGGTGAGACCAATGATGAATAGACACCTATATCATTGTCTCTATTGGACCATATCCCACCCTGTTTCACTCAGGATATGTCCACCGAGACTATTCTTTTCTTGGATTCCCAGTCCTCAAAGAATATCAGTCCTGCCACGAATACTCTTATCTTGGATGCCCTAATACATCCTCAAAGAGTATCAGATTCCAGATGATTACCCAATCCTCCATTCTGTCTTCCAAGTGAAGAACAGAATGACGTGTCTATCTCTCCCTCTCAACTAGGGAGGACATATTCCACAAAGGAATGTACCTAATTTCCCTCTGGGATTAGGAATTACCAGGTTTCTTCCGAGTAAGAAACTTATTACCAGGCTCCCTCTTAATCAGGGACCTGCAACAACAATTATGAAAACACCCAGCTGCTCATGAAGAAATCCTTTCTTTGATGTCATGAATTTCTTTGTAGTTGAGGAGTCTTCATCTTTGTGATCTCTTCATAGGGAATAAATCATCCATCACTTTCATCCAAGAGTCATGTCGTCTAGAAAAAAGTGATTCATCAGTCTTTCTCATCTGATCCACCTTTATGCCATGCTGCTTTCCTTCGAACCATCTCCCAAAGATCTTACATCCTTCCACATGGTTGGCAGCCCTGCATATACTTATTCTTATAAACATATACATAAGAACTTTTCAATCAAAAGTTACCTCCATGATGATCTTTCACCATGACATCTTCCTACAGGAATCACCATCCTTTATTTAGATTGACACATCTCCTAAAGTTATGTATTATCAAGGGTCTTCTTATTTACCATAGTTCTATTAGAGTATTCATATCTTCACAGGAGATCTCCTAGTCACATCTTCTTGGCTTCTGGATGATAACCACCTCTTGACATGGTTACACTTCATGATCTCTTCCTTTCTTTATTCACACAACTTCATTCCCAGGAACTTCCAGTATCCAGTTCCTTGTTTGTATACAGCCACCTCATATTCTATATGAGGACATATTATGTTGATTTCATCTATTAATGACAGTTTGTGTAACGTAAGACATCCTCCTTTCTCTAATCATACTTCTAAAGGTAGAAGTCCATCACCTGTAACCATAATACATGACTCCATAGCATCTAGTGTTAGCATATAAATATATGTACCTCATATTTTTCCTTTAGAGTCATCCTACAACAATTTCTTTAGAATGAAGAACTTCATTCCCTTGACCTACTTCATCAATATGTGTAATATTCCCAATTAGCAGACAACTAATTGGAATATTCATTTTTGATTAATTTTTGCTTTTCTAAAGTTTAGCAGGAAATAAAGGGGTGAGGGGACCCATGAATAAAACATTAGAATAAAAGAACTTTCCTAAAGTCACTGAGAAGAATAATTAAAAGGTGAAGTGACAGCGCAGGAGAGGAGGCACTTAGGACAACGCAGTGGCAGTGTGGGAGTGGCAACGCAGCAAGGGACAACGTGGAAAGGGGGACAATGCAAAATTTGTGGGCCCAAGGGAATATAATGTTCACAAGCATAAAAAGGGATGGATGCAAGCTTTATCATTCATTCTTACATCTTATGATTTTTTGGTTGTCAAGACTAGAGCATGCTTAAGTTGTTTAGCTGAGTCTGTAGTGCTATTTAGCACAAGGGTGTCTCCGAGTGGAGATCCCAACCTATTCCTTGAGGGACTTCGAGTGCCCGTTGAGGAGAGGAGCCATTCCAACAACAATTTGAGAGCAGCTTCATTTTTTAGCCACAGACTTACGTAGTCGCCTCCAAGGCAACACAATCTATCAGGGGAATATGCAGTCATAGAGGAGAGCAGCTTTGGGAGAGGAGGAGTTTCGTGAGATTTTAGTCCGGGGGTTTGTGATGGGATCAACCCTTCCATAAATGAGTCCCTTGGATTGTTGGAGACCCTTCTTCTAGGATTTTCGTCACAGTGGCCAGCGTACCCAGCAGGAGAGCGTAGCCATCCCAAGAGGGTAAATTTCCGGGGTCAGCCATTCTCGAATTCCTTTCTGGGTTTTTCTGGGGTTTTGGAGGAGAGACCGGTGTCCGAGTTTCAAAATTTTCTAAGCAGCAAAGCGACCCCATCTTGCAATCCCTTTCCAGCCAGCAGCATCATTTTATGCAGGATTGCATAGAGGAGGAGGAGCGCACAACAGAGATTGAGCAGATATTCTGATAGAAGAGGGAGAGATCATTCCAGCCTGCCTTGAGTAGGCCAAGGTGCTATCATTTTGAGCACACTTTGTACTTGTTCCTGATTTCAGGAAATACAATAAAATGGCTCAGTTGTTTTGGTATATTTGAAGTGTTTTATGTCTATGCTTATATTAGCAGTAGTTTTTGTTTATGTTGCTTTGTATTGCTGTTTATTTACTGTTTGGGATATTATAGTGGTATCAGAGCTCATAGACTTGGCTTAGCCCGTGGAGCAATCAGTTTATGACACCCGAAGACAGAGAGTTCATTACTTGCTGGAAGAAGAGGTATAGGGATAAAGAGCGTAGGCTCGAAATAACATGTGCTGAAGAGGACAATGTTCCAGTTGAGGAGGATAAAGGGAAGGCACCAATGGAAGATGATATATATGACGGGAAGGAGTTTGGTAACCTCCTCTTGAAATTTGTACAGGATCTTTACATAAAGATAGGGGAAATGGGGCAGAAGATTATCGAAGAGAATAGACAGCGTGAGATTCCAAGGGAGTTTCACAGCGGAGAAGGGTCTGGTACTTCTCATCATGTTTTTGAGCATAACATTACACAGCAGATGGTGCTACACATTCCCCCACGTTCCACCATGCCTACTTTCTTGACTTCAGGAACAAGAATACGAGGACCCCAGGATCTGGAGGTGGCTCACTGCGGGGAATATTTTGCAGAGTATCAGTCGTATGGGCGGGAGTTTGGAGAAGCCCTCACCTTTAACGAGTTTTTCCAGCTGAAGAACAATAGTAGACCCCGCAGCCAGAATAGAGGAGGAGGGTACACACAGGGGAATGACTTGCAATGTACCGTGGGAATATTTTTCGTGCCTACATTTGATGGATCATCAAAGTATTCGGCTAAGGCTTGGGTGGACAAGCTGGATATCTATTTTCAGCTGAACCAAATGGCAGAGGTAGAGGCTATCAAGGTGGCATCGCTGCACCTTGAGGGGGAAGCCCACGACTGGTGGTTCCATGGGATGTCCACGCTGGGTCATACAGGGGTGACAACGTATGCAAAGTTCACTTGAAGGTTAGTGGAGAGATTTTACCAGAAGGATCCTGAGGAACACTTTGTTGAGCTGACTAAGATCAAGCAGTCAGGAAACCCGAAAACTTACATTTCCAAGTTCCTGAAACTTTCAATGATGGTGCCAGACTTGTCCGTGGACAGGAGGGTGTTTATGTTTATTGACGGGTTGGTAGAACCATTACGTGGGCTAGTCAGATCCACTAGGCCGAATATGTTGCAGGATGTAGTAGGGAGGACTAGGGACTTGTAGGATGCCCTACCAAGGACGAGAGCTCCTTTTTCCCACAAACCAATGTTCCAGTAGAAGGGGAAAGACACGAGAGCTCCACCCTCGAGGGGGAACCAGGGCTGAGAGCCATTGGATGATGATACCCAGAGAGACTTGAGAAAGAGGAAGCTATGCTTCAATTGCCAGTAGCCATGGGCATCGGGTCATCGTTGTGCCACATGGAAGGCACAATACATTGAGGTCTTCTCCGATAGTGAGGGAGAAGAAGAGGCATATGAGGAGCTGGAGGGAGATGCCAGCGCTGGTGCGCTAGGAGGAGATCATCCACCACCACCACCGCCAACAGTAGGAGGAGCAACATTTTCAACCCCTGAGGAGTTCTTGCATCTTTGTGGGGAGTTCCCAAGTATTTGATTCTTAAGAGTCCGAGGCACGTTCCAGGGGTAGCATGTTTCAGTGTTGGTAGACAACGGGGCCATACATAACTTCATTGATGCCCAACTAGTGCAACGGAGAGGCATATCGACAGAGAGTTTTGATGGGTTCTCCGTGTTGGTTCCAGGTGCTAGGACCATGTCATGCATGCTTTATGTTCCAGCATTAGCAATGACCATGGGGACATACACATTGATGGATCATTTCTTTGTGGTCGACATCCGAGATACCAATGTGGTATTGGGTGTGTAGTGGCTTATCACACTTGGTAAGGTCATTACATATTGCGAGACATTGGAGATGGAATGGACAGATAAGAAGAGTGGGGAGCATGTGATGATCAGAGGCAGGCACACATACCCCCCCCCCCCCACACCCCCCCAGAAAATCTCGACACATCGAATGGAGGCAGATTTTCGGAAGGGAGATGTAGACTAGGCAGTAGAGCTGCATATTTCATAGGCAGGAGCTACAGGGCAGCCAATGCATCCCAACGTACAGTTTATATTTGACCGCTACTCCGCGGTTTTTGGGGACATACCACCAGGGCAGCCACCAGATAGGGGATTTGAGCATACTATTGAGCTGGAGCAGGGGATCTATGCAGTGATTAACACCCCCTATAGGCACCCTAAAGCCTATAGGGATGATACTGAGCAAGATATACATCAGCTCTTGGCATTGGGGCACATCAAACCCAGTAGTAGTCCCTTTGCTTCTTCTGTGGTCTTGGTGAAGAAGAAGGATGGCACATTGCGAATGTGCATTGACTAAAAGGCGCTCAAAAAGAAATCCATGAAGAACCTTTACCCCATCCCCAGGATTGATGAGTTGAGGGGAGCGAAGTTCTTCTCGAAGATAGATCTGAGGTCGGGGTACCATCGGATCAAGGCGAGGGACCAGGATGTCCCCAAGACTGCGTTCAGATGCCACTATGACTACTTTGAGTTCTTGGAGATGCCCTTCGGGCTGACCAATGCTCCCTCCACATTCCAGTCTTGTATGAACCACATCTTCTGTGGTCAGCTAAGGAAGTTTGTGCCGGTATTCTTCAATGAAATTCTCATCTAAAACCGCACATGGGAGGAGCACTTGCAACATATTGAGGTTGTACTTCTTATTTTGGAGGAGCAACATTTATATGCTAAGCTATCCAAATGCGAGTTTGGGCTTACAGAGATGCTCTACTTGGTGCATATCATCGGAGTGGACGAGGTAAGAGTCCATGAGGAGAAGATCCGGGCCATCCGGGATTGGTCGGCACCGAAGAATGTGACAAAACTTCGGGGGTTTGTAGCCATCTTCACCTACTACCAGAATTTTTTCAAGGGATTTTCAAAGCTTGCAGCACCCCTCACGAACCTCACCAAGAAGGGGGATTTTGGATGGACTGAAGCTACGCAGAGGGCCTTTGACAGACTCAAGGAGGTGATGAGCAGTTGTCCATTGTTGGCATTGTCGGATTTCACGCAGCCCTTTGTGTTGGAGTATGATGCTTCAGGAGAGGGTGTAGGAGCAGTCTTGATGCAGGGAGGCCATCCTATCACTTTCGAGAGTCTAAAGCTACTGTCGCATGAGAGACTATCCCCGATATATGACAAGGAGATGCTGGCCTCGACAATACCTGGTGGGTAACAGATTTCGGGTGAGGACTGACGACAACAGTCTCTGGTTTTTCCTTGAGAAAAAACAGTTGCAGGAGAGACAACATAAGTGGGTCAGCAAAATCCAGGCCTATGACCTTGACATTGAGTATGTCAATGGGAAGAACAATCTAGTGGCAGATGCCTTGTCATGGAGGCCAACATCGTTGTCTTTGATGAGCCTTGACGCATATTGGAAAGCCCAACTGTTGGTGGAGTATTCCAAGGACCATTTTTCTTGTGAGGTGCTAGATGGATAGGTGACAGATGATAGGTATCGGTGATGGATGAGGTCATCTATTACCAGGACATTATTTATTTTACAGGTAACTCCCGGCTCAGGGAGAATATCTTGCGTGCAACCCATGACACACCACTTTCAGGTCATCAGGGGTTCACTAAGACTTACAGGTCTATACAAGAAAGGTTCTCATGGAGGGGCCTCAAGGAGGACGTACTCTGGAATTTCAGGGAGTGCAAGGTTTGCCAGAGGAACAAGGGAGAGTTGAGTCACCCTGCGGGTTTGCTTTAGCCGCTTCCCATCCTAGAGGGGAAACAGGAGAGAATTTCCATCAATTTCATCACAGGGTTGCCCATGGTGCAGGGCAAGGATTGCATCTTTGTAGTTGTTGATCGATTGACAAAGTATGCACACTTTTTTGCCATCGCCGCACGATACACAACTTCACAAGTGGTTGAGTTGTTCTTCTGGGATGTTTTCAAGTTCCATTGTCTCCCAAAGACCATAGTCACTGATCATGACAACCAGTTCATGGGCGGATTTTAGCAGGATTTGTTCCGTTTGGTGGGTACTGAGTTGACACCTAGTACTAGTTATCACCCACAGATGGATGGAAAGACAAAGATAGTGAACAAGTAGCTGGAGGGGTACTTGAGAAAATATGTCTCGAGGCAGCAGAAGGCATGGTTGTGTTGGCTCCACTTGGGGGAACACTGCTACAACACGACATTCCATATATCGATTAGTATGTCTCTGTTTTATGCTTTGTATGGATATCATGCTCTAACTTTTGTTGATGTTATGTTTGGAGCAAGTAAGGCCCCAAGGGCCAAAGATTGGATCCAAGAGAACCAAGACATCCTTTGGGCTCTCAAGGATAACCTGGTCACAGCGCAGAACAAGAAGTTGTATGCAGACAGAGGCCACGTAGAGAGACAATTTTAGGTAGATGATTTGGTTTACCTCCATCTTCAGCCATATAAACAGTCCACGCTAAAGCAAAAGGGAGTAGAGAAGCTCAAACCTCGCTTTTATGGGCCATACAGGGTGATTAGACGAGTTGGTGAGGTGGCATATGAGCTAGAGCTACCAGCGGGGAGCTAGATCCATAACATCTTCCATGTATCGTGCTTGAAGAATGCTTTGGGGCAGCAGGTGACTGCCACTATGGAGCTCCCACCTACAGATGATGAGCAGGACAATCAAGGAATATCTGATCAGATGGAGGAACCTTCCTGATGAGGATGCCACTTGGGAGGGGGAGGATATCCTGCAGCATTCATCTTTTCAGTTGCTTGAGGATAAGCAACATTTTGGCTGGGAGGACTGTAATATTCCCAATTAGTAGACAACTAATTGGAATATTCATTTTTGGTTAATTTTTGCTTTTCTAAAGTTTAGCAGGAAATAAAGGGGTGAGGGGACCCATGAATAAAACATTAGAATAAAAGAACTTTACTAAATTCATTGGGCAGAATAATTAAAAGGTGAAGTGGGGCCCATGAGGCCAAGTGACAATGTAGGAGAGGAGGCACTTAGCACAGCGCATTGGCAGCGTGGGAGAGGCAGCGTAACAAGGGACAACATGGCAAAAGGGACAACACAACATTGGTGGGCCTAAGGGAATGTAGCGTTCACAAGCATAAAAAGGGATGGAGGCAGCCTTTCTCATTAATTCTTACATCTTATGATTTTATGTCTGTCAATAGTAGAGCATGCTTAAGCTGTTTAATTGAGTCTACAATGTTGTTTATCACAAGGGTGTCTCTGAGTGGAGATCCCAACCTCGTCCTCGGGGGAATTCGAGTGACCGCTCATGAGAGGAGCCATTCCACTAGCATTTTGAGAGCATCTTCATTGTTTCAGCCACAGGCTTACATGGTCACCTCCAAGGCAGCGCGGTCTCTCAGGGGAATACGCAGTCATAGAGGAGAGTAGCTCCGAGAGAGGAGGAGTTTCGTGAGCTTTCAGTCTGGGGGTTTATGAGGGGATCAACCCTTCCACAGTTGAGTCCCTTGGATATTTGGAGGCCATTCTTCCAGCATTATCGTCACAGTGGCCAGCATACCTAGCAGGAGAGTGTAGCCATCCCAAGAGGGTAAATTTCTGGGGTCAGCCATTCCTGAATTCCTTTCTGGGTTTTTCTGGGTTTTTGGAGGAGAGACCGATATCCGAGTTTCAAAATTTTTCGAGTAGCAGATCATCCCTATCTTGCAATCCATTTCCAGCTAGCAGTAACATTTTCTGCAAGACTACATAGAGGAGGAGCAACACAGAGCAAAGATTGAGCAGAGATTCTGATAGAGGAGGGAGAGATCATTCCAGCCGGCCTTGAGCATGCCAAGATGCTATCATTCTGAGCACACTTTGTACTTGTTCCTCATTTCAGGAATATAATAAAATGGCTCAACTGTTCTGGTTTATTTGCAATGTTTTATGTGTATGCTTCTATTTTGTAGTAGTTTTTGTTTATGTTTCTTTGTATTGTTGTCTATTTCCCATTTGAGATATTAGAATATGTCATCATATCCTAATCCCATAATTTTGTTTCCATATTGATTATTGAATGATGACCCTTGATCTTGATGAATGCCTTCCATCAATGTTACTATCAATGAGATTTCCAGGAGCTATTTCTTTCATAGTTGTATTGCAGACATCTCCTATGACAAGTGCTCCTTCCATGTTTTTATCATGATGTCATTAATGTGCAATGCTTCCTAACATACTAGAAATCACTTAAAGAGGAAGATGATCTCAATCATAGTAGAGATCTTTCACTTCTTCTTTCTTAGATTTCTTTGCATCGGGTTCTTCCCTTTCTTTTATGACATTGGATTCTTCCTTTTTCCTCGTCCTTTTCAGATTTAGGACAATCCCTTTTATAATGCCCAAGTTCATTACATCCAAAGAATCGTATCTTGTCCATATTTCTTCTTTTATTCCGAGGACCATATTTACCGAATCTTCCTTTCTTCCTAGACATGGTTGTAAAGGCTTGATTCCCTTCACTTGATCCTGTATCAGCTTTGGCTTTCAATCTTGTTTCTTCTATCTTACATAGATCCTGGAATGACATTACTTCTTATTTCCCATTGATGCTTGAAGTGAAACTTCCCCATTTTTTAGGTAGATAATTTAGTACCATAGTGAATATTTCTCCATCAGACATTACTTCTCCAAATTTATGTTGTTGATCTCGTATTGCGAAAATCTCCATTAAATATGGAATTATTCCTTCCTCTCTTGACATTTTCAACTTGTATATTTTTTGTCTCAGAGACATTATTTCCTCTGTAGTACTTTTCGAGAATAGCTCCACCAATTTATCATGTATTTATTTTGAAGATTCTAGATTTGATACATAGGGAATGAGAGAGTCCTTTATCGATTCTATAAGAATCCTTTAGGCTCTTATGTCTCCCTTCATGTATTTGGTATAAGGTTGAATGTCTTCTTTTGAAGGTTGAATTGTGGGTCCTTTGATGTAGCCCATAACTTCATCTTCGATTAGATTCAAATCTGTCCTTTTCTTCCCTGCACTAAAGTTTGATGACCCAACCAATTTGTCGCTCTTTTTGCAGTAATTCATTTTGACACATTCAAAATAGGTCATAGAAATACTTACTTATGTAGATTGATTTCTTCCTTCTACCATCTTCCTTGATGATGATGATGGCAGGAACTCCTTCTTAGATAGAATTCTTCAAAGTAGGTGATCTTGGATCCTTAATGATAAAGGATGTCTTCATAATGATGATGTCTTCAAAGGTGTTGGATGGTGCTTGATGTGTCTTCCAACAATGTCTTCAATGTCATAAATCTTTGATGGCAAAGATTATCTCCTTGATGAGTGAATCCTTTGAACAATATTGAAGGTCTTCTTGAAATGGCTTGAGAATCTTCCTTACAAATGATTTTAATTTCCAACGCAAACTTTGATCTTGACTTTGATTCTTGCTTCTTTAAGTGTCTCCTTGTCAAGTAGCCCTTGTCTTCATCACCTTAGCTCTGATTCCGTGTTGAGAATTTGGTAGAGCAGTGTTTAATTCAATTCTCTATTTTGATAATTACTTGTGAGCTTACTCTTCTTACTTATGTCTTCTCTTTCTTTAGCTTATTAGGTCTTTCATCAAGTCAAATATCAAAACACGAGAGACACAAATTTAGGCTATTCAAGATAGGGCCAAAACCTCTCCCTCTTGGAGAGGAAAACCCACAAGAAATTCTTCTTATAGACTTTCAGTTGACAAGTACCATGACCATGACACAGACCCCCTTTGTATCCCTCCAAGACCTTGTCACTGCTTCTTCCTTGACTCCTTAAGTTGATCCTACTTTTCTGCACCGTCCTGCATCTTTCTACACCAAGACTAGAGAGCGTGGTCTCTACTTGTATTCTTCTTTCTTTAAGATATCGAAAATTTATCATAGATTGACTTGTGCACATATTGAACCTCTACATAACCTTGCTAGCTGGTATTCAACCTACACACTAATCTTCACATGTCCTGTCTTCTTTTGATGGATAATCCACCTTTTTCCCACTATATTGACACCTTTTCTTGCACTGATTTACTTCACTCAACATACTTATCTTATTTTTCACTTACTATGATTTTGTCACTTCCTGAAATTTGTGATCATCCTAGGCTTACCGTGATGTTGTCCGAGATAATTATACCCAAACTATATATGTGTGCTAGCCTTCTTCCTTTGTTGATTTTTCTCCCGTATACGCATCAAACCACAATCCTGAACCTTCATATTATTATCACAAATCTCATCTGAATTCCTTCCTGCAACGCAGTCTGAAGTTCTCAAACAAAATCCGAATTATGTTGATATGTTTTTTGCACAGTATATTGGTGTATATATAGTTGTCTGATCTTATAAATACGCTGACCTAACCCATGAAACGATGTGACGGTTCATGAGCCGACATGTACACTGTTTATAGGCCGACTAGGTGAGGTATATGAGCCGACTTGTAGAGGAGATCGTCCAACGTATTGTAGGTTGTCTTGAAGAGTATTTACATCAAGTATTATCACCATTCTTGCGCCATGTATTCAAAGCTTATATGACAAGGTATTGCGGCACACACGACTGATTTTACATGAGATACACTTCATATACATGACTCTAATTTGTACTTTTATGGAAAGATGACTAATCAGTATTTAAAATTGACAATACTTTTCTTTATTTTACTGATTTATATACGCGACTTTAATTAAGCCAACTAGCGTATGCACGCGACTTTCTATAAGGAAACTTGCATATACCCAGAGAACTTATTGTTCAAATAAACCTTTAGAAACTTTACTTAGCCCATTTCATCATTTATTGATCAAACATTTAGTAGGAAGTAAACATGTGCAGTAAGAACAGAATAAATCATCACACATAAGAAACACACATGAACACCAGGATTTAAGGTGGAAACCCAAGTTGGGAGAAAACCATCGATGCTGTCGTCTCTATCTTCAATATTTATTATATAGAAAACTTCTTACATTCTTGTACTGGCGCAGACTCATACCAGTACGCCGGCACTCACCTGCAGAAGGCTGCAACCTTCTCTCGTTCTCTACATGCTACTAGAAGGGTGCTCCAACCCGCTAATCGCGTTTACCAGCCACCACTGGAAGGGAGATTCAACCCCCTGATCTGATCAACCAACTGCTACTAGAAGGGAGCTCCGACTCAGAACCACTGCAGACCACGTTTCATAAATTTTCACACTGGATCCAACAACCTTTAATTCAACACAACTTGTAGATCAACATAAAAAACCATCAACCAAATTTGAACAGAATAGTGAGATCACTGTAACTAGACCACAAAACTAAACCCAGAATTCTGCATCAACATACATAATCAACTGCAACCCTGATCATTCATAAAACAAATGTAAACACTACTTTAATTACGGTAACACACGTGTATACACACTTTTCTGTGGAGGAACCTGCGTATAGATCTTAATATACCAAGATTAGAGTTCTGACCAGACTTAGAATAGAGAAAATATATTCAGGCATATTTTGTCAGATTTACAAAGCCCTCATATAGTTAGTAGCATCCATCATTTTCAATCACCCAATCATTGATATTTATACACAATCAACTAGCAGCATAATCGGCACTCAAACAACCCATATATTATATGAAGACATCATTGACAAACAATAGAAATACAGCAAGACTGATCAGACATTTCCTTCAACATTTTTCAACAAAACCCTAGCTTGCATACGCGCCTTTGCATATCCGAACCCGCGTGTATATGCGCCTTCAACGAGATGAACCCGTGTATAGATCTGTAAATAATTCAGGACTGAACAACACTTAAGAACTACAAACTTACTCAGATCATACCCTTCACTTCAACAAACATGCGCCAGACCACATATCTAAACAACTCATAAACAAATCATGCAAATACATAGTCATTTCAGGTCTAGAGAGCCTGATCCATTATTGTATTCATGAGTGCATCATAATATCAGATCTATCTATAGATTATAGCCCATTCCATGTAGATATACTTCAGATTGAAGTATTCATTAATTCACATACTCATGCACACTTAACATTATGATCTTCACCTCCTTATATAGTGTGAGCCTTAGCCAATACTATGAGCCAAAACCACACAAGTGTCGATGGTATTCTTGGACGAGATCAAATAACTGTTACTGCACTCAATACTGTGGGCTAATACCATGGTAAAGGACCCTTAGTATTATAAAATTAGTGCATGAGATCATATGCGACTTTGCTTCTTTGTACCCACGTGTATACGTGTTTTTTCCTTTACCGGCTCGCGTATAGTTCCTTAAATATGTGCTTTATCCATGTTTTTATTCTACTCTGTAAAACTTTTTTCGCATCATTCTGACATTCTATTCCATCACTGTGCCACCTCTAAGCTTATCTCGAACCAATAAATTTGGTATTTTACAAGTGGGTTGTCATCAAGGAACACACATGCAATCATAATGCCAACAATCTCCCCCTTTGGACTTGATGGCAACCATGTTCGTGTTTGATCATCACAACTTGTAGACACATCAACATAAGCACTATTCAAACACCAAATTACTCTCCCCATTTGACAACATGGGCAAAGGGCGGACCAATGTTGAAACAAGGTTTCTCTTTCCTTGTAGATACAAGAGTTCTGTAGATCTGTGTTGCACTATACAGACCATGCTCCCTCTAAACACATGCTGAATCTTCAAACGAATTTTAAATGAAATACATGACTCTATGAACTTTCCTGTCACCAAGGACTCATACTTACATCAATCCCCCAACCAAGCGGGGTTACATATTTGACTCAAGCACCCAACCAAGTGGGTTTACATTTTTGACTCAAGCACCCAACCAAGTGGGTTTACATATTTGGAAAAGTGCATACATGACTGAATATGACAATCTTTACATCTTAGGTCTCAACATGACCCTTACATCAAATTATAGATATGACATTTGAGAGAGATCATCGAACATAATTCAGCAACATAATGCCAACACCGCATTATACCCAACAAGGCTAATGCTCCCCCTAAACCTGTGCATCCTGAATATTTTGAACAACCCATTCATCAAAGCATATTCATCAATCAAATAAATATCAAAGAAGAAAATGTAACTTGAAAACCATAACCGAGGCTTGTGCGAGTCAACATGACCCGAAGAGACGAACCATATTTGTCAGCTGTGAACGGTTTGTTTTGGAGGCGACCCAGCGATATTATAGAAAGTTTCATACGCGATTATCTGGAAGACTCCACATATATACGCGTATGCATCGAAACTTAACTGCGTAGAAATTATTCTTACGAATTTTTCATCGAAAATAGATCGAATAAGTTTAACAACATAATGAGGTAGAGACAACTCCCGGTTTACATGCAAGGATATTCAAATGCTTATGCAGGAAGAGGTTTTGAAAATATGTCGGCCAACTTGTTCTTTGGAGAGCTTTGTACTCGATTTTAAGCATTTTGAACCTTGTTCTCGTAAAGAAAGTGATACTTGATAGGAATATGCTTGGTTT